>JAVSCE010019929.1:0-367380 GCA_032199065.1 Smutsia gigantea
TGACTGTACTTAATTTTTCCTCTGCCGTCACAAGCCATTTAGCTTTGGCTCCAAAGTTGTCCGTCAAATCCACCCACTTGCCCAAATCACCACTCAGAAGTTACTGAGTCTCACATCCTTAGATTGAGAAGTAGTTCGATACCACCCATTGTGACTTAACTTTTCTCTCTGGTGAAAAGGGGGAGGGAGAGAGACATGGGGTGATGAGGTGGGGGTTTAAAGCAACTTTATCAAACCATTCCTTCCAATGTAAACCACACTCTCTTTAGAGGAGTTTTGATAAGTACAGCATTCTCCTTAACGTCCCTAAACTTTGGTGCCCCTATAGCCTAGCATCATGGCCTGCTTCCCAGAGAACCTGTTCCTTAATTCAACCATATACAGAGGAGTCCACCATATTTACCAGGAAAGAAAGGAGGAGAGTCAATGGCATATTTCTTCTCTCATTAAACACATAAAAAGTCTGTCTAATGGGGGTGTCATAAACTCAAAAAGATCAGTGCACGTGCTATAACTTATAACAACTTTGCTCTATAAATGTCGTGAGTTTGACATTTTATAAATGAAATAAATAACCTCCTTGGCCTCTTCATGTATGTTGGTTTATGTATGCACTAGTGGTATGGTGAAGATCATATTAGGATTCAGGGAGCCTGGATTTTGATTTCAGCTTTTATTATTAATTTCATGTGTGACCTCGAGCAAGTTACTCAATGTCTGGCCCCAACCCTACACTGATAATCCATAATTGGCAGCCGTGGATATTGGAAATTACTTAAATATCTGGGTCTTGTTTATTTTTCCCTTATTTTAACGATATTTGACAAACTTTATTAAGCTTTGAGATTCTCACCCCCATTTATTAATTCATTCAACAAATTTTTAATGAGTACCTACTATGTATCAGGGACTGTGACTAACAGACAAGATTCAGTATTCCCATGTAGCTTGCATTCTATTCCATTTTCTCCAGGAATAATGGTTTGCATTAGAAATGATTATATCAAACAGTTTTCCATTAACTCTGCTTCTAGTGAGCTAGCATATCTCTGACACTTTTTAAAAGAAGTTTGTGACTTCATTAGTTAAGCTTTTTCTTTTATTTGGAAATATCCTAAAAAATTACACTTTTTATCAGCTTAAGTATTGCTTAAACTGCCTTCAGAAAACCAACCCTTAACATAATTTTAATAATGACACCTCTACCAAAAGCCTCATAACAATTTGGCCTCTCCAGCACAAAGTTCAACCTATCAATGATATTCAGTGTTTTAAAGGGAGAAAAATGCTTACAGCCCTAATTCTAAGCATTGATTTCATTCTGAATGAGCCTAGGAATCATAGGATTCTTTTTGTACTACTGCTGGTGCCTACTTGTGGGTCTGAGTTCCCATTCACACACTGTCTCCAGATCACGTAAACCCTGAAGGTGAGGTAAGGTTATTCATGTAACTTAGCAGGCTTCATTAGAGAATAAAATGCGTATACTAGCAGACTGTAGAGGTTCAATGCTCTTTGTCCTCTCTGTCAAATGTCACCTGAATTATCATTTATTTACTGATGCTAGACCTTGTATGCCCTACAAAAGATGTAATGGTACTAATAGTGGCTGCCATTTACTGTGCACTTACTACGTGTCATGTGCTTTAACTACTTTGTCTTATTTAATTTAACAGTTACCAACAATCACCACACACATTTTACAGATGAAGAAACAGAAATTTAGGGAGGCGAAATAACTTTTTCAAGGGCATGCAACTAGTGAACGGTAAATTGGCATCCAAGACCAGATAATCTGATGCCAAAGCCCGTGCATGCTAACACTGGGGACTCTCTCCAGAGTGGGCTAACAGGCTGACGGGGAAGGTCAGTCGTACACACATGAAACAATGCAAGAAGTTCAAAAGGATACCAGAGGGAAAAAGCAGTTGGCTGCAGTCAGAGAGGTAGTTCCTAAAGTATCAGATTAAATCCACTCAGAATACATTTATTAAACATTTGTTTGAATGTTTGATGCTATTGGAGATACAAGTTCAAACAAAGCATGTGCCTTCTCTGAAAGCATTTTTAACTCCTGAGGAAGAAATCTAAGTCACAGATACTTCCCACGCAAGGAAGAAGGTGGCGAGTGCTGCCACTGTATTAAGAAGATGGTGCATTTGGAGAGTCTCATGAGAGTTATGGTTCCTGAGTTGGACCTGAGACTGGAGTGAGGTGGGTCCAGGGTCAGAGAATTAAGGGAAAGAAGTGAGAAGGAAGAGGAAGCTCAGCGAGCACAGGGAAGGGCAAGTTCGGGGCACACAGGAGGCAAGGCATGCAGACCAGTTTGGCCAGAATATGAAGCATGCGGTCTAGAGGAGAGAATAAGGCTGAAAATGAGGGTGGAACTCAGACTAGGAAATCTTCGAGTGCTAATGCAAGGAGTTTAAAAGCCATTCTTTACAAGGAGGAACCTTTTGTAAGACTTTTAATTGGACAGTGACAGTCATGAAAGGCAGGAGGAAGCAGGACTGGCTGGACAGAGCAGCAGGGAAGAAGGTTTGAAGACCGTGATATTCAGGTGAGAGGTGGAGGGCTGTGCCGTGGAGGTGGAGAGACGAAGAGGAAAAGGGGAAGGAGGCCCTTAGAATAATTCAGCGAAGACGTACTGAGTATCCTAGGCTCTGCGACAGTAGAAAATAAGATGTGTGCTCAGGACAGTGACACAGGGCTGGGAAAAGGAGCCCAGGTGAACAGACGACTTCAGGTGACGGCGCGTGAGTGACGCAGACCCAGCCTGCAATGCTCTTAGGTAACAGCTTACAGGTGAGGGCAACCTTCTGCGCCTCAGATAAGATCGTGTCTGTCATTTGTAAACCACTTACAAATAAGTCTTTGTGATTTATATTCTGGGCTGTGTTAGATTGTAAGTAGACAACCTTGAGGTGTGACCCTGGGGATGATCATATTTTTAATGTATTTCTCACAAGACCCTACCACAGCACTTCGGTGCTCTCAATGTGAGATCTCAAGATGTCTTGTCAGTAAGAAACCAAAAAACTTATTCATGCAACAGATATTTATCGAGGAGCTATTCTGGGCCTTGGAGTATAGAAAAGAAACATGGGACGTGGTTCCACCTAAAAAGATGTGCAGTTGTGTCAGAAAAATAAGATCAGCGCATGAGAAACTGTGGATGCCTCTGTCTGCAAAGTCATTGCGTGGGAAGGAACGTTGCCCATTTATTCACTCACTGGACTGATGAAACCGTAATTGCTTGGATTTCTATAGCATTCTACGGCTGAAAGCATTTTTTACATAGATGATGCCTTTACTCCTAACAAATCTGCAGAACGGGCGCTGTTAGCTCTGCTTCATAAATACACAAACTGAAGTTCAGAAATTTTAATACTTTGCACAAAATAGTGGTGAAGACAAACTCCCCCCACATTGCTAGCGGCCCGGAGTTTATTGAGTGACCTTGGAAGATGGACTTGCTGGTCCTGGCCTGGAGGAGGTGGACACAGCCGTGATCTAGGTCACGCCCCTTGACCTCTAGAGGTTTCTGACTAGGGGTGAGCCTCGGATGAGGGTCTGCTGGGAAAATTCATCAATGACGGAACGAGGCGGTTATTGGTAAGCTAGGCCATGGTGATCTTGACGGCCCAGAGCAAACAGGCCACATGGTTTTCCGGGGCCGCCTCCTATGCAGAGGGCCTGGGCAGAGGGCGACCCGGCCGAGGGAAAGGCACAAAGGTCCTGGGAAATGCTTCCAGGGTGGAAAGGAAGGCGCCCTCGCTCGGCAGAAGGCAGTTCCCCTAACATGGCCAAACTCCTGCTGGCCTCGGTGTACCCGCTCCCGCCGTCCCCTCTCTGGTGTGCGGTGGGGATGCATTCACGCGATGCGGTAAGCCGCGCGAGCAGGCCACTAGCGCCTTGACCGCGGTCGCCGGGGCCGGGGGCCGCTAGGAGGCGCCGCCGAGCACCCAGGGGGCGGAGCCCGGAGGTGGGGCGGGGTCGGGACGCGGCGGCGTTGCCCGGCTACGGGAGAGCGCGGATCTCGCCGCGCCGGGAAGCGCTGGCCGTGCGCGCGCGCGGAGCGGACCCCGGCCCAGCCGTGCGCTGCGTTCCGTACCCGTCGGCCCTGCGCGCCCCTAGTCCCCGAGCGCGGCCTGCGGAGCCTCCTAGAGAAAAAGGAAAGGTAGGTACCGGCTCCTCCCGGAGCTGCGCGGGGGTCCCGGCTCGCGCTCCTGGAGATGCCCGAGGAACAGAAGCCTCGAGAGGAGGCGGCTGCCTAGCGGAGGGACGGGCGCTGGCAGGAGCTGCTCTCGCGCAGAGGAGGGGGCGGGCGGACCAAGCAGGGCGCGGGTAACCCCTGGGCAGGGTGACAGCTGGGCTCCGCCGGGGAGCTTGCGCGCGCGGGTGCGAGCGCCTCCGGGTCTCCGCTGGCCATGGGAATGACGGGACTTGTCTCTCTATCCAGGGATCTTGTGTAGAAAATCTGCTCGCCAGGCCAGCGTACGTGGGTGTAAGTGACTCTGCCGGAGGCTCCCCCGGGCCTTGAACCACGGCGCTCGGTCCTTGTGCCGGGCACCTCAAGCCCGCGCGGTGGCGGGAGCGCAGCGCCGGAGGGGCAGGTTCCCCGCGCGCTTCTCGGGAGCTGCCTGCAGGCCTGCACTGCCTGCTGGAGCTGGGGAGGCGGGGGAGCACGTTCACAAGATTCATAAGCAGTCCGTGACCATCTGTGGAAAAATTAAGTTTTGCAGCTCTCAGCAGTATTTATTAGTGCAGTGGTGGGTATTAGAGAGAAAGCAAGCCAGAGGTCACAGCCCTAGTCAAGGTTCTGATGCCATTTCATGGAATGGAAATTAGTTAGTATACTCGTAAAGATGAAGTTTGGGAGGATCAAAAATTCAATGGTGTGTTTTGATGATCGCGAGATAGTCATCAAACCTACATTTACTGGAATAAGAAATCCGTGTCAGTTTTTTTTTTGCATTTTAATAAAAAGACTCAATTTGCAAACAAACCAGAAGCGCTGTTCAGTATTTCTTTAATTAAACAATTTAACTCAAAATATTTATGAAGGTGTAGTTTTTACTCTAGTGAGTTTTACATTACTAGGAAACAATTTCTTTATATAAACAGGAAACAGTTATGGTTAAACATGACTTATGCAAACAAGAATTTATTTTAATATGTTGTTATTTCATGATCAGATATTTATATGTAAAAGGGAGGATTACATTGCATTAGTTCAGGATTTACTCCATATGGTTTCTGTTGTGCATTTCCCTTTAGGCGTTTTTGCCAGTTCTACTTTCATGTAGTTCAGAAATATATTTCATTTCAAACACTGCTTATTACCTAATTTAAAGATACATAACTAGAAGGGATGGGAATGGAATCCTGCAGAAGACAGTTTCAGTTTTTGACAATCATAATCACAGATACGTATTTCTATTTATATACAGCTCGGTACTTAAATAGAAATACAGCTATTTTAAGTAAGACAGGAAAAGAATTTTCTTTGCATGTTTACCAAGTTCTGAAAATAATTCAGAACATAGAAGTACAATTTCATTTTGAAAATATTACCTTGGCAATACATAGAACGCTTCCATGAGCTCTGTAAGTTCTTTTTTAATCTATTAAAATATGACATCTACTTTATTACCTAGGCCACGTGTCTTTATTGACTTTAGAATTTTTTTCCATGGTAAGTGCTAACTCTGGGACGTTGTGTTAGTATTTTCTGGAACACACATGGAAGTTCTTTCTTTGATGAGAGTGTCTTTTGACTGTGAGTCCAAGCTGGATCTTGAATTTAAGGTTAAGGACATGCAGAAACTTATGTGCTTGAAATGGCAGTGCCTTTCCTTTCCAGAAGATTTGAATAAGGAATGTCATTAATATTTAAGTAGTTATAAGAGCCATTTTAAAAGAACAAAATTAATTTTTTTACTTCATTAATCATGAACTTTACATACATTCACACACACACATATATAATGTATACACATGAATGGGAAATAAACATTTCCCATGTAATGTAATACACTTAAGACATGTAATAGCCACATGCTGTCCTTAATATATTAATTTAGTTCACTAGTTGCAACTCTTAATACATGAAGCTAGGGTATATTCTGGGACTTTTGAAACACATGTGAGGAATTCTGCTAACACTCATGAAGAGAATTTGATTCTTCTTTTGACCTTTTTAAAAGGTCTGAGTCTGTGACCTGTTCCACCATTCAAAATTTAGCGCAACACAAAAACGACACAGGCATTTTTCATACATGAAAAAAGTCAAATCCTTTTCAATCTGATGAATCAATATTTAAAGTCAAGCATTTACAATTCTGGAAAAGGCCAACGTGCTCTCTTGACTACAGGTTGACTAAGAATGCCCACCATACAGCTGCTGATGTAATGAGAGCCAGAAACAGTTTAACCATTGAGTATATTTTTCTTATGGCAGCTGATTTTTAAATGTTTGTAGCCTTTTTAAAGTAACCCTAAAGAAAAACAGTAAATCAGTCTGAACACAGTTTCTTTACATGATTAACTGGTTGAGCAGTGAGTTCGTTCATTGTATTTTGTCTAAAATGTTTACATTTAAAAGTAAGATGTTTAAACAGTATTGGGTTATCTTTTAGTTCACACATCATAGAATATGTACCTTTTAAACTGGAGTTTTAAAACCTGGGTTTTTAAAAAGAACAACCACCCATCAGCAATTCTCTAAAACAGACGAACTTACTATATCTCCAGATTAAATGTTACTTTGCTCTTCAGTGGGCTTGGAAAGGTCCATAGGAGAGTCTAAAAGAATGGAAGCTACTTATACCAAAAAGAATACTACCAATGTTACGAACAGTGGCTTTGGAATCTATCCAGACGTACTTCTGAAATAAAAATTTAAACAGCTGTGTTTTAGAAGTGGTTGTGCACAGTACTCTTAGGATAGACTGTGTCCATGTTTATGGTCCCCTTAGTCCTTGAAGCTACAACTGTTCTATTTGTATTTTAGGATAGAGAAACACGTGTTTTGGGGAAAGTACTTTAGTTATAAAATGCCAACATATAATATAATATAATAATATAATATAATAATAATATAATATGTTGATTGAACATGTTGAGAAAATTGGCAGTGATTTTCCTAAGCCAAAGTAAGAGTCTACAACTGAGAGAAATAAAAAGAATTAACCTCAAAATACCCTATCCTAGGTTAAGGTCTGTTAAAAAAAAATAATAATTATAGAGCCTGACAGTGAGTGGTTCCTAATGTTTTTGAGCTTTAGGAAAATTAAAGATATTGTATTTGGCAACAGAACGTTGTAAAGCTTGTAGAGTAGTAAAAAGTATTTCATGATTAGGAAAAGGGAAATATTTCTTATTTCCCAGCCAACAACAATATGTATATGCTTTTTACTGCATGCCTCTGTGAGCTTCCTCAGCTACAGAAAGGACTGCCAAATATGTGATGCAGGGAGAACTATTTTCAGAATATAGTGAAATTGAAGCCTAAGATACAGAGTAGCTAGAGGCTAGGGACAATTGTCCTGTTTGGAAATAGCCATACCCTAAATTTCTAATTAATTTCTTAATTCTCTTGCCTATGGACTGACATTATTGCTAAACCATTCATGTTTTGTTCCACCATTAAAATGTAAAAGGCTGTATGTATAACACTGGCCTTATTTCAATGCTGATTTTATAAATTGTAGCTGCCAGTTGACTTTAACGTTGATTTTTTAAAAAGTATTAAGTTTATTGCATACTGGAAAAATGTATGAGTTGAATGTAGTGTCATTACATAATGGTAGTACAGTTTTATTAGATGAAAACCATTACCTATTGCGTGTATGGCATGTTGGGTAGTAAATCAAATAGCTTTCAAGGATGAAAAAATAAATTCTGAAAAAAATTATACAGATTATTTTAATTATTCTAAAATTCATATATTTTGTTCATTTACAAGGTAAAAATTAAGAGCATTCTCAGGAAGTTTACTGAATTGCTAAAATTAGAAAGATAAATACCAGGTCTTCCTCCTTTGAGATCTTTGTCAATATTATGTAGCACTACACTCAAGTAATGAGGTCCTGATCTGAATTGTGTTCTACCAAAGTAATTTTTATTTCAATCTCAAGTTATAGTTGCCTGTATTTTCCACATATATTATTTTAGCCCTTCCAACAGCCCTAAGAGGTAAAACATTATCCCTAATTTGTTAATTTGTTTACTCTTTGAGCATATATTGGGCACATATTTTGGGTGGGTTACAGTTCTAGAGTGAAATCACAATTCTAGTATGTAAGTCTTCAAATCCTTCGTGGTGGTAAACTCACCAATACCTTGATTGGTGATAAAATGAAGGAAGAGAGCCCTGCATGACAACAGGGAATAGTGGAGACTGGGGCACCAGAACATATATGTTCTGTGTATGGACAACTGATGCTTGACTAGCTCACGTTGCTTTGATGTGGGACTCATGGTTGCCAGATTTTCTGATTTTTCAAGAAAACTTTATTTTTAATATTGAAAACTTACCTTAAAAAATGAAGTGCTGCAGTGACCGAAGAAAACAATGCCCACTGGTCAGATGCAACACAAGTGATACAAAGAGGGAGAAGTAACCAGATAATAATGCTGTGAGATGGAGGTAATTCTGGGGTCCTAGGGAACACAAAGGAGAGGTGCCCACACTAGATTTAGGGATACCCCAGAACCTTGACAGTCATTAGGGGGCCGGCATGATAGACGAAGGCACATTGTGTAGGGAGACACCAAGGCAAAAGGGAGTTGCCCTGTTCAGTGGCCTGGGTGGTTTGGGATCTGGAGCTGCTCCCCCTAGCGGCGGGCCTTCAAATTGCTTCCTCTTTGCCTGCTGACACACCAGCGCAGGTTTTCATGATTTGGACAAACAAGTGGAAGAGGTGTGTGTGCATTTCAGCACCTGTTGGTTTTATGCCCTTTAGAGGATGGCAAATTAACACACATCCCTATTAATTACCATTCATTCAAATGAGCAGGCTGAGCAGCTTGGTTTGATAAAAAGCCGCTGTCTGTGCAGCTGGGCAGAATGTTTTGCCAGCTCTTTGGGCTCCTGTCTCTGTTTTGTGCCTGATTCTCCGATACTGCCACGCTGCTCACTATTGTTGAAGGGCAGATAGTGAGACAGAAATTCCAAACTCCTAGAACACAGTAAACCAGGATCATTACTCTTACCCTTATTACTCAGCTAGGGGCATTTTCTCTGCACATGTTTTACAAAATTGTTGGCTAGTTGTTTGTAGATGTTATCTAGTCTGGATATTTTGGCAAACTATGAAAATTCCAGTGGACTCACTACATAATCTCAATAATTTGTATATCTCTTCTTAGATAAGCCGTCCCCAAATAAATAGAACACCAAAGGGCCAGATAGAAAAATGTATTTCTTTTCTACCCTAAATGCCAAGAAGCTAAAAACAATTTCAGTAAATACCATTCCATGGCCTTATTTTTAAAATATTATTACTTAAGTTCTTGTTATTTCATTAAATTTTCCTTCTTTTTGTGAATGCCAAGGCATTTCATAAGGTGTTTCTTTTTATTCCAGGAAATTCACAGTCACACTTACCACACCCCACCAGCTAAATTGTTTATTTCTAAATACTGCCTGGCCAAGATATATTAAAAGGAAATCTCACCACCCCTGCTAAACTGTAAGCTCTTTGAAGGGCAGCTTTGTAGGGTTCTGCCCTAACTTCATACTGCCTCCTTTCAGATGCCTAATAACTGTTTAATCAAAACATGTTGAATAAATAGATAAATCATTAAATGTATTATATTGTTATATAGTTTTGTTTTTTTTGTCAGTGTAGGCCAACTGTGCCAAATGGAAAGGTTCATTGGGTGCTGCGGTGTAGTTTGACACGACCCTAAGTCACCCTGGCAGAATGGCTGGGAGCCACGTTTTGAAGTCACCAGCATGAATTTGACTTAGTTTCCAACATCTCTCTTAAATGTGTCCCTTGACCCTCAGTTGTCTCTCAACATTGTGTAGAGCTGAATATCTACTTCAGGCCTGGTAGTAAGGGGCAAAAAGTTATACTTATTATAAAGCCTTTATACAGTCCTTGACAGTATAAATGCTTAGTTCAGACTTTGAATCTATCCTAGTCTTTGAATACTTTCTGCTGGCCAGTAGGTCTCGAAGCTGCTTGATTGTGACCATTGAATTATGTCTCATATTTGTCTGTCAAATCGCAGTCTTCAAGGACTGTTTACATACATTGGATCATTTGATTTTCAGTAATATTAACAAGAGCAGGCATTGCTAACACTTAGCACTCATTATGTGCCAGAAAAAGTTTGCATCAATTCACCTGTATGTGTTCTATGTCTATAAAACACATGTATTCCTCACAGCAGTCTCAGGAGGCAGGTATTACAATTATTCCAAATTTAGACATAAAGAAACAGACTCAGTTCAGTACCTTGTCCAAGTTCACCTGCCAGTAAAGTGGTGTTTTCAGTAACAACCACGACAACAACATCTGCCACCATCGTCAATTAGCCTTTAGCTTGGGCCAGGCACTGGCCAAGCACTTTTTGTGCATTATCTCATTTAATCCTCACAACAGCCCTGTGAGATAAATTCTGTTTTTCCCTGTAGATGTGTAGTCTCCAAATGACATGGCCAAGAAATTGGACTGCAAGCCCAGGTGTTCTGGCTTCCATTTTCCCCTGACAGTTCACAGTAGAAGGCAGGCTCTTTTTACCCATATTGGGCTTACCTGCTGAAAACTTTTGAAACCTGGACTCTAGATCAGCCCAATTGCCATCAGGACCATCTACCGAGTCTCAGTTATTTCGCAGCCTCTTGGTGCAAAACGCCAGGCTTAAAGAGAAGTGATATATTTCAGCGGCACATTGTCATCTTCAGCCCCAAATGTGAGAAATCTTCTGTAAATAACTGCTTGCATTTTCTTACAGTGACTTAGGATGTTTAAAAATATATCCCTCTATCATTTATTCCTGTCTCCTAGCCTGAGGCACTTAGTGCTTTGAAGATATAATAAGATATATATGAAATAGAATGTTTATTCTGTCCACCACAAAATTCAGTCAGTTATGTGCAACCAAATCTCAACTTGTTTTCCTCAATATATTTTTCATTGGTTTATGTCTCTTTATTCATTAATTCAGCAAACATTCACTGATCACCTTTATGTGCCAGGCACTATGCTAGACACTGGGGATACACAGAGCAATAGGGGTGGTCCCTATTTTAAAGATAGAGACAATGTGTTGAGTAAAACTGATATACAAATAAGCATAACTGTTGTGCAATATGACAGATACTGTACATGGATGTAGAAAGGGCGGCAGGGAGCAAGTCTCTTCACTGTGCTTGGTTGTGGACAGCATCCCTGCAGAGGAATGGTTGAGCTGGTTCTTGGAGAGATTCTGGGGGAGAAAGCCTCTCCAGACCAACATTACAGGCTGTGCAAGAGGTCAAGATCACAGGTGCTCAGGAGACACGTGTATTGGGCTGGCCGAGCTGGATGGCCAGCAAAGGCAGTGAGCAGTGACGCGACTGGTGGGACAGCCAGCGAGCTTATAGAGGGCACTGGTGGCCAGCTAAGGAGTCTAGAAGATGATTCACAGGGACAAACCCATTCAAACGATTCAATTTAGTATGTGTGTTGGGAGAATAACACAACTCAGGACATATGTTACAGATCCATTACTTTGTTTCTACCTTGTTCTCTAAAAATTGTATGATGCAAAAACCGTAATACTTTATTTAATTTTCTCCTTTTTTTAGTAGGGTTGTTTATGTCTCTCTTTAATTACATCACCTCTTTTAAATTAGAAACTTTTCAAGGAGAGGACCACGTAATTTACCTTTTGCCCCCAAAACACTATACATATTTTTTTCATTATTAATGAAACATTCATGTTATAAGGAACTTTTAGGAAAAAGGGGGGAAAATTCACCCGGTATGCCACAGTATGAACCTCACCATTGATAATATTTCGGCACATTTATTTCAGTACATAAAACAGGTGTATCTTCCGAAGTCAAAACCATATTGCCGTGACTTCTAACTTGGTGTGCCTGTCAGTGATGGCTTTTATAAGAAGCTAACTACAATATTTGTCCACCTTCCGAAGTAACTAGTACAGTATCCCAGGAGAATATTCTGTCCAAACTAGTCACTTGATTCTGGTATGCTCTAACTCTCTCTCTTTTTTCCTCATGTTTTGTGTAAATGCTTTGGTATTTATGCCTTCTATTTCATATTGGTTTAATCCATACAGATTTTGTGTTTTTATTTTTAAAACTTTGCACGTTTAAAAAAATGCAGGACTATGTCGAGAAGAAGATAACCGGAAGCATACCTTTCAGGGAATGTGATTTTTACCTTCTGACCCAGTCCTGTGTCTGCACAAGCCATAAGCCCCATGGTTGGGTAATCCCCGGGTGATTTTGAGATAATGCAAGGGGAAGAAAAAAGCTATGATCAAGAAGCTGGAAAAGCAAAATTCGTCAAAATGGGTCATTCATTCAACAAACATAAAAATGACTTTTTCATTGTCCTGGTAGTTGGACCTGCTCTGGTGGCTGGAATAACAATCTGGGTTGTGCATCTCCAGGCTGTGTTCAAGGCTCACCCCTGGCTGGCTGCTTGACCAGGAGTGGAGACAGTAGCCTGCCCAGCCCGGCTGCCTTTGTTGTTATTGTTGCTGCTTTTCCTGAGCTCTTTGGCCCTTGGTTCTGGCTCTCAGCTCCGGTTTCTGAGTAGTCAGATTATCTGCTCTGAGTCTGTTAGTTTTGGAAGATTCAACTCGAAAGGGAAACTGACCCCTTGTTTTGCTCCCTGATAGATGGAGCCACCAAATGAGTCTTCAGACTTCTTCTTCTTTTTTTTAAAATAAATCTCTTCTCTTGACATTGGATGTGTGGGGCAAAAACCCAACCATACCTGTTTCTACAATACAGATCATTTGTGGTGAAGGTAAAGAGGTTTGGTGTATCTGTTGAAATGTTAGGTTAGTGCCTCCAATTTCATCACTGGTAGATTATTTTTAGATGTTTTTAAATGAATGCTTATTTTTCTCCTGGTAGATCACAAGTTCCAGATGTTAGCTGTGTCTGCTTCTTAGTGGAGCTCAAGTTCCAAGATCTAAGCATACTGAGCAAATTGTTTGCAAAGTATGTGACGCAGGGACACGGGAACCAGCACACCTGGGTCTTATCCAGTTCTGCCTCTCACTAGCAACGTGACCTTGGTCAAGTGATTCAGCCCTCTCTGAGCCTCAGTTTCCCCATCTCTGAAATGGGGATAATGATAGTATCTACCTTCTAGAGTTGTGGAGATTAAATTACTTGAAATGCTGAAAATAGTACCTGGTTCCTGTTTAGCACGTGTTGTTATTTTATCACTACTATTATCCTCTTGGCACTGATTAAACCCACATATATAGAAGGCTTATATAGCCACTGTTTGAATGTAATTCTCTGCTGTGTGGAGTAGATTGGATAGAGACTTGGGCAGAAAATAAAGGCATGTATAAATAGCCTGGGATTTCAGAGCCAGTAGGAGTTTTGCACATAATGTGTAGGCAGACAGAACTTCAATTCTCATAACCTAAATTGTTAAAGAGTTACATATTATCTGCCTAGTGCATCTTGAAAAAAGGTGATTTCATTTAAAACGTAAGTATTAGCTAGTGTATATAGTGGATGATAAATACTGTAGAGTTAATAACAGAGAATAGTCACCGATGTTATTCATGTTACCTGTATCTTCTTATCTTTTAGAACTCTTGAACAGCAGATACACTCAATAAGAGCGATGGCTTTAAAAGTGCTACTAGAACAAGAGAAAGCATTTTTCACCATTGTAGTTTTACTGGCCTCTTTGGTAAGTCAACTCTTTATTTTCTTAAGAATGAATGTGGTGAAATAATTCATATATGTAGTACCAAAATTATTTTCTATTTCTAATCCCATATTTTAAAAATTGCTCTCAAGTTGCATTTTATCAGTGCTGCATAATTAATAAGCAAAGATTTCTGCTGAGTCTTGATGTTTGTAACAATTGGTGAAAGTAAAGTTTAGATGAAATCATAAAATCAGTGTTACTCATAGCCCACAACAATGATGCTACCTTAGGTTCATAGGTATACGTCTCTCACAACATATCCTAGACCCTAACAAGACCATAGATTATAATTTGGAGCCTATGACTTACATGGTTTGTGCAGAACTGAGAATCAATCTTTTAAAGAGCTGCTCTTCTTATACAGTTATTTATATCCTTGTTGGTTCCAAAACCATTAAACACAGATGGAGAATTTTAGTGTTTGAAAGCTTGACACTAAAGATCTATAAATGTGTTCAAAAGAAGCTGGAGATATAATCATAATCTACAAATATAGAAAGAATTATTACACTGAAGACAATGCCTCAAGTCTTCATGGAAGACAAGGCAAGAAGAAATGGTGTCACATTGGAGTCTGAGATTCAGGTGGATATAAGGAAAATGTCTCTTCTGCCAGGTTGTTAAGCTTTGGAATAAATGGTCTGGGAGGGAGGTAGTGGAATTTTTTTTCTCAAAACAATTAGTCTCTTCATGGCAGACAGGAATCTTGTACCTCTCTTAACACCGAACCTTTAAGAGGGAAGTTAAGAGAGGAGGAAAGAGATTAATAGACTTTTAGCCCCAAATCATTTTCCATTCATAAACCCCACTTTGAATTCTCTCCCCTGCCTGCTCTAGAAGTTCAAGCTTTGATTTTATTTAAGGAGGTTGGCAGATATCATTACATATACTCCTGCTTCAAGATGGAGGTAGTTTGCACTGAATTGCTCACCATCAAAACCAGTTTCCTGTGCACCTCTGTGTGATGGCACTACCCATACAGTCTCTGTTCCCCCAGTGCTTCTTAAGGTTTCATTTAGGAAAACCAAATTATAGTCAGGAACGTTAAAGGCATTCCTGCTTAGGATGAGAGGTTGGCCAGAATGTTGTCACCAATCTGAGATCTATTAATACCAAAATTTTTTATGAAATACCATCTGTTAAGAGGTAGATAACATGCTTTTGTAGAATGATAGTATATAAGGTGAACTTACTGTTTTTAAATAAAATAAGACAAAAGACTACATTTCAGAAAATTATCTGCATCCTTTGTTTTTGCTAAAGCAGGTAGTCTTTCCATTTAAGTCCAAATGCTGTGAACCAAAATATATTGTTAGGTCCCATTTAAATGGCCAAATGGTGATCAGTAAGAATGTTAAGATCATATTTACACAGCACTTTGACGTCGAATAGTCCAAAGAATTTGGCCACTATTGTCATCTGCATCCCCCTCAAGAATTTCACAGCCTCATGATTGTCAGACGGTATGTTTTGAAAGACAGTTCCTAAGTAAATGCACTTCAACTGAACAAGGTTGAACCTTCTACATCAGAACTGGGTGGCAGATATGTCTAAGGGATAATAGCAAAGTTCTTGTAGCTATACTAATGTATTCCATTTATTTATCTAATCCATTATACTCGAATACATTTATATTTCTTGAAGATCAAAAAAAAACAGTTTTTGAAATCAGAATGTTTCAAGACTGCAAAAGGATTAACATCTCTATATGACTATTCATTAGTACATCCCCTGACTTAGAAAAGAGAGCAGTTCCTTAGTCATTTTTACCTTGGCTACTCAGAAAAATAACAGGAAAATTGTGATGAGTTCTAGAAAAAGGGAGACCTCATTCAGAGACTACAGAGAAGAACCAGGCTTATTGATTTATTTCTTCCACTGTCTTATTCAGAAAGTAGGTTTTCTTCCTAAAGTGAAAATGAAATTGTCTGACTAATATTGATGATATTGTTCCTTTCTTGCAAAAAAATGTAATTCATTTCAGATAACATTTTGTGAAACATTTTTCTCAGGCATGTAAAGTGATTTGTGAAACAGGAGACTGCAGACAGCAAGAATTCCGGGATAGATCTGGAAACTGCGTTCTCTGCCAGCAGTGTGGGCCAGGCATGGAGTTGTCTAAGGTAGATACTAGATACATGGTAAAGTTGTAAATCTGTGTTTTAAAAATACATTCTTTTTAGCTATGGGCCAGGCATGGAGTTGTCTAAGGTAGATACTAGATACATGGTAAAGTTGTAAATCTGTGTTTTTAAAATACATTCTTTTTAGCTAAATTCTGTTAGTTAATGACTAATGAGGATTTGGACACCATGCCAGAATTCTTGGTTGCTTACGTTACATTAGCCAAATATGATACAATTCCCTTTTCAATACTTTTGATTCCATGTGTCTTACTGAGATGAAAGAAATAGGTTCGAATAACCAAAATTCAGTAAATGTCATTGTGTTACACAATTAAATGTTTATCATATTTCACTGAGAGAATAGGCTTTTTAAGGTTTATTTGCATTAATTTAAAAGAATATTCTGAAGATTTAAAAATAAAGCAGTGATAAGAAGACATAGAAATGGCACCATTTAGTGGGTGTTCTTTTTCTTAAAATGAAGGCCACCTTTGCTTCTCAATAAGTAGAGACAACACCATCTCCAGGGACTGTGCTCCAAGGTAACAGTTCTCCAAACCAAGGATGGGACATCACTTTGGCAGCGCAACTGTTATTCTTTCTCTCCCTGTGTTGGGTGTATGTTACCCCCAGGAGCATTTCAAATATATTCATTTTAGCCACTGTTTGTCAAGAAACAGTGTGTTCCAGCAGGGCATATTTCAAAGTCTTGGATGTTCTGGGGGCCTTTGTTTTTTGTGAGCATGTTCAGAGTTATATACATCCATTTGCTTTATTTTCTGACCTTTTGAAGATGTTACTTGTGGATAATTGATAGGCCATTTTGTTCTAACGAAAGCATCAAAGTCTTCCTGTTAGAAAAGGAACAAAAGGGTTTTCTTTTTAAAGTGACTTTTAAAAGAGAAGTCCTTTCCCCTACACACTGCCATTCTTTAAAGTTGAGTCTTGTCATTCATAGATTTTTTGATCAATGATCTACAAACAGCAGGGAACAAAGAATTATGCATTCCCCAAGTAATTCCTGGCGGATGGCCTCTCTGTGGTTGTTGTGTTCAATAAGTGGTGGCTTTCAGAATCCAGGGCTTTACATTTGGATGGAAACTGGCTGACCTTCGAACTCTGCTTGATGTTTACTTAACTGCAGCTTCTCAACTGATACTTCACCGCAGTCCCGTTATTGTTAACATGCATTTTCAGACAAAACTTTTATTCTGTTGGGCGTAAAAAGATTCTTTACACAGACTGTCTTTACGGTAACCTAGGATCAGTGAACAAAGTAGTTAAAAATGTGACAGTTCCCAAAAGGAAAACAGATGATGACGTTTCTACCCCTTAAAAGTTCTTCTTTTCCCAAATCTCTGAAAATCTGAGTGAAGCTTCACACTTCTGAGATGAATAAATCATTTCTAAGAGACTGTTCCTGAACTTTCATCCTTTCAATTTAGAGACTCTTAGGTAATTTCTGGAGACACAGACCAGAAAGGAAGGTCTTATCAGCTCTCTATTTTCTTTTATTTTTTTAGTTTTTTATTTTGGTATCATTAATGTATCACTTGAACAACATTATGGTTACTAGACCCCCCTATTATCAAGTCCCCCCCACATACCCCACTACAGTCACTGTCCATCAGCGTAGTAAGATGCTATAGAATCATTACTTGTTTTCTCTGTAAATACTGCCTTTCCCGTGTCCCCACCACTGTATTACATGTGCTAATTGTAATGCCCCTTTTCCCCCTTATCCCCCTCCCTTCCCACCCATCTTCCCCAGTCCCTTTCCCTTTGGTAACTGTAGGTCCACACTTCGGTTCCGTGAGTCTGCTGCTGTTTTATTCCTTCAGTTTTTCCTTTGTTCTTATACTCCACAGATGAGTGAAATCATTTGATACTTGTCTTTCTCTGCCTGGCTTATTTCACTGAGTATAATACCCTCTAGCTCCATCCATGTTGTTGCAAATGGTAGGATTTGTTTTCTTCTTATGGCTGAATAATATTCCATTGTGTATATGTACCACATCTTCTTTATCCATTCATCTACTGGTGGACTGGTCATTAGGTTGCTTCCATTTCTTGGCTATTGTAAATAGTGCTGCAATAAACATAGGGGTGCATATGTCTTTTTCAAACTGGGCTGCTGCATTCTTAGGGTAAATTCCTAGGAGTGGAATTCCTGAGTCAAATGGTATTTCTATTTTCAGTTTTTTGAGGAACCTCCATACTGCTTTCCACAATGGTTGAACTAATTTACAATCCCACCAGCAGTGTAGGAGGATTCCCCTTTCTCCACATCCTCGCCAGCATTTGTTATTGTTTGTCTTTTGGATGATGGCCATCCTAACTGGTGTGAGGTGATATCTCATTGTGGTTTTAATTTGCATTTCTCTGATGACAAGTGCTGTGGAGCATGTCTTCACGTGCCTGTTGGCCATCTGAATTTCTTCTTTGGAGAAGTGTCTGTTCAGCTCCTATGCCCATTTTTTAATTGGCTTATTGGCTTTTTGTTGGTTAAGGTGTGTGAGCTCTTTATATATTTTGGATATCAACCCCTTATCGGATATGTCATTTATGAATATATTCTCCCATACTGTAGGAAGTCTTTTTGTTCTACTGATGGTGTCCTTTGCTGTACAGAAGCTATTTAGTTTGATATAGTCCCACTTGTTCATTTTTGCTTTTGTTTCCCTTGCTCAGGGAGATATGTTCATAAAGAAGTCGCTTATGTTTATGTCCAAGAGATTTTGGCCTATGTTTTTTTCGAAGAGTTTTATGGTTTCATGACTTACATTCAGGTCTTTGATCCATTTTGAGTTTACTTTTGTATATGGGGTTAGAAAGTAGTCCAGTTTCATTCTCTTACATGTAGCTGTCCAGTTTTGCCAACACCAGCTGTTGAACAGGCTGTCATTTCCCCGTTGTATGTCCATGGCTCCTTTATCGTATATTAATTGATCATATATACTAGGGTTTATATCTGGGCTCTCTATTCTGTTCCATTGGTCTATGGGTCTGTTCTTTTGCCAGTACCAAATTGTCTTGATTACTGTGGCTTTGTAGTAGAGCTTGAAGTCAGGGAGTGTAATTCCCCCTGCTTTATTCTTCCTTCTCAGGGTAGCTTTAGCTATTCGGGGTCTTTGATGGTTCCATATGAATTTTAGAGTGATTTTCTCTAGTTCATTGAAGAATGCTGTTGGTATTTTGATAAGGATTGCATTGAATCTATAGATTGATTTAGGCAGGATGGCCATTTTGACTATTAATTCTTCCTATCCATGAGCATAGGATGTGTTTCCATTTATTAGTATCTTCTTTAATTTCTCTCATGAGTGTCTTGTAGTTTTCAGAGTATTAGTCTTTCACTTCCTTGTTTGGTTTATTCCTAGGTATTTTATTCTATTTGATGCAATTGTGAATGAAATAGTTTTCCTGATATCTCTTTCTGCTAGTTCATCTTTAGTGTATAGGAATGCAATAGATTTGTGTGTATTAATTTTGTATCCCGCAACTTTACTGAATTCAGATATTAGATCTAGTAGTTTTGGAGTGGATTCTTTAGGGATTTTTATGTACCATATCATGTCATCTGCAAACAGGGATAGTTTGACTTCTTCCTTACCAATCTGGATGTCTTTTATTTCTTTGTATTGTCTTATTGCCGTGGCTAGGACCTCAAGTACTCTGTTGAATAAAAGTGGGGAGAGTGGGCATCCTTGTCTTGTCCCCAATCTTAAAGGAAAAGCTCTCAGCTTCTCACTGTTAAGTATAATGTTGGCTGTGGGTTTGTCATATATGGCCTTTATTATGCCGACTTACTTACCTTCTATATGCATTTTGTTGAGAGTTTTTATCATGAATGGATGTTGAATTTTGTCAAATGTTTTTTCAGCATCTATGGAGATGATTATGTGGTTTTTGTCCTTTTTGTTGATGTGGTGGATGATGTTGATGGATTTTTGAATGTTGTACCATCCTTGCATCCCTGGGATGAATCACACATGATCATGATGGTGGGATTTGAATTCGGTTTGCTAATATTTTGTTGAGTCTTTTTGCATGTATGTTCATCAGGGATATTGGTCTGTAATTTTCATTTTTTGTGGTGTCTTTGCCTGGTTTTGGTATTAGAGTGATGTCGTCCTCACTGAATGAGTTTGGGAGTATTCCCTTCTCTTCAACTTTTTGGAAAACTTTAATGAGGATGTGTTTGATAAAATTCAGCAGTGAAACCATCTGGTTCAGGGATTTTGTTTTTATGAACTTTTTTGATTACCAGTTCAATTTCTTTGCTGGTAATTGGTCTATTCAGATTTTCTGTTTCTTCCTGTGTCAGCATTAGAAGGTTGTATTTTTCTATAAAGTTGTCCATTTCTTCTAGGTTATCCAGTTTGTTACCATATTATTTTTCATAGGATTCTCTCATAATTCTTTTTATTTCTGTGATATCCATAGTGTTTTTGCCTTTCTCATTTCTGATTCTGTTTATGTGTGTAGACTCTCTTTTTTCCTTGAGAAATCTGGCCAGGAGTTTATCTATTTTGTTTATTTTCTCAGGGAACCTGCTCCTGCTATATTGATTCTATTGTTTTATTCTTCTCAATTTTATTAATTTCTGCTTTAATCTCTATTATGTCCCTCCTTCTACTGACTATGAGCCTCATTTGTTCTTCCTTTACTGGTTTCATTGTGAGTTTAGACTGTTCATTTGGGATTGTTCTTCTTTCCTGAGGTAGGCCTGTATTGCAATATATTTCCCTCTTAGCACAGCCTTCACTGAGTCCCACAGATTTTGCGGTGTTTAATTATTGTTGTGATTTGTCTCCATATATTGCTTGATCTCTGTTTTTATTTGGTCATTGATCCATTGATTATTTAGAAGCATGTTATTAAGCCTCCATGTGTTTGTGGGCTTTTCATTTTCTTTGCATAATTTATTTCTAGTTTCATACCTTTGTGATCTGAGAAGCTGGTTGGTACAATTTCAGTCTTTTTGAATTTACTGAGGTTCTTTTTGTGGCCTAATATATGATCTATTCTTGAAAATGTTCCATGTGCACTTGAGAAGAATGTGTATCCTGTTTCTTTTGGATGGAGTGTTCTGTATATGTCCATTAGGTCCATCTGTTCTAATACATTGTTCAGTGCCTCTGTCTCTTTATTTATTTTCTGTCTGGCTGATCTATCCTTTGGAGTGAGTGGTGTGTTGAAGTCTCCCAAAGTGAATGCACTGCAGTTTATTTCCCCCTTTAATTTTGTTAGTATTTCTTTCATATATGTAGGTGATCCTGTGTTGCGTGCATAGATATTTATAATAGTTATATCCTCTTGTTTGGCTGACCCTTTTATCATTATGTAATGTCCTTCTTTGTCTCTTGTTACTTTCTTTGTTTTGAAGTCTATTTTGTCTGATACAAGTACTGCAACTCCTGTTTTTTTTCTCACTATTAGTTGCATGAAATACCTTTTTCCATCCCTTTACTTTCAGTCTGTGTATGTCTTTGGGTTTGAAGTGAGTCTCTTGTAGGCAGCATATAGATGGGTCTTGTTTTTTTATCCATTCAGTAACTCTGTGTCTTTTGATTGGTGCATTCAGACCATTTACATTTGGGGTGATTATTGATAGGTATGTACTTATTGCCATTGCAGGCTTTAGATTCGTGGTTACAAAGGTTCAAGGGTAATTCCCTTACTATCTAACAGTCTAATTTAACTCACTTCGTATGCTATTACAAACACAACCTAAAGCTTTTTTTTTCTTCCTTTTTCTTCCTACTCCATTCTTTGTATGTTATGAATCCTATTCTGTACTCTTTGTCTGTCCCTTGGGTGACATCTGTTTAGCCTTAGGAATACTTCCATCTATAGGAGTCCCTCTAAAATGTGCTGTAGAGCATTGTAGAGGTGGTTTGTGGGCGGTAAATTCTCTCAGCTTTTGCTTATCTGAAAATTGTTTAATCCCTCCTTCAAATTTAAATGATAACCTTACCGGGTAGAGTATTCTTAGTTTGAGGGTAATCTGCTTCATTGCATTAAATACATCATGCCACCCCCTTCTGGCCTGTAAGGTTTCTGTGGAGAAATCTGATGATAGCCTGATGGGTTTTCCTTTGTATGTGATCTTTTTTCTCTCTCTAGCTGCTTTTAAAAGTCTGTCTTTATCCTTGATCTTTGCCATTTTAATTATTATACATCTTGATGTTGTCTTCCTTGGGTCCCTTGTGTTGGGAGATCTGTGCACCCCATGGCCTGAGAGACTATTTCCTTCCCCAGATTGGGGAGGTTTTCAGCAATTACCTCCTCAAAGACACTTTCTATCCCTTTTTCTCTCTCTTCTTCTTCTGGTAACCCCATAATGTGAATATTGTTCTGTTTGGATTGGTCACACAGTTCTTTCAATATTCTTTCATTCTTAGAGATTCTATTTTCTCTCTGTGCCTCAGCTTCTTTGTATTCCACTTCTCTAATTTCTATTCCATTTACTGTCTCATCTACTACATCTAATCTGCTTTTAAATCCCTCCATTGTATGTTTCATTTCAGATATGGAATTTCTTAATGATTGAATCTCCATCTTAAATTCATTCCTGAATTCTTGAATATTTTTCTGTACCTCCATAAGCATGTTTATGATTTTTATTTTGAACTCTCTTTCAGGAAAATTGGTGAGTTCATTCATTTGGCCCTTTTTCTGGGGTTTGTGAGATTTTGGTCTGAACCATGTTCTTTTGACATTTCATATTTCTGTGTGGTGCCCTCTATTGCCCAGAAGCTCCAGTTTCTGGAGCTGCTCAGCCCCTAGAGTCAGGTTGGGGGTTGTAGGGAAGCGGAGCTGATGTCTGGCGGGAAGAAAGATCTGTTTCCTGATTCCCATCTGCTGTGCAGTTTCCCATATCAGGTCCATTGGGCCAAGCACACAGGTGTAAGCCTCTGTGCTTTGCGTCTCTAGCTGTTGTAGGCAGAGCCTCCCTCTGACTGGCCTGATGCCAGCACAGTGACTGCCGGTTTGTGAGCTGGTGCTGTCAGGCCAGGAGGAAGGTTCGGCAGGCTGCGTATCACAGTTGGAGGCCTCAGAGCTGAGTAGCCAGCCAGGGGGATGGAGCACCTGAAGGTCCTCAAAGTTCCCAGTCTGCTGGGAAGAACGCACCCAGACAACCTTGTCCCCCTATCCCTTCTCCCGTGCACCATGCTCCATGCAAACCCTGCCCCTTCAGCAGTCCTCTTCCTGCTAGGAAGCCTCTCTGACCACCTGCTTTTCCCTTGTCCCAGAGCGGCTGGGTGTGGATCCTGTCCTCCACAAACAGCTGGAATCTGTCTCTCAAGCACTCTGCCTGTTCCAGCTCCCCATCCTCCAGAGCACCACACAATGTGGGTTTCTGCTCGCAAAGCAGATCTCCAGGGCCAGGTGTCCAGCAGTCCCAGTCTTCCACCCCCTCCTCGCTCCATTTCTCTTCCTCCTGCTGGTGAGCTGGGCAGGGGGGTGGGGGGAGGATCTGGGATCCCGCCAGATCAAGGCTTTGGTACGTTACCCTGTTTCGTGATGTCTACTCTGTTCGTGAGGTCTGTATGCAGTCTGGTGCAGCCTTCTTTCCTGTTGCTGTTTTAGGGTTAGTTGTATTAACTATATTTTTACACTACCTGTGGTTTGGGGAGGAGTTCTCTTGTCTCACCTCTCATGCTGCCATCTTGAAACTCTCAGTAGTTTTTGAAATGTCTACCAAGTTTTTTTTATCATGGTTTTAGCTCTTAGTAAATAAAATTAGCAACTGAATTCTAAGATGCAAAACACAGGATAGGCAAAGGAGTCAACACACCAATGGTGTGTAAGTATGTTTTTATTTCCCAGTTAATTAATCAAGGCAAAAGCTTGAGTTTTTTATAAGCAACTACTTTGGGTCTAGAAATTTCTAAACTCTTCACTCATGAATTTGTGTTCTAGACAGTTTCTTCTTTCTAGGGTGTTTTTATTAAATCTTTAGCAGTAACATATAACTTTCAAAGGAAATAAAAGTAAGTTCTGAGTGTAAAATCAGATAGATAACTTAAATTAACAAATATATTCAGCTGGTTAATTGACTTCCAAGTGTTACAAATCAAGGGAAAATTTATTTTGACTAAGACTAAGCTTTTTTTTAAAAATTCTTTTTAACTGAGGCTTATAATTTCAGCTACCTGTGGTGGTTGAAATTTTGAAAGCAGAATAAACAAAATATTTTAAAATTAGTTATAAAAACATGGAAAAGCTGAATCAAATTATTGATATCCACAACTCAAGTTTTCTTCATATTAAAGGGGGGGAAAAGTGCATTTTCACCAGACATAAGAGATTACAAATAACCTTTACTCTAACATTATTGTTACTTGTTTTTCTATACTAAAGATACCTTAAAACTTCTGTCCCACTCCATTTTCTAATATCATGTGTCTCATGACTCTGGGTCATGAGGTTCTTTGAATTACAAACATGTATCTATGTCTTAAAACAAGAGCTTAGAAATGCTTTTGGGTAAGCAGGTATTGTTGATATTTCCATCTGTGGTTTTATTACTCCTAGTTATTATTTTCTTTGGAAGGCATTCAATTCTGTTTTTTTTCAAGGTGTCTGGGCTTACTTTCCCTTGTTAGGTCTCTACCATTTAAAATACATAGCTGGGCTTGATGGAAACTTCCAGAATAGCATTCCTGGAGACAGTGTGCACTTTGACACACTGTAGTGTGTGGTCAGTGGTTCCCCTGTCCTCTTTTCATTTCCTTTCAATTATTAGATAGTAAGAAGTCTGTACAGGAGCTCCAGGTTCCATAAAACCATTGTTGCTTGTCTAGATTGATACCCTTCCCTACTTTGGCTACTTTTTGGATGATTACTTATTTTAACTTTTCACCCTGGAAACTTTGGGTTATGTTCATCTAAAGGATGTCTCTTAATGAAACAATATGGACCATCTGTCAGATAGGTCTTTATTGTTATTATGTAATATACATCATGCCACTAAAGTAGATATTAGCTAACATTTATTCTAACAAGCTAGGTTCTATGTGATTTTCATATTAGTGATGGAATCCTTTCAACATTTGCCTTATATAGGGAATTAATTACCCCTGTCTTATACACGGGGAGACTGAGGCATGGAGAGGATTAGTTGATCAGTCCAGTGTCCCTGTTAGTAAGCAACAGTGCTGGGAGAAGGGGGTGATGCCATGTAGGGTCATGATCTGTTTCTCATTTTGACAGTAAACTAGCTCAGGCTGTCCAGTAGAACTTTCTGTGATGAGGGTGTTAGACGTTACCTGTGCCATCCAACATAGAAGTTCTACCACTGTCGGGACTGAACACTTGAAGTGTGGCTAGTGTCGGTGAAGAACTGAATTTTTAATTTTGTTTCATTTTAGTTAGTTAAGTTCTGCTGCATGAAGTTATGGCCCCTGTATTAGACAGTGCAATTCTAGAATAATGAACTTTCCTCCAGAAATTCTAGCTGAGGACCAGCCTCTAAAACAAGGAAATATCCAAATCACATTGGTCTGATATATCCTGTCCAGCCTTCTTTCTCACCTGCCCCCTCTGAGCAGCCCTCATGCTGGCCACCGGTTTCCAGACACCACCTGCTCTCCTGCACCGCTCCATTCGGGGTCCCCAAGCGTGAGCCGCTGCGGGGGCTGCTGAGGCGTGTGGGGCCCCCAGTGCTCCCTCCTGGGCCCAGAGCTGTCTCCTCTCCCTGGCTTCCCGTTCCCTCCCTGAAAGCTCCCGACGTCATCTCTTCTCATTTGGTCCTTTGTAGTCATTCAGTTGCATAGGCAGTTATCCTGCGTCTTAGGGAAAAAATATAGGACTGGTCACTGAGCCATTGTGGTCTGTTTTGAGGATTTTATGCTATTGAGCTGTATTTACTCTTTCTCCCACTATAGGGTTTAGTTTTTGAAATTTTGTCAGAAAGACCATTGATAATGTCTTTCCTATTTCTGAGTCAAAAAAAAAATACTGCACGTTCCATAAGTATATATGCCAGGTGTTTCGAGCCGTGAATGTACGTCGGAATGCCTCACAGCCATCTTTTTGGCTCAGGAAACTAAGTAGCATTGCAATGTGTGCAAGAGGATCATTTTTGTTGTCCTGAAGTGACCACATTAGACTTTTAATTCTTATGTCTAGAACTTACCCAGCCACAGCCCCTCCCCCTTACCAAGTATTAATGCCAACAATGTGCTTTTAACATGATCGCTTTCCCCCAGTAAACCAGGAAACTAGTTTTTGCATGAACCACTTGAAACAGCCTTCAAGTTTCTGGCACAGTTTTCAAAGTAGGCTTTTCTACCCAATTATTGGGATGACTTTAGTTAATGTGAAAAAATTAATTCTTGTAAACAACCACAGACTTTCCCTCCATAGAGGTGCGTGTCTGGCTTCATATTTTTGAAGACATCTACTTTTTGGAATGTTTTCATTCCTGTGAAGAAAGTCTCACACACACACACACACACACACACACACAATTAATGTAACTTGCAAGCTTAAAAAAGATTCATTTCTGCCATTTAATTACAGTGTTGCTCACTTTATTTATATTTAATTATACCGAAACAAGCCTGGTGATATTTGGCATATATTAACAAGCTCTAGCTTGTAATTTTTCTTGAAAAACTCAACTACAGATTTTCATAAACCGGAAGTTAGGGCGACATGTCTTTGGGGTTGTTTTATTAGAGGAAATTAAAAAACTGATTTCTAAACACCAGCCACATAAATCTAATTTGTCATTTCCATTTGCGTGCCCTAGACTTTCTCCACTTCTTCCCTGTCCAAATTTGAGCTCTTAAGTTCAAAGAACCAAAGTTAATAACTTATTGGCTGTACAAATAAATAGTGCTTTAGACCTAAAGCCCCTGAATGTGTTCCCTGGACAATTGCTGGTCTGTGAGGGCCTCCCTTGTGGTCTGGGGAATCATTCCTCCCCATGTAGGTGCGATCCACTTGTGTTTGTGTTAAGTGCTAATTTGCAGAGGGAGAAAAAGAGAGAAGGGGATTTGAGGACTGTTTATTTTGAGTCATTTTGCTACTGGAAAGCCACCAAATGTGGCTTAAAAGTATTGGGCAGGATGACAGCTTGTGCCGTGAGCTGGGGTGGAAGCAGCCTCGCAGGATCCGGCCTTTCTTGCCTCAGAAGGAAGGCTGCCCACCTTTGGCACCCCAGCCCCCACTCCCACCTCCCACCCCACTGCATCTCCCTAGCCCAGGGGCATCACTGGCCTTCCCAAGTAGGAGACTGCTGTGGCTTTTGCTCCCTGGAATAAAATAATAATAATAAAACAGCAGCAGAACAACTTTAGGAACTACTACCTTAAACAATATTTGTTCCTCCATTTGTTTACTCAGCAAGCATTTCTGTATTACTCAACAGCTGTTATGTACTGTTAAGGAGAAACATATTCAGTGGCTCTTGTTAAAGATGGCAAAGCAGGCTTTGTTCAGAACCCTCTCTGTAAGTATAGGGACCACTGCAATGGGAATTTACAGTGGGGGAAGAGATTGTGCTCAGTTACAAATACAGCTGGGATGAGTAGGAATTTATAGCAAGGAGCAAGGCAGGGGGGCAGCAGATGGAGAATTACTAAGAGGAAACATCAGGGGTAAGGGGGATTCTGGAGAAGGCCAACATAACAGAATTCTTTGCTGAAGACAAGCCAGAGTAATTAGACTTCAGATGTCCACAGGACTTCAAGGGGAGGATGAACCCAACCAGGTATTGGGGGTGGGGTGGGGAGTTCTTGTTGAACTGACTTAACAAGTACTTACTAAAACTGAACTTCACGGGTGGTGTACAGATGGACCTAGGAAGGTTAAAGAGTCTAACTAAAGTTTGGTCAAGCAAAGAATCTTCATAAGGACCTGGTACTAGATGGGCTTTTGGGAAACAGTGGTAGGGAGACGTCAGGCACCAACTGTCTCTTACTGTATGATGTTCAGGAGTAGCTAGCAACCCCATAGCAATGCTTTTTTAGAAATTGCCTCATTATTTTATCCATGGCTGTATATTCCCACCCCAGAGTTTATTAATAAAGAGGTCTTCTCAGGGGTTCAAGAAACTTGTAGGTATTTGCTTGAAGCTCTTAAGATACCAGGTCATAAATTCAAAAACAAAGACTAGGATTATTTTAATAATGCGTTTCTACCATTGGTATTAGTAGCAGGCTGCGCTCCACAAAAATAAAACATGTATCTCTGATTCTGCAGCCTAGGCCTTCCCCTCCTTCCTTTCCCCTCCCACCATCCTCCCTCACCAAACACCCACATGCACAGTCCTTCCAGTGATGTGGTGAGAGGGAGGGAGAACTCCGGCGCAACCTGTGAAGTATCAAAGAAAAGCAGAGCAAGACAGAGTTTGAGCAGGAAACCCAGATTGTGTTCAGGAACTATTACAATAAGGGAAAGGAGACCTCAGTATAGAACTCGGCTCAGTTCCAAATACCACATGAGCCAGTGGGGATTTACAGCAAGGAGCAGGGCGGGGGTGCAGTGGGTGGAAGATTCTTAAGAGAAAACATCAGAGATGGGGGCATTCTGGCTAAAGCTGACCTAACAGGAATCCTGCTGAGGGCAAGGTGGGGTGGTCATGTATCACCTGGGAGGTAGCGGGGTGAAGAAATCTGATCAGATCTCAAGGATAAGCAGACACTGAGAGTGGTGATTCTGGCTGAACCTACTTGACAGGTTTATTGACAACTGGGCTCTTGAGGACAAGGCCCAAGGATGGGGTTTAATTGAAAAAGTGGCTCAGAGGAGCCTGTCTAGAGTTTATCAAGGAGAGTCTGTCAGAAGGCTAACCCTAGCCTCAGTCAGCATGGCTGGCTTACTCCTTTCTTGAAATACTCTTGTTCTTTCTCACCAAAAATCCATTCACATAACTGCACCTATTCCCAAATGTAGTCTACTAGCCTACCACAAAAAATAATATGCCTAGGGAAATTGTTCCCTTTCTATCCAAAAGTACTGGGGGAGAAAACCAAAAGATTAGATACTGTTTTCGTGAGATGCACCAGTTGGCCGTGTGATCCAGGCCAGTGTAGCTCAGCAGACAGACACGGCTGCCCCCCCATCCCAGCACATGCAATGTGATGATGAGGAAGTGTAGCTGCGGCAGAGTCACGAGCTGCATCTGTGCAAGGGAGCGCTCTTGCACGCTCACGGGGTGCACTCTCCAAGGTGCTCTGAGCGGGGAGAGCTGTGCAACAGTGTGTTCACACATGCACACATAGTGGGAGGAGATCTCAGGGAGTCCCCCCAGACCTGGTAACAGTGTCTGCCTGTGTGATGGGGTTAGGCAGACACCGGGGATGGCAAGGGAGGCATGCTGTTTGATTTTTTTTAAAATCTTGTGTAGCAGTTTTCAACATAAAAAGTAAAAAAGCAGAAAGAGAAAGAACTGGTCTCCATCAGGGTGGTGGTGGGACGAGATGCCCTGGGAGGGGGCTGTCCTGCACTTACAGAGCCTGTGCCACTTCTCTCTCTCTCATCCTCGGTATTTATTGAACTTCATGGGGAAGATTTCAAGGCATTTTAACCACTCAGTTTTACTGAATGAAATAAAAACATCAAAGTTGACATTTATAGTGGGGGTCATTTAGTATTTATATGCTGTTTATTTTATAGCCTGGATTTCAAATAATTGCAGTGTCAGTGCATTTATGGTGCTTTAGAAATGTGACCATCAGCTCTAAAAGTGGCTGCAGCCATGGACATTGTCCTGTAACTTAATTCCTCGGAAATAACTTCTCTGAATTTTCTAGTTAATTCAAGGTGTCTAGTTAATTTCACAGACAGGACGGTCACTTTGTAAATTGCTTAGACTATCCTGAACTGCAAGCTTTTGTTAAAAGTTTGAAAATAATATATTGCTGGTTTCTAATAGTACCTTTTTAAGAATGGCAAATATGTTAAAGAAAATACATTTTAAAGTTTATAGAGATTAAAAAATCAATCTCTATAAAAGTTCCCAGGAGACCCTGGGGTTCACAGCACATGCTCAGTGCATTTTTGGTATTGTTTTGTGATCGTAATGGATACAAAGCCTTATCTCAACCCCTCAGCTAAATCTACTCCAAAGAAAATGACTATTGTTGGTGCCCAAACATAGAAACTCTAAGCAGAAACAGTAAGTTAATATTCAGATAGAAAATGACTATTGATGGTGCCCAAACATAGAAACTCTAAGCAGAAAGAGTAAGTTAATATTCAGCTAATGAAGGCAAAAAACAGTGCATTTGGAGCTTTTCTTCTATGCATGATTTTGGCTCAGTGTAGAATGGACCAAAAAAGGGGTTTTATGAGCCCTCATTCTACAAAATACAATGGCGTAAATGACACGTGAAGACATACAGCAAAAACACACTGGTCAAAATGGTCCTCATAGGTACAGTGTAAACTCTAAAATTTAGCCAGGAATCAAAACATAAGCACAAAGATCTCCCCCGACACTAAAGCGTACGCTCTTTTTCAAGAGAAGAGACCGTCAGAACACCTATACCTATTTCTTCCTAATTCACTGTAGTTGGTTCCTTCATCTAGTTTCTCAGGAACAGAAAGAGCAAGTGAGTAGCTGGAGGCAGTGACTCTCACCAGGAGCCAGGATTGGTAGTTGCCTGCCCGGCAGGGGATTAAAGCCGCACTCTGGTTTTTTGTAGTAAAGCACAAGGCAGTGGTTGATTCAACCAGGTAAGGTTAAATGATATTTCATTCACTTGTTTTTAAAAGACAGATAACAGCAATTCATTTTAGAGAGATTTTTTTATTCACTATACGTATTTTGGGTAGAAAGTGATGTTTTGAGTAACCTAGAAAAAAGTGAGGTTTGAAGATCCCTTGTTTTCCTTGTTATACTTGAATCAGGAAATAGCCAAGTTGTCATTTATTTGATGAATGCCCACTCTGTGCTTGGTTTATAGTGTAGACGCTTTGTTTGTTTTCCTGTTTATTCCTCAAGACAACCTTGTTGGGTAGGCGTTGCTGTGCATCGCACAGATGAAGAACTGAGGGTCAGGGAGCTCCCAAAATAACTTAGCTGACACATGACAGAGCTGGGGCTCAAACTCATGTGTTTTGGGCTCCAGTAGAGGAAAATACAAGCTTTTTCTCCCATATCAATGTAGCTCAAAAAACATGGATCAAAGCATGATTTTGAAGCATTGCTTTTGTGTGACCTTTGGATGTAGAGGTGCCTATGAACAGCGAGGTTCCCACCCCACAAATGCCCCGTGCATCAGGTGTCCATCCTGGGAGCTAGTGAGGGGGCAGCTCCCTTCCGCCCTTAAAGAAAGCCTCTGGATGCTCTCTGCGATCTCAGCGACTAAAGTACTCAGCAAAAGCACGCTTCTGTCCCAGCACAGAATCACACAGCCCATTTAGTACAGAGCTCTAAAAACAGCAGTGACCTCCCTGTCAAGACCTAGTACGTGTCCCAAGAAATTCTTTTTGAATAGGTATCTTTGCTGTTTTCCTGATTACTAGAGTAATAGGTGCTTTTTGCAAAAAAAAAAAAATTAAATTATTACAGAATCATAAAAATTGAAAACATCTCATAATTCCACTACCAACCCCCCTGCAAGGTAATTCCTGTTAACAATTTTAAAGAAATTGTAATTTGTGAATTAGTTCTTCACATCAAATGTGGTTTTTTTCTTCCTCTTTCTGTGCCTTTGGTTTAGAACATTGTCTAGCTGGGTGTGGGGTTAAGAAAGTTGTTGACCTGTGCTTTTTTCCCTCCCCTACTCCTTGCTGTCCATGTTCAAGATACACATTTGAAAGACAGGCAGAGGAATGGAAAGATGGAAGGAAGGTACCTACTGCCCCAAAATATGAACAAGTTAATTAGTAAAAAAAATCTAGATCAAAGAGTTATTACTAGTATATTTTATTGAATTGTTTTTTTGAGTACAAAGAATACTGTCCTTTGGGTTTGATTTGATTTGATTTTTGGCCAATAAGTACTGCTCAGTTGACTGTGTATGGGTAGATGAAGAAATTTGAATACATACCTTTTAATAGACAAATGGGAATTTCAAACCAGCTAGGATGTACATTCTGGCATCCACAGTTTACAGATGAGGAAACTGAGGCCCTAAGAGAGTTAGTGGGGGCCTCATCCCTCTGCTCTATCGAGCCCTGTGTGTGGCTTGCTCAGTATCCTCTCTACAGATGCTCTCCTTGCATCTTTTAAGCTGCTATTTACTTTTTTCTTAATGTTCTGTGGGAATCATGACCAAGGACAGAAGACCAGTGTTAACATTTAACATTTGATGTATTCTTTCAGACATCTCCCTATGTGTATGTCAGATAAAGTATCTGACAGTCCCTACGGTGTAGCGGTATGAACTCTGGAGTTAAAGTGTGTACATTCAAATTGAGGTTCTCACCTTAGCTGTATCACCCTGGTCAAGGTACATACCTTCTGGGAGCTCCATGCTCCCGTCCATGACATGGGAATAATAATAGTGCTCCCCTCCCCAGGAAGAAGTATGAATTGATGAGGTAATGTGTGTAAGGTTCCTGGCATAGAGTAAGCACCCAGTAAAGGTTGGCGCTAATTATTAATGGTTTTGTAGGAAATGGAGTCATACTTCTAATTCTATACTATGACTTATTTTTAAAACTTATCACAAATGCACATCTACATAATTCTTACAGTTGTGATATAATTCCATTTGTGATATGCTATGATTTGTTAGCTCAGGAAGCTTGTGGAAATGATCATATGTGAGTCAAAGAGCCCTCACTCAGAAAGCAGTACTGTGTTCTGATGTCCACATCTAGAGAAGCTTGAGACCTTTAGTATCACACAGTTTAATCCAAATAAGTATTTAGTGTTCTTTTAAGAAACATGTAAGACTCTTTCAACTATTAGACAATAATAAACAGCTAAACAGTTCAAGATGCCCTGTGCTAGATGGATTTCTAGGCTAGTTAGCTTATTAAACTTGTTATGCAATTTTCCCCATCTTCTAAAATATCACAGATGATATCAAAGTACTTGTTGTCTGCCTTGATAAGTGAGTAAGTGTCTATTTCCCTGACTTTAGTTTCAGAATTCATATGACGGGCTTACTGAGAAAAGAAGAAAGTGCCATAATTCTGCCATAAGTTAGCAATAATGTAGCAGTGGGGGTCCTGGAGAACCTTTATTATTCAAATGATCATGGCTTCTTGAATAAAGTGGATGACTAAGTATACCTATCATAGTAAGAGAGATTATTAGCAGTGGGAGACACATTTGAACTTGCTGAAAGCTGCCTTTGTATCTAGGAAGGCTGGCACTCCGTAATTAACTAGACCAGGTCTTCATTTTATCCCAGCCGTCTTTCCTTTTCACGCTTGCAAGGTCTGAATAGCTTTCTATTGCCTGTTAATCCCTGCAGGAATGTGGCTTTGGCTACGGGGAGGATGCCCAGTGCGTGACGTGCCGGCCGCACAGGTTCAAGGAGGACTGGGGCTTTCAGAAATGCAAGCCCTGCCTGGACTGTGCAGTAGTGAACCGCTTCCAGAAAGCAAACTGCTCTGTCACCAGTGATGCCGTCTGTGGGGACTGTTTGCCAGGGTACGTTTGGACTGTTTCTTTCCCTTGTAATTATTTAATTGTTTTTAAGCAGGCATGTCTCTTGCTCTCTTCCAAACAGGAACACGCACTGATATTAACCTGAACACATCTGTTGAGTGTTTGTGACTTTTCGTCTCAGTGGTCACTGCTAGATTCTCTGTGCCTTCAGTGTGCCCCCGTGACAGATGCTAGTTATAAATAAAAGGAATAAGCATACTAACAAAGGATAGTGTGATGAAGATGTCAAGAGTCCCTGTAAGTCAATAAAAAAATAGAAAACATAGGCCAACAGACAAAAGAATGAACAGGCAATTCACAAGGGAGGAAACACGTATGGAAGATGTTTATCCTTATTAGCGATCAACGAAATGCAGATCACAGCCATTCCATCATTGCCACAGGTGTTTGTCAAGCAGCTTTGAGGCACTGCTCAGGGGAACAGGCAAAGGATGCAACCCATGTGGAGCTTATATCCTAACAAGGTTTTGAAAAATATATAAACAGTAAATAATAAAGAAGTAAATTATACAGAAAGGTAGAAGAAAATGGTTGCTATGGAAAAAAAAAGAAAACCCAGAGCAGGTAAGGGGGGTTAGGTGTGCCCCAGTGATGGCCAGGCAAATGGCAGCATTAAAGGGGTGACCAGAGAAGGTGTTACTGAACAGGGGAGAGCTGAGCAAGGAGATGAGGCAGCCGGCTGAGCAGATATGTGGGGGTGAGACAGGGACCGTGGGCTTAGACAGAGTAGGGTGAGGGCCTCTGGAAAAAAAGAACAAGATAACCATTGCGAGATTTGCTCTGGCCTGCTAGGGAGCCCAACTTATTTTTCTAACTTTACCCAAGTGCTGCCTTCCTTCCTCCAGCCCTAAACAAATGATTTGTTGCAACTTGGGCAATGTAGCAAACAAGCCCCAAACTATTGCAAGCCCAAAACAATATAAGGCAGGAAGGATTTCATCTTGAAATCCAATTAGTTAAGTAAAACAATGACTCAGCCCACCTTTAGAGCAAAGCAGACAGCCTTAAGTGATATGCCCCCAGACCAGGAAGCTGCTATCCTGGGAGGAAATCATCAGTAAAGTTCTTGTAAATAACCAGGAAGACTAATAAGAAACTTAGTATTTCTTCAAAAGTATTTGGAACCACTTAACAGTTGTACATCCCTAGCCCTTTGTCTCTCAACTGCCTATAAAAACCCCTAGACAACGTACCACCTCGGGACTCTCTTGTCCTCTCCCGGCATGAGCCAGGAGCTCTGTCCTTTCACTTTATCTCTAAATAAAGCTTTGTCCCTTGCTCTCCTACCTTGACTGTTCACGAAGTTCATTCTTCGGCTTCGTGAACAAGAACCCCGGCATCAGGGGAGCTCTGTAGACACAGGGACCCGCTAGAGACCAGCGCTAAGGTGAATGGGAACCTGGTGTTTCTAAGGAGTTGCAAAGCTGCAAAGAGGCCAGGGTGCCTGCAAGAGAAGGGGAGAGGAGATCAGAGAGAGGCAGGGAGAGGAAGGAAGGGAGTGGGCGAGTGTGAGTAGAAAATGACCCCAGGTCTTGGAAAGAAAGGGGACTGCACAGGGGCCAGGTGGAGAGCAAAGCCCAAGAGGAGGAATTGTAGTGTTAGGTGCTTTTAAGTAGCCATTGGACAGATGAACCAGGCAGCTGGGGGGACAGTCTGTATGATGAGCTGGACTCAGGAGGTATGGGTACAATCTTTCAGGGAGTGAAGAGGCATTCCTACACGAGGTAAGGAAGGACAGATAAAGCAGACTGGGTAATGCAGTGGGTGTAGAGCAGACCTATGTTACCAACCACAGACGCTGTGATGAGCTCTGGAAAGCAGGCTTCCTTGCAGAGATGAAACAACCAGAGACAGCAGCACTATGACAGATATTTGTTTATGCTGTGTGAGACACCTGGTGAAGCATTTTACATGGATTCTTTTCTGTAATGTTCAGTGTTCTAAAAATGTGGAAAGAAAGCCTTGTCAATGTTTAAGGGTATTCAGGCAAGATCACTGAGCCAGTACGAGGTGAAGCTTGGAGCCTCATCTGGGTCTAACACCCGAACACACGTGCCAGGTCACTGCAGAGGAAGGACTCTAACTGGACTCATCCAGAACACGCCACAAAATCGGGGTAGTTCTGGCCAGATGGCACAGTGCTAATTCTGGGCTCTGGTTGTGGCTGAAGGGGGCGATAAAGCTCTGGACCTAAAGGGCATAAACAGAGTAAGACAGCCTGAGAGTCAAGTGTGACCCTTAATCAACAACTCAGCACCTGAACAGTTGCAAAAAAGTAGTGGTCTAACACCAAAAGCACAAGCAACAAAAGAAAAAATAGCTATACTAGATTTCATCAAAAGTAAAATCTTCTGTGCTTCAAAAGGATACCATCAAGAAAATGGAGACAATCCACAGAATTAGAGAAACTAAATCAAATATGTGATAAGGGCTTATCTTATCTAGACTATATATAGAACTCTTCCAACTCAATAATAAAAACAAATAATCCATTTAAAATATGGGCAAAGGATTTGAATAGACATTTCTCCAAAGAAGATACACAAATGCCTAATAGTCACATGAAAAGATGCACAACATTATTAGCCATCAGGGAAATGCAAATTAAAACCACATACTTCAAACCCAGTAAGATGGCTATAACCAAAAAGATGGATGACAGCAAGCGTGAGTGAGAATGTGGGGAAACTGGAGCCCTCATGCACTCTTGGTGGGAATGTCAAATGGACAGCCACTTTGGAAAATAGTCTGGCAATTCCTCAAAAAACTAAACAATTACCATATAGCCCAGTAATTCCACTCTTAGGTATATAACCAAGAGGACTGAAAACCTGCTCACACAAAAACCTGTACACAAATGTTCTCAGCAGAATTACACATAATAGTCAAAAGGTGGAAACCACCCAAATGTCCATCAATGATGAAAGGATAAACCAAAGGGGGTGCATTCAAATGGTGGAATATTATTTGCCCATAAAGAGGAATGGAGTACACCTGCTCCAACATGGATGAGCCCAGAAAACGTTATGCCAAATGAAAGAAGCCAACCATGAAAGTCCATGTATTTTATGATTCCATTTGTGTTCAATGTCCGGAATAGGCAAATAAGTGGATTAGTGGTTGCCGAGGCCTGATGGCTGGGGAGGGTGGGGAAGAATGGGGATGACGGGGGAAGGGCCAAAGTATCTTTCTGGCATGATGAGAATGTTCCAGAATTGACTGCTGGTGGTGGCACAGATCTGAGTGTACTAAAGACCAAATGGTCTTGTACACTATGAGTAGGTGGGTTGTGTGGTATGTGAGTTAGATCTCAATACATTTATTTATTTATTTTTAAAAAATGGTTTATAATCTCAGACTGATGCTGATACCTATGTCATGGTCCAGAGTTTGGATCTGGTGCAAATCCACTTGAGGAACAGGAACCAACGTGGGTGCATCTCTGTGGTTCCTTCCTGCAATGCCGGTGACACGTCTGTGTGCATCTGCTCACTTGGTCTGTGGAGATCCACGGCAGACATGGGGGCTGAGGAGCACGGTGCCCAGGGAGAGTGGGGAACCAAGAGGGAACTCAGGGGCAGTGCTGCAGGAGTCGGGGAGGGTTACTGGTCTACCCAGGACCTCCACCAACGTGCTTCCTCTTGCTGCACCTTGCTGGCTGTCATCTGAACCCACTGCTTGAGTTTCTACAATGTTTGCTCATTCTTTAAATAAATGCTTAGATGTGGGAAAGCGATAAATAAGTAGACATTTGAATGATGTTTCATAGTTTATTTATATGATTAGTTTAAAATTACATCGTTCCTCAGCCAGCATGAATGTTTGAGGCAGGCAATAATTATATAATGACTTTTACCCAGGGTCTTCCAGAGTATTTTAAAAGTGCTCATCCAGCTTGACTATGTATGCATGAAGAAGGCAAATAAGAGCAAAACTGAGGCAGAAAGAAAATAAGCAAAGTTCATGTGGCTTCCAGGGAAACGGTGCCTTTTCGTTTCTGGTGGCAGCCTCGCCTCACTGAAAAAGGCTCTGCCCCAGCAGGACACCAGCCGCTTTCTTCCCAGTAGCAGAACCGTGTGGAAATAGTCTGTCCTCTGTGCCCATAATTTGATGGATTAGAGAGCCAGTTCCCCTTGTTCCCAAATATGTTCAGTGACTTTAGGCAGTTACTTAATTTCTCTGACACCCATTCTTCTCACCTATAAAATTATCCATCTAATAATAATAATACCAACCTGCACGATGGTTGGAAGGACTAAGAATATAATGCATGTGCCTAGCAGAGTGCCTTGTCCATAGCAAGCACTAAATAAATCTTTGACACTGTTGCTGATTGATATTCTAGGAGGCCCGGGAGAGCTTTGCAAGACTGCTTTTTCAGAGTGTGGCTGGTGGGTCTCCAGCCTCCTCTTCTGGCTCCTGTGCCCTCGTCCCTTCTCAGCAGAGGAAGGGGGCCAAGCCCTGAAAGAATAACCTGGCCCTGCCACTTATTTGCTGCTTCTAGTAATGAGAGATAACGTGTATCAAGCACTTACTTTGTGCTGAGTACTGCTGCAGATTAGTTCATTTAATCGTCAAAACTGCTCTGTAAACTAGGGGTGAATATCATCCCCTTTACAAAGGAGGATACTGTCACTCAGCACATCAGCTGAAGGCCTGGGATCCCACTGCTGGGCCCCAGCATATCTAGTTCCCCATCAAGGTTCCCCTGGATCCTCAGGACTGATGGCTAATCATGATGACTGCTGCCCGCACCCATATGCAGGCAGCCCCACTACCCCAGATTGTCCTGGTGCCTTTTCTCATAATGGCACTCAGGCCCCCTTGCCTGTTCCCAGAGGGCATGCCAGTAACCACCACACTGTTTATGAGGTCTGGGCCCTAACCCCTGCGAGTCACCTTTTCATTAGCATTTGCTAAGTTTCAGTTTGTTTGGCTGGGGTTTGCGGAGGAACATGGACAGCAGCTGACAAACCCCTGCGAGACGGCATTGACGAGAGTGCGGGGAGAAGAGCTTCATCCCTATCCAACAGGGCACTGCAGAAACTGACTGTGACTTGACTGTAATGCGTAGGATATGGTAAACGCATTCCAGGGCATATCAAGTGAGATCATGAAACTGGAGCTGGACAGTGGTATATCATCTCCTTACAGAAATGCTTTCGCTGATTGAAGAGCTGATGGTTTTCTTAAAATAGCAGTTTTCAAACACGGTGTTCATTAGGCTAACTAAGTGTTATGTGGACCCAGTTCAATTGAAAATTCCTCTTCAAATTCAGTGTCAGGGAAAAATTTGGGTCTAAAAGATATATTTATTTGCTGCATCTCATCAAGTAGTGATTAAGGAAAATCCAATGTGGCTTCCCTTTGTTTTTTTTTTGCGTTAGCTAACTTAAAGCCCAGAGAAATTTAAATTTATAATTTAAATTTGAGAATTTGAAGTTCACCTATAGAAACTAATTTAACCAGACACCTATATGTGTCTCTGATCCCTTTTATCTTATTTTATTTTTTTAGATTGGTGTCCTGTCTTGTTTGGTCATGAATAAGAGTTACACATGTTTCTATGTCCCTAAAACCATGGCTATCTGGAAAAAGAGGAAGTAGAATAGTTTTTAAAGATTTATAGATTTCTTTATCCACTTGCTCTTCTAAAATACATCTTAAAACTTAAAATTCTGTATCTTCATCTTCAAACTGAATGATAAATTTGAGGGAACTTTTCTAAAACTTGAACATAAAACAGTGTCTGACAATTAGTACATAATTGGCACTTTAGTAATTATTTTGTGCTTTAGGAGTCTGACCTTAATCTCACTTGGTACTTAGCAAAAAAAAAACAAGTCAGTTGATGGTTTTGAAAATTTTGTAGCAGTTAAAAAAATCTTAGATTCTGCCATCAAGCTATCGGAATGAAGAAGCTGGCAGAGCAGGCTCTGAATGCTTTTGTGCAACTCTATAGGGCCGCTGCAGCTGCTCTCCCTCCCACGTATCACCTGCTCTCCTTGTGGGCAGTGGCAGCATAGCAGCCCAGTGAATTGGTGTGCCCACTCAACCTCATGTCTAGTGAGTAACTCTAGTTTTTTCTACTTAGTATTTTATGGTCATTCAAACCATGAGGTGATTTGCTCACCTTCTAAACTCATTTGCTTGCTAGCCCTTAAACTCATGATACATTTTAATAAATATGTTTTTGTCATGTATTTTATTCAATTGTCAGGGAAAGCTCAGACCTCAAAACTGTTTTGTCACAAGTAGAATTCCTTATTTTAAAAATGTTAAATAGTGTCTACAGTTGGTTTCCAATACTTTGCATTTCCTCAGTTTTTAAAAAAGTTTTAAAGTATGTATTTCTATATCAATATTTGGTGCTGAAAATGTTGGGTGTTACATTTTTGTTTCACTTTTTGTTTTGCTTATTTACATAGAATAATTTTTTATGTATAAAAACTCACACTGTCAAAATTTAATCAACTTGTAATTTTTCAAATTTTCTGGTTGAGAGGATTAAAAAATATTAGACTGCATATATTACAGTGGTTGTCAAGAAATACATCCTCCATAAGAAAGTTCCTTTATATTGTCCTGTAGTTTTTACCTTAAAATTTTTTTGTGCATTTTTTTATTGTGGCATAAAATACATAACATAAAATTTACCAACTTAACCATTTTGAAGTGCACAGTTATGTTAAGTATGGTCACAATGTTCTGAAGAGATACCTGGAACTTTTTCATCTTCCCAAACTGAAACTCTATACCCATCAGACAAGTTTCCCTGTTCCCCCCTCCTCATCTCTGGTGATAGACATTCTACCTTCTATCTATATGAATTGATTACTCTAGATACCCCATTATAAATGGAATCATACAGTATTTGTCATTTTCTAACATCATGCCCTCAAGATTTATCCATGCTATAGCATGTGATAGGATTTCCTTACTTTTTAAGACTGAATAATATTCCCTTGAATGGACAGACCACATTTTGTTTATCCATTCATTCCTCCACAGACATTTTGGTGAATAATGCTACTGTGAACAAAGGTGTGCATATAGCTCTTCAAGATCCTGCTTTCAGTTCTTTTGGATACAACCCAGGCATGGACTTGTTAGATCATAGGGTAGTTCTGTTTTTAATTTTTTGAGGAATATCCATACTGTTTTCCAAACAGTTGCATTTTATATTCCCAACAGTAGTGCACAGAATACCCACCAAACAGCACACTGATTTCTCTCCATGTCCTCAACAATCTTGTTTTTTTTTTTTTTTGGTTTATTTTTTTTGGTAAGCATTTTAATGGGTGGAAGGTATTAACTCATTGTGGTTTTGATTAGCATTTCTTTGATGATTACTGATGTAGACCATTTTTTCATGTGCTTGTTGGCCATTTGAATGTCATCTTTGGAGAAATATCTATCCAAATCTTTTGCCTATTTCTTAATCAAATTATTTTATTTTTGTTGTTGAGTTGTAGGGGTTCTTTGTATATTCTAGATAACTCCTTATCAAATATATGATTTGAAAATATTTTCTCGTTTATTGTAGGTTGACTTTTCATTCTTTTGATTTTATCTTTTTTTTGAAAATCCCAAAAGAAACCATTATTATTTTATTATAATTTAAAACATTTTTTGGTGTGAATTAACTTTTCTAACCATTTTATTGAGGTATATAAAAAGCTTTACATATTTAACATATAGAACTCAATGGGTTTGGGGATAAGTATAACTGATTGCATCTTTTGATGTACAAAAGTTTTAAGATTGATGTAGCCTAACTTGTCTATTTTTTATTTTGTTGCTCTTCATATATGCCTTTTGATTGCCTTTTGATGTCATATCCAAGAAGACATTGCCATATTCAATGCCATGAAGATTTTCTCTTGTGGTGTTTTTTTAGGAGTTTTATGATTTGGGGTGTCATGTTTAGGTCTTTAATTCATTTTGAATTAATTTTTGTATATGGTATAAGATACTGATCCAACCTTATTCTTTTGCATGTGGATATCCAGTTTTCACAGCACCATTTGTTGAAGAGACTGTCCTATCCCCATTTAGTGGTCTTGGTACCCTTGTTGAAGATCAGTTTACCATATGTGTGAAGATTTCTTTCTGGGCTTCCTACTCTGATTCATAGATCTACATGTCTATCTTTTTTTTTTATTATTAAGGTATCATTGATATACACTCTCATGAAGGTTTCACATGAAAAACATTCTGGTTACTACATTCACCTATGTTATTAAGTCCCCCCAACACCCCACTGAAGTCACTGTCCATCAGTATAGTAAAATGTCCCACCCCAGCCCCTCCCCTTTTGTAACTGCTCGTCTGTCCTTGGAGTCTGTGAGTCTGCTGCTATTTTGTTCCTTCAGTTTTGCTTCGTTGTTATACTCCAGAGATGAGGGAAATCATTTGGTACTCGTCTTTCTCCACCAGGCTTATTTCAATGAGCATAATACCCCTCTAGCTTCATCCATGTTGTTGCAAATGGTAGGATTTGTTTTCTTCTTATGGCTGAACAGTATTCCATTGTGCATATGTACCATATCTTCTTTATCCATTCATCTACTGATGGACACTTAGGTTGCTTCCATATTTGGCTATTGTAAATAATGCTGCAATAAACATAGGGGTGCCTATGTCTTTTTGAATCTGAGATCTTGATTTTTTTGGATAAACTCCTAAGAGTGAAATTCCTGGGTCAAATGGTATTTCTATTTTGAGTTTGTTGAGGAACCTCCATACTGCTTTCCACAATGGTTGAACTAATTTACATTCCCACCAGCAGTGTAGGAGGGTTCCCCTTTCTCCACATCCTTGCCATCATTTGTTGTTACTTGTCTTTTGGATGTTAGCCATCCTAATAACTGGTGTGAGGTGATATTTCATTGTGGTTTTACTTTACATTCCCTGATAATTAGCAATGTGGAACATCCTTTCATGTGCCTGTTGGCCATCTTTGGAGAAGTATCTGTTCAGATTCTCTGCCCATTTTTAATGAGGTTATTTGCTTTTTGGGTGTTGAAGTGTGTGAGTTCTTTATATATTTTGGATGTCAACCCCGTATTAGCTATGTTGGTTTATGAATATATTTTGTTACTGTAGGATGCCTTTTTGTTCTGCCGATGGTGTCCTTTGCTATACAGAAGCTTTTTAGCTTGATGTAGTCCCATTTGTTCATTTTTGCTTTTGTTTCCCTTGCCCGAGGAGATGCATTCAGGAAAAAGTTGCCCATGTTTATATTCAAGAGATTTTTGCTTATGTTTTCTTCTAAGAGTTTTATAGTTTCATGACTTACATTCAGGTCTTTGATCCATTTTGAGTTTACTTTTGTGTATTGGGTTAGACAATAGTCCAGTTTCATTCTCTTGCATGTAGCTGCCCAGTTTTGCCAACACCAGCTGTTGAAGAGGCTGTCATTTCCCCATTGTATGTCCATGGCTCCTTTATCATATATTAATTGACCATATATGCTTGTGTTTATATCAGGGCTCTCTAGTCTGTTCCATTAGTCTAGAGTCTATTCTTGTGCCAGTACCAAATTGTCTTGATTACTGTGGCTTTGTAGTAGAGCTTGAAGTTGGAAAGCATAATTGCCCCAGCTTTATTCTTCCTTTTCAGGATTGCTTTGGCTATTCGGGTCCTTTGGGATTCCATATGAATTTTAGAACTATTTGCTCTAGTTCATTGAAGAATGTTGTTAGTATTTTGATAGGGATTGCACTGACTCTGCAGATTGCTTTAGGCAGGATGGCCATTTAGACAATATTAATTCTTCCTACACATGAGCATGGGATGTATTTCCATTTATTAGTGTCTTTAATTTCTCTCAAGAGTGTCTTGTAGTTTTCAGGGTATAGGTCTTTCACCTCCTTGGTTAGGTTTTTTCCTAGGTATTTTATTCTTTTTGATGCAATTGTGGATAGAATTGTTTTCCTGATTTATCTCTCTGCTAGTTCATTGTTGGTCTGTAGGAATGCACCAGATTTCTGAGTATTGATTTTGTATCCTGCAACTTTGCTGAATTCAGTTATTAGTTCTAGTAGTTTTGGGGTGGATTCTTTGGGGTTTTCTATGTACAATATCATGTCATCTGCAAACAGGGACAATTTAACTTCTTCCTTGCCAATCTGGATGCCTTTTATTTCTTTATGTTGTCTGATTCCCTTGGCTAGGACCTCCAGTACTATGCTGAATAAAAGTGGGGAGAGTGGGCATCCTTGTCTTGTTCCAGATCTTAGAGGAAAGCTTTTAGCTTTTCACTGTTAAGTATGATGTTGGCTGTGGGTTTGTCATATATGGCCTTTATTATGTTGAGGTAGTTGCCCTCTATACCCATTTTGTTGAGAGTTTTTATCATGAATGGATGTAGAATTTTGTCATGCTTTTTCAGCATCTATGGAGATGATCATGTGGTTTTTGTCCTACTTTTTGTTGATGTGGTGGTGGATGATGTTGATGGATTTTTGAATATTGTATCATGCTTGCATCCCTGGAATAAATTCTAAATGTCTATCTTTATATGAGGATCATACTGTATTGATTATTATAGCTTTGCAGTATGTTTCAATATGAGGAAGTATGAATCCTTCAACTTTGTTCTTTGACTTTTATTTTATAAATTCCAAAATAAATATTTTTTTATTAAAATCTGATGGTAAGTTACTGATTACAGTCATTTGGATGGATTTTCATAGTCAAATGAAAATGAAAGGTTTAGGAGATTATGAATATTTTGGACATTTGAAATAATTTACCTAGTTTTAAATATAAATTTGCTTCAAACATAAATCATACAGAATTACCACTACATTATCCAGTTTCACAAAATCATTGCATCCACCTATCCTCTATAGACTACATTTATTCTCCATATCACTATTTTGTCATAGAAAAGTTGCAAGTTTTATATATGTGTGTGTGTGTGTTTAATAAAATCACTTGAATTCCCGCCATCTAGAAATAATCACTGTTAATGTTTGGCATATAATACCTTTCGAAACTTTTCCAGTGCAAATATGTATACATAAATGTTTTAGCTACAATTGTAAATAATCTGAAAGGCTCTATACCAAATGTGTGCTTGTATAAAATGAAATTATATTACTCAGACTTCTTTTTCCACTTAATGATATTTCATGAGTTAAAAACAAATGTGTGATGGATCTGCATCATTGTTTCTAAGGCTGCCTTGTAGTTTGTTGCCTTGGGTCTGCCCCGATCGGTCATATCTACTGTTGTATATTGGAATTGTGCCAAACTGCCTTTTTTTCTTTTATAAACAACATTGCAACTGCATTCGTCTACATACAGCTTCACCCACTTGATTGTTTCTTCAAGATAAAGTAAAAGAACGGAAATTCATGGTTAAAAGATGTTAACTTTTATTGAGTTCTGATGGTATATTGATAAATTGCCCTTCTAGAAGTGACATTTTATAATCCCACTAGCATATGTTCATGTGTCTATATGCCTATGCTATACCAATATGTCCCCAGTTCTAAGTAAAAATGGTACATTTTCACTGCAATTTGCATTTACTTGATTGGTAATGAAGCTAAACATTTTCATGTTAAATTTTTTTAAGAAAAATTTCATTGATTCCTGCTTTTTAGTTTTAATTATAAAATTTTTAAATTATGAAATGTTCTTCTTTGGGGATTAATATTCTTTGCCTGTTTTTCAATTGCAGTGTTTACCTTCACCATAATGATTTTTAAGTTTTATGTCATAAACTTAAGTCATAGAAAATGCTATGATGAGAAGTATTTTTCAGTTTTCTTTCACCCATTGACTATTTTGATGATGGTTTATTTTTGCCCGTAGGAGATCTTTAAATATTGTGTGTGTGGTGGGGGGCGGGGTGGAGGGACAGTGGACAAAATGGTGAATCTCTTTCATCCTTGCTCTTAGGTTTCTTGCTATGCTAGAAAGATGTCCCTATATCAAGATTGTACAAGTATCTCCTTACATTTCCCACTGCTTTTATGGTTTGCTTGGCTTTTTGGGGGTCTGCACTTCAGATGTTAAAAGCTATCACTGTATTTATGGCATATCTTGTCGTTTAAATTAGGAAATACCAAAGACCATTGATTTCCTATTTCTTCACCAGCACTCCACCTCAGTATAGAAAGAGTTGGGCTGAGTAAAATCTACAGTTGTATTTAGTGTGATTGATGTTTCTTAAGTGTTCACTTGCATGCTCAGAGGTCTTTGTAAGGATGTGTCTGCCTCAGGTACTATTATATTTAAGCCTTTGAGTAGCTATTTCAAACAATAGAACTGGTAACAGAGGCTGCCAGTAATTTATGACATAATTTGTTTGCTTCAACTGTGAGTTTAGATGAGAGAGCTAATGAGGATTATTTTCCTTTCTCTTCTAGATTTTATAGGAAGACAAAACTTGTTGGTTTTCAAGACATGGAGTGTGTGCCTTGCGGAGACCCCCCTCCTCCTTACGAGCCGCACTGTGAGTGAACTCCATACAAACACAGCAGAAGGGCTCTTGGCCTTTTTTAAAGAAAATCCTTTCTTCAGTTAGCAAATGGAGCAAAATCTCTCTCCACTGTGGGACTTACTATGCGCACTCTTTTATCAGGCCTCCAGCAGGAAATAAAGCCCTATTGTTGAGTCAGCAAACTGCATCCAAATCAGTGCAGACATTTTGCTGCTGCTCTGCCCCATTAAAACTCTCATCTTTCAGCCCAAATATATAACTCAGGCAGCACCGAGTAGCTAGGTGGTCCAAATCCTAACGCATAACGTCTTCCGCAGCTCCAAGAACTCGTGTTCCTTTCTTAGTCCCCAGTCACTGCCACGTGGTACCTTCTCTGCCTCCACAGGCAGATCCTCTATGTGAATTACCTGCCCTAATTAACACATCATTAAATGGAGTCTTGGCTTATTTCATTCACATTTAACAAATAAATAAGAAGAGAAAACCCGTTTCACGCTGGGACTACAATTGTAGATGAGGAAATCGTGCCTTTTCCTCTTTGCATTGACATTAGGTGACCTTTCTGACCACATTTTTTCCTCCAATATAAAAGGTGCTTGTTATAAGTTATCAACCTGCATTAACTTGGAACAGGAAGAGTGGGTCCTTACTCTTCTAAATCCTAAATACAAGCCTGGCCAGTGAAAACTCACAGGTGATGGGCGGGAAATCAGCAGTGGGCTCCCTGGTGTACTCAGGACGTGCTTCTCTGCTGAACGAGGCTTTGAGGAGCTGGGCTCCCCTGCCCGCCAGAACCAGTGAGGTCCGGGAGGGAGAGCAGAGGAGGGGGCTCGATCCCATGCAGTGGCTGCTCATGCCCTTCTGGGGAGCATTGGTAATACAGATGCATGTATTCAATGGTTGTTTGATGTACTCTTCAGTGCATGGAATCTGTCCTCCTCTTTCTGTGACAAAGCCCCCTCTGAACTAATGGAAAGTTACTGCATTATTTGATTAAGTACTACTAAACATAGTACTTCTGTTTCCAAGAATGTCATGGTATTTTGCAGTCTATATTATTATGTCCTTTATCAAAAGCATTACTTTCTATTCTTCATTTACAGTGATAGGAAGGCATAAAAAAATGGATTCTTTCTAACTTTTATAGATGTGTATATTGACTCTCATTTTTATAAGATATAAACATTGCCAAGTGACACTGCCAGGTAATGGGGTCTGTACTTACCTGTTGTGGCTCTTGAAGGAGAGAATCTGATCTGGTCTAGTAAAATACCATCACCCTGTGCCGCACAGCCTTTTTCACTGAACTGTTGAACAAATATTTGAATGCTCTACTGGGTGCCAGGCACGCAGGGCAGAGCAAAGAGACCCAGGTGCTTTCTTCACGGAGCTGGCAGTAACTCCCCGTGTGAAACAGCATTCAGATACTCTGCACAAAGATGCAAAATTGCAACTGCTCGGTCCTGAGCTGGGAAGGATCTGTGGGGCTGTGAGAATATACACTGGGCAGAGATGCAGGAGCATGGCTTTCCAGAACTGTGACTTTGAGTTGTGATCAGAAGGGTCAGCTGGAGGAAGATGAGTGAAGAGGAAACTAAACGGAGGCCAGAGAAGTGGGAGGAAGCCAGAAGAGCCCAGAGATGCCCTGTGGACACTGGCTACTGTGGATAGGCTCCCACAGTTGTGGGGTTGCTGTTTCTGGAAGGAGAGGAGGACCCTGCTAATACCAGGGAAGGAGGGGGTGGGGCGCATGAACACTGCTTGTGCCTTTGGAGGAGGTGAGCGGGCCACGTATGAGCTTCTATGTGTGAAGTAGGAGGTGCTGTGTTCTGCCACGTGAGGCAGGAGCCACCAATCTCAAGAGGCTGGGAGTGCACAGGGCTAATAGGGTCTCATTCCAGAAAGTGGGGTGGAGATGGATTAGAGGAAATAGTGCTTTTTCCCCCGAGCAGCACTAAGGGTCCAGCTGAAGTTCATGCTCATATCAAGGCATAGTTTGCTTCTCACAGGACGTCTGTAAGGGCTTCTACCACAGGGGGAACTCAGGCTGCCTCTAAAGCTGTACCAAGACATACGTAAGTTGTACCCTCAATGTGCCGCTTACAGAAAGCTACATACAAGTCTTTGAAAAGGATGACTGTGTTAATAACCCAAGAATAATCACAAATGAAAGTAAACATATTTTCTTATATTTATATAATACCTGAAGCAAACCAAAATAACCACTTAACAAGCACAATTTTGAAAACTTGCCATGTTTCTGTCAGTCTCCAATGGGCGACCTCAGGGCTATACTTGTCTATGGGTGTGTAACTTGGGCAAGTGACTTACTTAACCTCCTTCAGGCTGCATCTGGCTCTGTAAAATGGAGTGACAATTATGTGCTAAGGTCACTGTAAGCACTGAATAGTTGGTGTCTGTGTGTCACCTCCCTGAGTGGCCACAGGCAGGGTCTCCACAGTCTGCTGATTCTCTTCCTCGCCCCATCCCCCACATGTGCTTCTCGGACGTGTGCTGAGATCTCATCATTTGGAGGAGTTGCTATTTTGGGAAAGGACCAAGTGACTGCCCGAGGGTGTGGTATTCAGCAGAGGCAGTGGTTCAGAGAGTAGCAGGGAGCTAGTGAGCTATCAGTGACTGCCGGGCTTAGCAGGAAATGGCATCACGGGCGGGGGAGGGAAGTCAGCCGTCAGGTAGCAAATAGGTTTTCTACAGCTTAACCTTGTAATAAAGAATGCCTAAACAGAATTTTTTTTCTTTGTAGAGATACATCTGTATTCTGTGTAAAGTGATTTCAGAAATGAGAAAGAAGTTTCTATCGCTCATGACGCTATATTGGCCCAGTCTTAAGAAGTCCTAAAAGATTTGGCATCTGTTGTAGGCAATAGATAGCATAGAAAACAGAATGGGGCCTGGAGCCAGAAACTCTGTGTTCACACCTAGGCTCTGCCTTGTACTGATGGTAAAACCTTGGGAAGATCATCTCACTCCTTTGAATCTCTGTTTACACCTTGGAAAATGGGGATTATCGTGTCCGTACCTGCACACTGTAGTGGGGGTGTTTTTATATGTCCAGTTAGCATCCATCGCTGCACATTGTTAGGAAAAAGTTTTTTTCTTGTGAGGAGAATTTTTAAGATTCACTCTCCTAGCTACTTTCAAATATGCAGAACAGTTTTATTACATATAGTCACCATGCTGTACATTATATTAATGACTTATTCGTCATATTATTAATGATTTATTCATTTTATAACTGGAAATTTGTGCCTTTCCACTCCCTTTTACCCATTTTGTCCACCTCCTAACACCTTGCCTCAGGTGGCCACCAATCTGTTCTCTGTATCCATGAGCTTAGTTTTTGTTTTATTTTTTAGGTTCTACATACAAGTGAGATCATATGGTATTTACCTTTTTCTGACTTATTTCACTTGGCCTAATACCCTCAAGGTTCCTCCATGTTGGAGCAAATGGCAAGAGTTCCTTCTTTTTCATGGCCAAATAATATTCCTTTGTGTGTGTGTGTGTGTGTGTGTGTGTGTGTGTGTGCACATGTGTGCCATATCTTCTTTTTCCAATCATCTAATGATGGACACTTAGGTTGTTTTCATGTCTTTTGTAAATAATGCTGCAGTGAACATGGGGGTGCAGATATCTTTTTGAGACACAGATTAGTTCCCTCCAGATAAATACCCAAAGGTGGCATTGCCAGATCATACGGTGGTTCTATTTTTTATTTTTTTGAGGCATCTCCATACTGCTTCCCACAGTGACTGCACCAATTACATTTCCACCAACAGTGTAGAAGGATTCCCTTTTTTCCACATCCCTCCCAACTCTTGTTATCCCTTGTCTTTTTGATAATAGCCATTGTAATATGTATGAGATGATACCTCATTGTGTTCTGATTTGCATTTCTCTTATGACTAGTAATATTGAGCACCTTTTCATGTACTCGTTGTCTATCTATATGTCTTCTTTGGAAAGATATCTACTCAGATCCCCTGCCCATTTTTATCAGATTGTTTTTTGCTATTGAACTGTTGAGTTCTTTAGATATTTTGGATATTAACCCCTTACCAGATTCATGGTTTGCACATGTTTTCTCCCGTTCAGTAGGTTGCCTTTTCGTTTTGTTGATTGTTCTCTTTGCCGTGCAAAAGCCTTTTAGTTTGATGTCATCCTATTTGTTTATTTTTTCTTTTGTTGCCTTGGCTTTTGGTGTCAAATCAAAGAAATCATTGCCAAGATCAATGTCAAGGAGCTTACCACCCGTCTTCTTCTAGGAGTTTCATGGTTGCAGGTCTAACAGAAGTCTTTAGTGCATTTTGAGTTCATTTTTGTGTATAGTGTAAGATAGTGGTTCACTTTCATTCTTTTGCATGTGGCGGTCCAGTTTTACCAGCACCATTTATTGAAGAGACTGTCCTTTCTCCATATATATATTCTTGGCTCCTTTGTCATAAATTAATTGGCCATATATGTGTGGATTTATTTTTGTGCTCTCTATTCTGTTCCTTTGATCTTGTGTCTGCTTTTAGGCCATTACTATACTGTCTTAATTACTATAGCTTTGTAATATGGTTTGAAATCAGGGAGCATGACACCTCCAGCTTTGTTCTTTTCCAAGGTTGCTTTAGCTCTTTGGGGTCTTTGGTGGTTCCATACAATTTTTAGGAAGCTTTGTGCTGTTTCTGTGAAAAAGGCCATTGGAATTTTGTATGGATTGCATTGAATCTATAGATTGCTTTGGGCAGTATGGACATTTTAACAATATTAATTCTTCCAGTCCATGAGCATGGAATATCTCATAGAGGTTCTGTATATAACTAAATTAATTAGAATCCAGAAACAAACCTGCCACAGAGTGAACTCAGTAATGACTCTCTACCTGCCAGCCTGCCTTCCTCCAGATGATGAATAAGTCTGCCCTACATCTCCTTCAGCCCCACCCCAACCCAGGTGTGCTCTGTGGAGGCTACGGATACTGGGAGTAGTCCCATATGGGGAGGGTCTTATGATGCCACTGGCTTTGGTGTTTGTCTTGCTGTCCCTCAGCTCCACTGGTGGGCAAGCAATGAAGGATATACCTAGAAAGGGGTGCAGAAGATTTTTGTGTTCCATTAGTTGAATGGCTAGAATACCAGGCTGAGGAGACCCCTTCCCCCAAAATAATGATGGATGTGTGAATATAATCAATTATATTCTTTGTATTATATATAATATTGAACAATTTTCGTAGAGAGAGAATGCATGTACATCCTTAATCTCTTTGCCAGGTCACGAACAGCATGAGTTTGTGAGAATGACTGGTTGGGCGTGGGGCACAGGGTGGATTAGTGACAGCATTGTGAATCGCAGATGATAAAAGGCATCCTTTTTCATAGAAAGCCCTGCTTCAGGGTTTGCTCCTTAAGGTATCTTCACTTCCTAATAATGTCTGCCCATTTAAAGCATTAGGATGAAATAGGGAAAAACACAAAAGTAATTTTAGAAGAACTACATCCTGCCCGGTTCTGATAAGAAGTGCAGATTCTGTATGATTTCTTTTAGCAATGTTTACTTAATTTTGAACAAATACGGTGGTTAAAACAAATGGTTTTGAAAAAATTCAAAGCAAGTTTTCACCCGAGTACAGCCTTATTTGTGTTTGACCTAAATGTTTGCTTTCTTCCTGGGGGCTTTCTGAAACAAGTCATGTGATACTAGAGAGATAAGTGAAGTGATCAGATAAGTCGCTCTGTGGGGGAGAAAGAAAAGAAGGAGTCATGTGGACCTGCGACTATTTAGGAACTTTTCATGGCTTAATACTCTGAGGAAACAGCAGGACTTGTGCCTCTAAGTACTAAGTCACATGACGACAAATGAGTACTTTCCAAAGGAAACTTAAAATATCTCCTAAATAACGGTGAAGAGTAATTTCAAAACAAACTTTTAAAAGAAATATTTACTCATTAAAGATCATTTTTGAAGTTGACATGTAAAGGAGGGGAGAATGCTGTAAACAAAACATTGCCAACCTTATAGAGCCTACAAAATAAAATGCACCATTTTAATGGTTTCCTTTTGTCCTTCTTTTGTCTATCCCACCGCTTTTTAACAAATAGATGTAGTTATGCTGTACATACTATTTAGTATCCTTTTTCCACTTGAGATATAAATTTTTTTCACATACTCTTGTAAGCATTATTTTAATGATATTATTGAGTAAAATACCCTCTGAGCATTTGGGTTATGGCTGGATTTCAAGGCTGTCTCTGTTACACAGTCTCTGTCCAGGAAAGAACCTTTCCCTATTTACACACTAACAGAATGATACCCACAGTGTGTTTATGTGCCCAGAGGTACGAATGTTTATGTCTCTTCATGTACAATGCTAACTGTTAAAGTAAGGGTGCCCGTTAAACACCTCTTTCAAAGAAAAGAAAAAGTTAAAAGGAAATGAAGTGGGAGTGTTTTAAAATCAATATCAATATGAGTTTTCAGATTTTCTTTAAAAGAGGAAGGAGGGGGTGCGGTTGAGGGGAGGAGAGGCACAGGAGCTGTGCGTGGCGAATGAATGGCAAGCTGACTTAAAACTCCGTGGTTAAGAAGCCAGTTCCTGGTACCCTCCCAGCGCCCAGTACGCTGCATCCTGGAAACACTTACGGATTGATCAGACTTAAGTGACCGTATAATAAGATGCAGAAGAAGCACACATAATCCGAAAGTATAAGTATTTTACATTTGTTTTGGAAACATTCTGTGAGTTTTTTATCTATGTATGTTTTTGTTTCCGCAGCAGAGCTCTTCTGATGAGTTTGCAAATATTTAGTGGCCTGACTTTCTTGAGTACCCACTGGACCCTCTGCAGGTTGGGTCCACAAAGCCACCATGTATTCCTTAAGAGTTGGGTTTACTGAGGGTTTCTGAGTAGTCTGTGTCCTCGGGCCACGTCTCATGTTTGGCCGGGAGATTGCTGTCCTGGGCTGTGTTGATGGAGCCTAGCTTTGGGGACTTTCAGGAACAGCGGAGCGCTGCTGGGTATCCTGAACAATCCTAGGGGGCTTCTTCAAGGAAAGTCTTTAAAATGGAGCTCTTGCCTGTTAAACAGAACTTTCAAGATAGGGACAAGGAGGACAGTGAGATCAAGGAGAACTCAGCACAGACAAAACAGCGCTGGGCTGTGGCAGACAGATTACAGTGCCAGCCCTTCCCTCGGACATGTGAGGCAGATTCCCTCTGCCATCCACTAAGCTATTTGCCAGTTTAAGGCACTATGGCTCCCATTCTCCACAGGTGGCTGCTTTTTGTTAGTGTCTATCTCCCTTTCTTTTAGCTATATTATGTGACTTCATTATTTTATTGGAAAAGACCTGGCAATTGTAATAGTCAAAGGTTGCTTACGTGGAAAGCAAAGAAGCAGAAACCAGCCAGGTCTCCCAGCAGACCACCAGCACTAGAGCTCTTTAAGGGAGAGGATGCCTGGTAAGCCCTCCTGTGGAGCCCGCTTCCGTTTTGTGGGGAGCACTGCTACCCCAAGCAAACAGCCTGGAGGGAGGGAGAAGAGAGGCGATAAGCTAATAGAGGCAAAGAGATGGCTGCAGGGAGGACGCAGAGATGGTGGGAAACACTGCACAAAGCAGCCACAGGCCCCCCAGACATGCCTGATGCTGGGCCTTTCGCTGCCCAGCAAGCAGCCTGCACATTCCTGGCGACCGAGCCCTGGGGTTTTCTCGCTTACATCACTGGGTCTGATAAGTACAGTTCTCATTACTCTGGACTCAAAAAAGGGGTGGGGAGATGATCAGATTTACATTTGTTGCAGTTTTTTTTAAGAAAGCAATAAACTGTTGTAATTATTTTAGAATGACTTCCATTGAAAATGATTAATCCTTCTTTAAGCTTATTTGCTTCTCAAGGTAAACAACTGTTATCTGCAAATATGTGGAAAACTTGTTATGACAAACTCCTCCTCTTCAGAGGATGCTGGAAAAATCGCTGGGCAGTTTAAATGTGTTGTCCTCTTTAAAAAAAAGTGTACCGTAAATTCGACGGATTTTTATGCTGATTTAGCTATTTCAAGATTTATCTTTACTTAGCCTTAGATTCATTAAAGTTCTAGGAATCCAGAATTCTTGAAAAGGTTTCTTAAACTCATGTACCCTGTGGGCATTCTTTTCTCCCAGTAGAAAATTGCAAAATATCTGAAAGCTATTAGCTTTGTTACAAGTAAGGAAAAAAAGGGGAAAAAAAAGCTTAAATGCCTTGCTGAGTAGTTTGACAGCATCCCTTGACAGTGTCCCTTGAATCAGGAGACACTTTGAAGAACTCTTATTTGCCCCCCAGCTGGAGGTAGGGGCGTCCTGAGCTAAGGGCAGGAAACCAGACGCTTTGATCAGGCCCTCCAAGGGCCGCAGTGGTTGAATATTACCCAGTCAGCTATAAATCTAACTTCTCTGGCCTTTATCTTCAGTCTCTTTTAGATATTTAAAGTGGGTGAGCGGGTTTAAATATTTACTCATGAAGGAACAGGTTGTGGTTTGTTAAAGGCCATCACTAAATTAAATGAATGTTAGATTAAGTACAGTTTATCTAAAAAATATATAAAATCCAACAGGACTGTTTCATTAAGTTGTGAACTTTTGCAAATGGAACAGTGATTTGTATGTGTACCCATTAAATGCTTAAAACAAACAAATGTGGAGAAAAGTAATCTAACAGTTTATGCCAAACGTGCAGTGCAAATGCTCACAGAGTAAGCCTAGAAATCACTCACTTTCAGAAAGCAGAGTATTTATTCCCAAGGTAGTGTGTGAGGGCTCACACCGTGCCAGGAGACCAGCCCTTGCTGCCCTGGGGCCCACATCCTAGCAGGGAGTGGAACATGCAGCCTTCACCAGTGGATTGGGATCCTCTTGCCTTTTAAACGTGGGCGATGCCTGGCCACTTCCTAAGACAACTACTCATAAGAAAGCAAATTTAATCAGAAGAACATCATTTTGAAGAAGGAAAATGGAAGCACCAGGAGAGTTAACATAGCAAACAGTGCTTGAATTCTGAAGAGTGCCCGACACCTCTCTGTGTTCCTCAGCCTGCCCTTAAAGTCACTCTGTAGTGTGCATAGCTAATGTCCTCACTTTACAGCCAGGAAGCAGTCACATAGAAGAGAAGACAGGATTCAAACCCAAACTGTCCTGACAGCACAGATGTGCCCAGCTTGGTGCTGCCTCTCCAGGAGGAATCGGAAGCACCAGGGATAAGAGAGTTGAAAAATAATTTTAAAATTCAAAAGAAAAACTGAAACTACAAACTAAATGTAATTGAGTCATCCTCCTTGAAAAAATAGTGTGAAGCAATTCAAAGGTTGGAAAAAACTGTAGAAAGAAAAACCTGGAAGCTTAAAACCAAATAAACCAAACATCAAACAGGAATTACATTTTTAAAGATAATGTCCTGCTTCAGGTGTTTAAACATTATTTTAACTGCTTCATTTATTATTTTGACCATCTTAGATAAACCATTTTAAGTATATATCAGTTTCATCTATATTATGAATCGTGTAACCATTTTCTTAAAAATTCAAGGAACGTCTTGATACCTATACAATTATAATTAAAGAGAGGAAGTGTTTTTTCTTAACGGTTGCAAAATTATTTTTCTAACTTCCTTGAAATAGAATTGACATACAAGAAGATGCACCCATTTTAAGTGTACAGTTCATTGAGGTGTATACACCTGTGTAATCATCTCCTCAGTAAAGATGTAAAACATTTCTGTTGTCTCTCCCAAATGGGAAGTTAATTTAAGCATTGACTTTGGAATAGCTTCAGATAAAGCATTTCCTTAATCTTATTTACCTACTCCTCTTGAAGACAGGGTTTGGACACCTTTATGTTCTCTTGCACTTTTAAAAATTTATGTATGTACATATTAGTGTTTTCTGTTTCATTTTCTATCAAGAGACCAGAGAGTTATGGCATGAAATGTTGAATTTTGTCTTTTAAGTGAATTTCTGCAAAGTCTTCCATATCAAACTTTTTTAAAAAGTCATGGAAAACCAGTCATTCCTGGAATGCTTTCCAGTGGTCACGGGAGGCATGCTCTTCTTTAAAATGAGAAAAAGTACTCTTTAAAATCTTGGAATTAGGCTGTTTAACTTAGGAAGCACTGCCAGGGAGCACTTTCTGAGTGCCTACTGCTAGTCTAGCTATCAGCAAAATGCATCACGAAAATATCTCCCCAGTGCTGTGAACTACGTGCAGGTCATTCATGGGCAAATCCATCCAGTGTCTAAGCTGAGTACTGATGCGGGCACTGGGGACCCCGCAGTGAAAAACACCAAATTCTCAGTCCTCAAGGAGTTGACATTACAGTGCTTCCGTGGAAGGGGTATTCTGTAAAACAGGAAGGCCTAAAGAAAGTGACCCAGGAAAGGGACCCGAGTGGTGGGAGAGGGAGCAAGCCTGTGGGCCCAACCGTGGACCAGAGCGAGCAGCGAACTTAGAGCATCAGGCGTCCAGGGAGAGGGTGGATGGACTTGGGGAGAAACTGTGGACCAAGCAGGACCTTTACCACGGTCTTCACTCTGGGCGGGAGATGGGAGACGTGAGCCACAGGAGTGACGTGGTCTGACTTAGGTTTTAGAAAGAACCTCAGGCTGCTGTGGAGGATAGATAACATGGAAGCAAGAGAAGAAGCAGGGAGACAAGTGAAACAGTATTTTTAGCTGATAACAGTTAATGTATGCGCTTTGAAGAGGAGGCTTTTCACCCTTTCCTCAAGAGTTAATAATTATCAGTGTACTGTATGCAATTTAATAAATTTAATTAAATGCATTTAAATATTAGTTAACAATGTAATCATATTTTATATTTTGCTTGCTCTGTGGGATGTCAAAAATTGAAGAAGAATAGCAGTAGGTTGATTTTTTTTCTAAATTGTGGCAAGACACCAGTTTGGAAGAGGCTAACTTAAGATTTTTACATCGTACCACAAAGGTTTACTTCATCATAAATGTTTTCTATTATTTTAGGCCCTAGGGGTGCAATAAAGATCTGAAAAATAAAATTGGGGGAGTTTGTCTCTAACATCTAATACTGATTATCACTGAAAGGACACTGTCACTTAACTGCGTCATTTGATTATCCCCAGACTAATACAAACCAGTAACTACTTGATATTTTTTATGGATTAGCTCATTAGATCTTTTCATGGCCTAATCTTTACTAGGAAGAGGGCTTGATTTTGAGTCCTGGTCCTTACACCTAACTTTCAGACAAATTATCTAACTCTTCTGTGTCTCAGTTTTTTCATGTTTCAAGTGAAGATTCTAATAAATAAATAATAATAAATAAATCTGTGGTTGAACTTCAGAATCTGCTCCCTGTTCCAAGCCTCAAGAAAAGTTTGCTTTTTCCGACTTAACCCAGAGTTTCGTTCTTTACTGTAAGTTCTATTAACTGTACAATTATAAATAAATTAATAACAGTATCAGTTCTGCTGGAATAGGAGATAGCAAGAAACACAGTCTAAATCCAGATGTTTTTCAGTCTAGACCCAGCCTATAAAACTGTGCATAAATATACACACATTTTTTTCTTAGTTGGAACTTAATGGGTGGAAATAATTTGAGTTTCATCATATTAGAATAATTTCACAGAAGATTACTTCTCCAAATACTGGAGTGAAGTAAATAAAATTATCTACGTCACTAATAATCGGGAACCTGACAATTACAGGATGCAGAGTCCTTAGGGGAGAGTGTGCCTGTCTTGACATTGCCTTCTCCAAAGGTGAAGTAAAATTAACAAGGTCAAGCTTTCATAGGGACAGAGGTCTTGGGCCCTGCATAGAGCCTGGCACTCAAAGGGTTAAGCGAAGTCTCAGCAGGGGAACAGGCAGGCAGTGACCCCAGTTTCATATCTTTGTTCCAATTTCCAGATGGCAGCCTGTTCGTTCCAGTTGAATCAAAACTATTTTTTGAGTTTGTGTGCCCTTTAGCACAGATGTTCAAGGCCATAATAATGTGTTTCTTTTATGGTGTCTTTTCTGTTTCTTGGTGCAGAAGTTTGTAAAGCTTCATTGTTTCATCAAATAAACACAGCAAGACCTCATAGGGCTGGGGGATAATAAAAAGAAAAACATCCTTGAATGCAGGAAAAAACTCTTTTACTGTATGGAGTTCGGAGAGAAATACTACAGATCGTCAGCTGCTGTTTTGTGGCTTAGCATTTTGCCAGTGTTCATTATGGTGTTCATCGTAATTAAAGTACCGAACGGTTTTACCTATAACTACCAAGTGCCAAAGAGAAATCTAAAGTAATGAGCCCGCCCTTGGCATAACAGACTTTCTCTGTACAGCACATGGCAGGGCAAGTCGAGTCAGCCCGGGAGCCCCAGGATGGGCAACTAGGGCCTGTTCACGGCCCTGCTTGCCAGCCGCTCTCCTCTGATCATTGCCTTCTCTGTCTTCTTTTCTTTCTTTCTTGTCCCCTCAAAGACGTGCATGATCATATTTGTACGATACAGTCCTAGTGGGAAACAGATCTCTTGACCAAGTGATCTGGAAGCAAGATTAAGTATAGCAGACACTCGGTTTAATTAAGTAATTTACCGAGCCTCAGCCTCCCGGGAACAGGATTCCTGCCTAGGCTTTTCTCCCTTCCAGGATGCTTCCACACATAGTGCTTGAATTTCAGGATGCCCTCTGAACTTCTCCCAGCCCTTTAGGTCACTGCCTCCCGGGCCTTCGTGGATATATTTCCTTTTGCTGTCAGCTGGAACCCCTCACCCACCACCCCAGGGCCTCTCTCCACAGCGCTCCCAACCCCTCCGCCCGCTCACCCCTGCCCCAGTCCTTTCGCTAGGCCACTGTGCCCTTAAATCCTGTTTCCCTTTAATTTTCTTGTTGCATTTCTGGTAGGACATTCGAGAATATATGCATCTTAAAGAGTAGAAAACTCTTTTATCTTGTCCCTCTGTAATTTTTCTTTTGTCCTGTTGGGAAGAAAATACCTCTGTCCGGTTCTATACCTTACAAATACAGTAAATTTTTATTTCCTGGATAGAAACACTCATTTTCTACTAATAAGTAAAATCCAAAGCCAAATTTAAAGAGATTTTTAAAAAACCTTTACCCCTTGCTGTGATAGCAAAGTCAGCAGAGCCTGAGGAAGTCCTCAGTCTCCAGCACCCATGGGTCACGGCAGGCCTGGCCAGGGTGCCGGCCCCCCCACAACACTCCCCTCGCCCTCCCCAGAAGCCATGCCCATGCTCAGTGTAGCCACACCTGGGTACGTTTGTGCCCCCTGTGCCAGGTGGCTCCCTGCCAGTGTTGTGAAGCAAACCATGAAAGAACTACGGCTCTCAGGGCCCATATTTTGTTATTTCCTAGGCAGCGCCCAGCCAATGCTGCACCATCAAACGTAACAGGCTCCTGCGGCCGACTGGGCAGCGGGGCAGTGGTCTGCGTGCCCTGGCTGGGGGTGCACAGGCCGATCAGGAGGCTGGGACGTGCTGTTGAGGACATGACCAGCGAGACCCAGGGCAGTGGCGGTAGGAGACGGGCACCTGGAGAGGCGGTTTCCAAAACAGTATGCACTGCTGGATGTGAAAGATTTTCTAAATCACTCTGTATTTTTCTAGCAGTTGAAATACAAAGTACTTATTATTGCCGTCCGAATGAATGATGAGAGTGTGGTTTCCCAGCTTAGGAATAAAACTATTGGCATGATAACAATGCTTTGTACTTAAGTTGTTAAGTGTTGTCGGCTTACGTTATGGTCATTGTCGACGTTTACACTGGTCTCACACGCTGGCGTGGTGACGGAACGGAGCAGTGGAGTGCGTTCTGGGTGGTGCTGTCTCAAAGGAGAAAGGAGCTTGGCTGCCTGAGAGACCCTGCTAACACACGCCGTGGGAGGCAGGCTATGTAGTGGGAGGTTTGCAGTGAGAAATAATGGCCTCCGTTGGACAGGGAACCAAGCCTATGTCTACACACATCAAGCAGAGACTTGATGACTTCCGCAACCCCATAGGCTGGGAATTCAAGTTAGAAAATGTACCAGCTGTGTTGATGAAACTCAGAAACTACCAAATTTCAACTTAACTTCATACTGTCTGCTAACTGCCAAATAAATGCTATCACAGACTTCCTTGATTACCAAACTGTATGCACCTTTGGAAAAAGGTTGATTCTCTACGGTAAAAATACAAAGGTAAATCAAGGAGGGAGAAGAGGCAGAGGGTAAATGTCACCAGCACTGGATCTGCTTTTCCATTGGTCTGTCCGTCTCTGGTATAAATGCTGTGCTGGGCCGGGCGGGCTGTCGCTGCCTCCTCACCATCTCGCCTTACCCCTTCCTCTCAAGCAGGAGCATTTCTCTGCCCGTACTGGCAATGCAGAGTGCCCAAGATATTCATCTGACTGTCACCAACCCATCCGCATGAATGAATTAAAGTCAAACTAACTTACCCACAAAGACAGTTCTCGTATGTCCATGTAACTGGTCTATTTTCTGGCCATAATTTTTCAGTAACGGAAGACCACCTAAAGAGTTGCAGTAACCAGACAAATATATATATATATATTTGTGTGTGTATAAGTATAGGTTTCGTCTCTGTGTATTCCTTTCAGGCTCTCATCTCTATTAATCTCTTTTGCATGTAATTTAAATATATAATATCTTTGTTCAATGCTTGTTTATGTTTTTGCGTATTGGTCACTATGTAGTTCATAAGTTCAGACCACGGTCTTAGTGCCCAAATTGCTAGGGGAGAATGAATCATATTGTTTTGGTTCATTCTCTCCAAATACCTATGCCAACAATACTTAAGAAAAGCCTTTGAAAAAGTTGGAGAAACTTTGGAGATTTTGTGAAATAAATTATACTCAGTTGTGAGACTCTCAAGGTCTGTATTCTCAGAGCTGTCTCTTTTTAACTGACAGATAATGAACATTGTTCTTATTTGCCTAAAAAGGTTTTTTTCCTCAAGGATTTTCTTAGTAGCCTTACCATTTCACTCACAATATTCCTCCAGATTTAGTTATTTTGCTAATTGGTGCTTATTGTTATATAAACTTTGAAATACTTAAAGTAATAGTAGCTATGTCTTTTTTATAAGAGATGCGGCTAAACTTCTGAAGAGAATGATTCTGGTTTGTTTTCACTGTTCATTTTCTTCCTGAACTTCCCAATGCTTTGGGGATGTATTATGAGGACACATACACAAAGCGTCAGCTGTAAGTAGCTCATTCCATTAATTTATTCAATGGCCTATCTATTCTGCAGGTGGTTTCAATTAAGAGACAACCCATATTCTGATAGAATAATAATTATAGTATGATGTCTGATGCCAAATAGTAATAGAAGAAAGGATGGAGTAACAGGTAATAGGAGAGAGGAACACTTAGAGAAATGTTGCTGTGGTACTGCACCGTGCTTACCCTTTATGTGAATTACTTCATTCAGTTGTCAGGAAGATCCTGTGAGGTTGGTATTGCTGTTTCCTGAGTTCATCAGTAAGGGAACTGAAGTGAGAAGCCAGGATGTGGACCCAGGCTGTTGACTACTGTGCTCTTTGCCGTTAGAATATGCAATGTTTCACAGTCACTTAAAGCCGGAGCTTCTGACACAATCCTTATTTAAGATTTACTCTGTGATCCTCCAGAAGCAAAGTGCCTAAACTCATCAATGAGCATTGTTTTCAGGTCCAGCAGAGCCCCAAAAGAAAGGGCAGGGCAGGCCTTGGAATGTATTTTCTATTTTAATTCTCACTTAGCAAAATCAGGTTCATGTAAGCACAAGTTGAATATGCTCCACATGTGTGAGCTGGTTACCACTAGATTCTGCTAATTCAGGTTGATATTTATGTATATTAATTTATCCAGTCATTGATATCTACTTCATCAGTAAGTCTAATTAAAAAAACTATCTTCTATATAATTAAAATACTGATATTGCATTCTTTAACCCATTGATTCATAATAGTGTTCTGTCAGTACCAAACTATTAACAATTACCTTATTTCTCTTTCTGAGATATGGTTTACAGTGACTTTAGTTAAGACTAAGAGTAAAGATAAAGTTGTAGATAAGAACTGACAGACCTATTATGTAAAGAAGTTTCTACTTTTCTAAATACGTATCTCTTCTGTTACAAGAAATTCAGAAAAATGTTTTGATGAAAGCTTTGCAGAATACAATAAAGGACTTTGGTTCATGTAACTAATGTTGTAATTGCAAGATTTGGACCTTCCCTTCTATAATTCAAACGATAATAATAGAATTGTTTTAGAATATTGACTATAATCATATCTTTTAAAGTCTCGTAATAGAGAGTAATGTTTATTAAAAATCTAAAGGAAATTATTATTGAAATAACTTCATATGAAAGTACAAGATAAACATAAATGTGAAGTACACTCCTAAGTTCTTTACATTTAAGAATGGATATAACTATAATCCCCCTCTCCCTACCCTACCCCACTCCCAGTTTCAAGAAAAAGATTTCACATTTTCTTAATGATTTCCTCCCAGCAAACATGGTGACAGGCTGACAATGTCCATAAAGCAGTGATGGGCAGGCAGCCCAGAGGGAAACAGAAATTGATCAAGTCAGAATTGCTGGATGGAGAGAGGACTCAAAAGATTTTCAATGGTACATCTCAGCATCTCCTGCCCTGCACTGCTCTAAACAGCCTGAATAAACCTCCATCCCATAATGCCACAGTTGGCGAGCCTGTAATGCCATTGAAATACATTTTGGATTTCTTTAGTTCCAGGGATATCCCTTCAGCTTTTACACTTTATTTATACTTGGTAGCCCTTAGCTGCAACTTGACCAACTGGGAAATAAAGATACTAAAGTTTCCTTCTTAGGGGTGGGTTCTGTTTATAATGAAAACATATTTGTGAATCATCTGTATTAGCATTAAAAGCAAGCTGGAGCCGCCTCCGGGTTCTGCCTTGATTCACTTACATTTCTATCTTGAAAGGACCAGTAATTAGGGCAGTGTCCAGAGGGAACTTAAAAGAAGGAATCCAGCTTAGATGTTCTGGATTTATAAACAAATGTCACAGCATTGCTCAACAAAGGAAAAAGGGAAAATGCTTGCATAATTGTACTGGCTTCCATGTGCTCTCAGTTCAAAAAAGACAATCCATAGAAATAGTTTAGGGCCCTAACTTGGAAACTCAGCCCTCAGAGCATGTTTGAAAACTTCTGGTTCCTCATGCACACCGCTGGCGGTTGTAGACAGAGCTGGTAGAAGATAATTCAGCCAATGTTTACTAGTCTCAGATGCTGGTAAACACAGATGTCAAGCCAAAATATATATATTTACTTGGGTGAAGCTTCAAAAGTAAGGTCAAAATGATTCATTAGGAAAAATACAAATCCATAACACAATCCTATCATTCCTTTGAAAAACGGTAACTCTTAATTTAAATAATCTTGTGTAAATAATGGAATCTTGCTTAATAGTTATCATGATTACTATTTTTTTATAAACTCCCTCTGAGCCTTGCTCCTCTTATTTTACTTTGTGACCTCACATTTCATAATCACGTTTTGGTTTCATTTTAATTCAAAGATTGGTTCAACAATAAATTTGTAGATCACTAATTTTTTTAAAATCACACCTCTATTAACTTTCTTCTGGAATGTTGAAATTTGCTTTCTATAATGAATCCCGCGAATAAAATATCCTGATGAAGCCTAGTTATTTAAGAATCAAAATTCATCCCCACAAGTTTTGGTTTACTACTTCTTTCCTGAAATGCATTCTTTTCTAGGCTTCCTTGACACCATCCTTGCTTGTTTTATCTCAGAGGCTAGCTCCTCCTTTTCTGTCAGATTTCCTAACTTCAGATTGTCTCTGTGTCCCATCTTCATCTTCATTTACACTGTACATGTATGGTTTGTTAACAGTCCCTTGATTTGGGATATTATCTAGGCACTTAACAGTTTTCAAATTTTCAAATTTGAATCTCCAGTTACAGTCTCTCTTCTGCCCCGTTGCTCACACATCCATCCAGCTGCCAACTCAGCAACTCCACACGAATAGATAATAGGATCTCAAACTTAACACTTTAAAACAGAATTTTTATTCCTTACCTTTCTGCTTCCCCCCCCAAATCTACTGTCCCTCAAATTTTCACTCTCCCAAAAGATTGGTAAATAGCACCATAGTTTGCCCAGTGGTTTACCCCAGAAACCTAGGCATCATTGTCTTGGACTCCACTCTGCTGGCAGCAAACCCGCTATCAGTATAGCCAGTTGCTCTTACAAGGATTGCCCATATATAGCCAGCTGGCAACATCTCCATGTCTGTAGTCCGACCCCAAGCCATCACCATCATTCTCTGGACCACTGAGCACCCTCTCACCTTTGTCCTTCTCTCCTTCCCTCTGCACCTAGAAACTGTATTTATGTTTTAAATTAAGTCAAGTTATATTGTATATGTTAGATCAACTAGAACTTATTGGTCTGTACAAAATTTGAAGCAGTAATTCTTCACACTCCAGTATACTTTTTGCTCTACATGGTTGGAAAGAGCACAGCATAATTTACAAAAAAAAAAAAATCCAAAGTTTTAGAATCAGACAAAGCAGTCTCAAATCCAGGTCTAACCAACTGATGGTGGTCTGAAATGAAAAAAAAAAAGTATTTATATATGTTTATAGGCTTCTTCATCTATAAAACCCTTATTGTAAAGGGCTATTGTGACATTTTGAAAGGAGTAACTGAAGGGCTGACCCTCCATAGGCATGTATGTAGCTGTGAGAGTGTTGATGATAATTTGAATAACTTTCTACAAGAAAAAATTATGGGCTGCTGTCATTAACAGTTCTCTAGGTGCTCAGGTAATTTTCTCCATACTTTTGAATAGTTTTAGGCAAAGACAGTAAATAAAAATGTAATTAATACGCCCAACTTGATAAAATGATAGGTAGGCTTAATGGTTCCCTTTATCCAATTTGCCCATCGGTTTCTGAAATTAGCACCGAAGCAGCTTTCATTGGTAAATGACCCGAAAGTCCTCCTTTTCCAGCTTCTTTGGTGGTTCATTGTGAATTAGCCATAGTTACGTATGCATTGTCAACTAAGATTACATTTGGCGTATGGTAACTAAAATAAGATCCCTTTGTGATGAGGCCATGGAGAGCTAATTAAAACTGACTAGAGAAGGCTACTTTTTTTTCATATTCATGCTGAGGTTATGTCCAGTAATCTTCCAGGGCTGTGTATTGGTAATCTGAGCAACCCTTGCTTTTTCACGTATACTCAAATTAACACTACATAAAGTAAGAGCATGTGCATGGAACCGTTATTGGCCCCAGCTATTTCCATCTGCACCATGAAATATATAAAATGTCAGGTGGTGACAAGTGCTGGGAAGGAAAAAAAAAGCAGGGAAAGGGTAGGAAGCATGGGAGAGACTGCAGTTTGAAACTGGTGGGGAAGCCTCACTGAGTAGGTGACAGGTGCGGAAGAACCTGTGACAACTAAGAGAGCAGTCTATATACAGCAGCCCAGCGGAGAGCCTGAGGACAGGCAGGGATGGTGGAGAGGTCTGTAGGAGGAGCGCGGGCAGGGGTAGCTGTGGGGAAGAGAGGGAGTCACGGCTGTAATGGCAAGCTCACTCTCGGACATGTCGAGTTTAAGATGCTTCATCATCCCAGTGAGATGTTCAGCTGTTGGATCAGTGAATCTAGAGTCAGGAAAGCAGCTCAGACTGGAAGTATAAATTTCAGAGTAGTGAAACACAGTTTCCTACTTAATCTTGTTCTTAATATCAAGGCCATGCTCACTTCTGTAGGGACAAACCAACCAGGCCACAGAGAGGTCACAGCAGAGCCATCCGGGGTGCGTGAGCTCGCCTGTCCTGAGAGCGCATTAGTGCCCCGGGGCCTCCAGTGCATCTTGGTGTCTGCGTAATGAGCCATTAATCTTCTCTAGAAGAGGTGGGAAGTCTTGTTCATGCGCAGGGTGGGAAGTGGTTCAGAGCCAGATATGGGAGACGTCTTTCCTCCCTCCTGAGCTGGCCCTCCCTGCATGGCTCCTTTTATTAGGAATATACTCTGGGGAGAAGATCTTTGGTTTAGTAGGGTTTAAACCTAGCCTGGTAGGAAGTTGAAGGGCTTAAACACACAGGGAGATGGACAGCAAGCAAAGCCATGGTCACACAAACAAAATCTAGACAGAGCCCACCCACAGGGTCACTTCCAGCAGCCCCTTGCATGGCCATTTCATCTCCCTTTTGAATCCAGCCCTTTCAAGTTCAGTCACTGCCATAAAGCTCCCTCTCCTCCAGCCTCAGTGACACCCGTCATTTTGTCCTGCATGTCACGACTGGCAAGCTGCTCATCACGGCTCCTCTGCCACAGCAAGGTGCACATGGAGGCCAAGGGTGCAGAAACGCACCCTCAGGGCAGACGCACTGGTGCGGGACTCACTGCCATGCACCCCCAGCAGCTCTGCTGTTAAGGAAATCCCATGACCTCTCTGTGACCTGGCTGGTTTCTCCTCTAGAAATGAGCATGGCCTGGACATAAGAAAACCTACGCCACATTTTGTTTATCATTACTTAGTGGAATGTCTTACTTGCTCAGAATCTGCCTGCATCCACGGACCAGCATGGTCCACTGGAAGGGAGCAGAAGGCCTGGTCCCAGTTCTCAGGCTGTCTCCACGTCCCTGGCAACCTTGAGCAATCTACCAGAAGTCTTCGTTTTCTCATCTATAAAGTGAGGGTCATCCACGAGCCTTCACTGCTTTGCATAGTTGTTAGGAAGGTGAAATCACAGCAGGTGTGTTAGCAGCGCCCAGGTGTGTGAAAGCCCACAGAAGTCTACAGAAGCAAGTGTTCACCCTTCAGTCAGCCCTGTGGCCATAACTGAGCTCCTAATTTGCAGCATCTGAGGTGTTCCTCTTCAAAGATTTTTCCATGACTAGTCAGAATCCAATGACATGGGTCTCTCCAATATATGCTTCTCTCCAGCTACATTCGGAAGCTCTCTAGGGGATGAGATATAAGGAGAGAATCTTTGCAATTTGGATTTTTGCACCTTAGTCACACTCTGGAGAGGGTACAAATGGACTTTATAAAAACACTTGCTAAACTTCACTGCTAACATCCATTTTTCTTTTCTTCTTCGATCCAGAGTCTTGTTTGGCTTATTTAGTCCCTCATAGATGCCGTCTTCATAACAGAGACTCAGTACAGAATTGTACAGCTGACCTGGAGTCCAAAGGAAATGTGTATAATACAAGATTGAACCTATCTAATGTAATGTAAAACTTAAGCTAGAAAGACAGCTCTCACTCCAAAGCAAACTGCCACAGGGTTGCACTAAGAGTATCGTGGAATTTAATGATTTAATTGGTTGGAGTAAGAGATGCCTAAGTGTTCCAGAAAAGTTAAAACTTTCCAAAGACCATGGACATTCCTATTTGCAGTTCTTCAGAAGTGCTGTCACAATCCTAATTAGGTATGGGGAAAATTCTTTGCAGGCATTCAGCATGCTTGGTGAACTGCGGACATGGAATGTAGTCAATGCATGCGGGCGGAAAGAGTCTCAGTACTTTTTAGTCTGTAGTGGACCGGTCCTTTTCTGAGGAATTCACAGCAACCTCTCAATAAACCAGAACTTAAAGAGTAGAAACCACTTCTTAGAGCTAGTACCAGCCTCCCCACCACCCTTTTTTTAAACTGCTCAAGTCAAGAAGAATTATAAGAAAATAAGCTTTTCACAGGAACTTATATGAATGCGTTTCTGGGGTTGTTGGGAAAATCGGATGATCTTCAGCCCATCTCAATAGTTTCCAGATTTACGTATGCGCTGCGGATCTATGGCAGTCACCCGAAGATGATCAATCCATTTCCCATAAAGAAAGCTTATTTGCTGTGAGTCTTGTCATAAACTTGCACATAGAAACAAGAATCAAAAATGGGGTTTCCAGAGCCCTACTTGCCATGGAGACCTCTCTCAGGGGGTGTTTGAGTTAACAAGATACCTTTTCTTATAAAGGTGTCAAAAATTGAGAGGTGGAACTACTGTATCTTTCTTGTTACTCTTAAGATGCTACTGAATGTACAAGGGCTTATTGAGTGTACTTTCCTTTAAATTGATGATATTATGGCAACTCTATATCCTGGAAATTACAGTACTAATACCCTACTGAGGAAAGCCAGGTATGAATAAGACTTTTATGATCATCTCGGGGAACATAAATCCTGAAGCACACAGCACCAAATTAAAAATAAAATCCCCATAGGGGAGCATTTTAGCTGGTTTATAAGTTAGAATTCTTTTCATATTAAGGTAAGTAAGTTGACTAATACATTCTAGAAAGACTTTAAACAATAAGAACTTAAAGGACTCTCATCATGATCCTACCTTAAATTGAAATCTCCATTCTACTAGGGTTTTTCTGAATATCCAATACTATGTGAACTGATAAGCTTAACTTAATGTTAGAACATAGGAACTCAAATCATGTATTAGGTCTCTATTTGATGGAGAGTTCAGCTAAGGTATCTAATCTCACACTGAAGTAAACACCTTTCTCACCAACAGAAAGGAGCTGGCAGTTTTCTGCAACTCCACCATTTGGTCCAAATAAGTGATACATTTCCCAAGTCATTTTCCTTTCAATGCAACCTATTATTTCACTTGCATAGGATATAAATTCTTATTCAGTGATTTATCTGTCAGTGTTTGTACAGCTGTGCCTGTGTCCGTACACCCTCCTGTGAATTTGTCCCACTGATAGAGGCTGTTTCAGATTTAGATGTGATCTCTGTCAGGTCAGGAATGTAATTTGTTTAACTCACTGTATGTTGAACATTTAATATGTGATTATTGTAGTTTTCTACTTAGCTATGTGATGAAATATTTCTAGGAATATTAAACATGTTTATGAACTAATATCCTTTAAAGTGGGTGATTGGGTTATGATTCCTATTTGTCCACACCCAAGGGTTACGTGCCTTTCCCCGGTGGCAATTAGAAACTTTCATCAGTGTGGCCCAGAATCATTGAGCCTAGAAATACCAAGACTCAGTGTGCTGAGATGATCAGTCCTGCTATCCTATTTGATTCAATATTATTAACCTGAAAGTTTCTCTCTGGTTCTAGCCCCAAGTTTTATACACTGGAAACCACCTCGGGGTAGGGTCACGGGGATATGCAGCCAGGGACAAGGAGAAGGGTACAGTGATGAGTTGCTTGCATTTAGGTGCCGTGTCACACAGATGTAGACACAAACCCTTCATCCCTAGAGTTGTCGTGTCCATTATCGTAGCCGTTAGCCATGTGTGGTCAATGAGCATTTGAAATACGGTCAGTCCAAAGTAAGATGGTGCTGTCGCTGTGAAACCACATTGGACTTTGAGATTTGTGTACAAAATAGAGAATGCAAAATATGTCATCAACAACTTTTATATTGAATGCCTGTCAAAATGATAATATTTTAAGATATAATAGGTCAAGTAAAATAGATATTTTGCATTTCTATTTTAAAGTGGCTTCAAGACAACTTAGAGTTACATGAGGGGTGCGCATTCCCCTTCTATCAGAGGGTCTGGAGTGACCCTCAGCGACGGGGGTAGGGAGGCACCCCTGAACGGCGCTAAGGAGCTGGCAGCGCCCAAACGGAGCAGGGTGAGGGCCCACCTCCGCTCCGGGGGGCTGCCCAGAGGAAGGGAGGCAAGGCTGCCCCTCTGTTTAGGCTTCAGTCTCTCTCAAGTTCTTCTGAGATTAAATAGGTTATGATGTGACTCCACTGAATATAGACTTCTGATCTAAATGAGTTTGTTCATCCCAATACCCTAAAGATTATAAAGTGCTAAATAGGACCGTTATCATTACTAATGATAGCAATCAATAGCTAACGATTCTGTTGCACCAGGTGTGCCCCTGTTCTGAGTGCTTTATATGATAACTCATTTCATCCTCTGGACAGCCAGGTTTGACACGTACTATTCTTACATCTATCTGAACAGAGGTGGGCATAAGACTCAGATTAATTGGCTCAAGGCCACACATCTAGAGGTTGACACAGGTAGTGAGATTCCAGGCTCTCTGCCCTTAATCAAGACACAATACCACCCTCTAATTAGAATCCTTTTCTTGACACTTTCTTAACACATTACTATGCCTGCCTCTCCATAGAATACCAACAGTATAGGTTTTTTTCTCCAAAACTTAGATGTTAGAAATTTAACAGCTAAAGTATTAAACTTTACTGTCTGAGGAATTGGGGGTGGACTGTAAGGTCATGAATGATCCCACTCCTGTTTTTTCCCTAAAGTTGCCCAAAGGCAAACCTTAGATTCTCTGCTTTAAAATGCAAGTAGTTGCATTCCTATTAAATGGCAAATATCAAGTATACCTCCTGTATGCCAAACAGTATTCCAAGTACTGGGAGACAGAAGGAAAGATGGCAGATTCCAGCTCGCAAACAGTCCTGGTCTGAATGGGCCTAAAAGCACATTCCTGCAACAGAGTATGTAGGGACAGAGGAGTGGTACCTCTGCACATTTTGGGGTGCAGGGTGGAGGTGTGGTATTAAATAAATCTTCTAAGAGGAGAGAGTGCTTAAGCCATCTTAAAATACCACACCCTGGGTTTCTGGAGTTTTATTTTTTTTGCACGAAGTTCATTGCCAAAGGCGGCCACCAAGTTTGGGGCAAGCCCCGAGACCCTCGGGTTGCTGGGAGCATGCTGATTCCATCTTGTGGCTTCCAGGTACCAGCAAGGTCAACCTTGTGAGGATCCCGTCCACGGCCTCCAGCCCCCGGGACACAGCTCTGGCGGCTGTCATCTGCAGCGCCCTGGCCACCGTCCTGCTGGCGCTACTCATTCTCTGTGTCATCTATTGTAAGAGGCAGTTTATGGAGAAAAAACCCAGCTGTAAGTTTTGAGCCCTTTCTGTTTCTCAGCATTTTGGTGAAGTGAATTGGTCATCACTGTCCTCCTGTGAGTGTTTGACAAGAGAGTAAGACTTGAATAGATGAGACCCAAGGAGTGGCCGAAGGGACAGAGCCCACGGGAAGGCAGTCCTCACTGCCGTCTCGGCCCAGAAAGGCACACGGGAGCAACACGATCCTTTACATGGACATGGAAAAGGCAAGGGTCTTCCCCTGCCACTAGGCAAAAATAAAAATTGTTCTTATTCCTGGCAACACAACTCTACATTTTGAGCCTTCTTGACAGATTATTTCATATTTGGGCCTCTGCTTAAGAAGAAATATTTTAAAATGTGAATAATGCCATTTATTCTTTAAAAATACAAAAGCTAGAATGGTACAGTCTGCTTGGGAAGTCGAAGGGCTCCTCCTTTATAGAGGAAACTGTCCTCACTGATGGTGTTCTCGCCCCCCCTGCAGGGTCCTTGAGAGCACCGGACATTCGGTACAACGGTTCTGAGCTGTCGTGTTTTGACACACCCCGACTCCGTGAATGTGCCTCCAGAGCATGCTGTCAGTGCCACCAGGACTCGGCCCAGCCCTGCGGTAAGCTCGGCCGGCCACGGGCAGCTGACCAGTGGAAGGTCGCTCTGCCTGGTTTCCTAGTTAAAGCTAATCTTGTTGGGTCTTCTCCACTGTCCCCCACGGTTTGCATGTTTTGAATCTCTTGAGTATTAAAAAGAAACTAAGCGTCTCATTAAAATCCTAGAATTTGTCAGCAACTTTTTAAGCAAGTTTGCCTTTATAGTTTTGGGTCAGTCCATTTAAAATAATATCAACCTTCTGCAGAGTAGGAGTTTGTATCCTTTCTTGTCTGGTGGATTCAAACTGAACGTTAGTATGTCTATTTTAATGTCTTTTTGGATTTCCTAAAGCAGAGAGTGGAGGGAGATCTATGGCAGACCATAACTGCCTCTGAGACTACTGACAAGAATCAAAGTTTAGGGAAGTCATTCAAATGGAAATGGGTTTCTAACATGGGCAAAAACGGGCAAAGGTAACCAACTTTTCCCTGCCATTTATTTATATTCATCAACACACAGTCACCTTTCCTTCCTGCTCCTCTGCTCCTGTCCCCACCACCTCAGTAGAGGGACGCGCCCCCTTGGAGGTCTGCCCTGCCCTCCCCCGTACTTCTCTTACCGCTCTTGGGGGCAATACTAATGGCTCCACTGGGGGCCTTGTGACCCTTCTTTGTTCTAAGTTAAATGTCTCCCAAATAGATTGACTTACCCTCTTGGAACTGTCTGATCTCTCTTTCCAACAAATTGCAGGATTCAGTTTTTCAATCTAATGTGGAACAAGAAGTTTTCAACATCGTTATTTTTCTACTGATCATTGCTGTCTCCTATTTTAGGAATGGGTTAAGAATAAAACAACAGGATTTCACATGGTGTATGTGGGTCTGTTTTGTCTTTGCAGAGATAAAAGACTCTTAGACAGCTACTGACAGTAACTGGTTGACCCAAAATGCTCCCAGCGCTGTTTCCTGGATTCTCTAGCAGTGCCCTGTCTTAGAATCAGAGTGAGCAGGAATAATTTCTTGAGAGAGGAGCCCAAAACTGACATGTAATAAAACACAGCTTTTTGCACAGTCGGCCTCATCTTACCTCTGTCTGGAAAGAAAGATGAAATACACAGATGACCTTGTTGCACACCTTCCTAGCAGAGCAGCAAGGTGGGGAGGTGTCCCTCCAGGCTAGTGCCCAGGTTCATGGAGCTTCTTTAAGTCACTGCTTCCTCAATGCAGCACCTTACTTTCTTTTAACTTTTTGATGTAATTTCAGACTCACAAAAATGTTGAAAGACTAAGACAAAGAAATCCCAAAGACCCTTTAACCAGGGTCCCCAAATATCAACATTTTATCTCATGTCCATATTTGCTGTATCATTTTTATTTCTAAGTATGGTGGAGATGTATATATTTTTTTCACTTCCATTTAAAAATCAGTTGCAGAGATGATGTTCCTTTACCCCTTAATCTTTTGGTGTTTGTTTCCTAAGACCAAGAACATCCTCTTCCACAACAGCACAATTGTTAAAACCAGGAAATTAGCATTAACACGGTGGTGTTCTATAATCTACAGAGCATATGCGGATTTTCTGAATTGTCCCAATAATGTCCTGTATAGTTAAAGAAAATCCCAGGTGATACCGTTGCATTTAGTTGTCAAACCTCTTTATTCTCTTTTCAGGTGGAATAGTTCTTCATCTTTCTTTGCATTTTGCGACGTCAGTATTGGTGGTGAGCACAGGCCGGGCATTTTGTAGCATGACCCTCAGTCTGGGTTTGTCTGACGGCTCTTTATTACTGGATTTGGAAAAGCCGTAGAGGCGACACCAAGTCCTTTGCAGTGCCTCGTGTCAGGGGGCACAGCGTGTCCCCCTGTCCACTCCTGGCCAGGTTAACTCGAGAGCTTTGTTAAGGTGATGTCTGCCACGTTTCTCCTTGTTTTCTCTGTAATTAATGAATATACATGGGAGACTCTTTGAGGCCATGTAAATACCCCCATTACCTTCCAAACTTCTGCCCACTGGTGGGTATCCAAGTCTTCCCTGAGTCACGCATCACTATGGCACTTGACAAACACTGGTTCTCTACCTCCATCATTCTCTCTACACTAATTAGTCAGCTTCCTAAGGTAAGAAACAACGTCCCCTTCTCTCCCACTGATGTATTTACTTTAATTAGGGTGGGCTCAACGGCCCTGTTCAGTGGGTCGCAGTCCTCTGCTGTCATGATGTTCACGCTCAACCTCCCCGAGGGCTGCCCTTCAGCCTGCCTTAGGCGTCACTGTGACATGTCCCCGTTACTCTGTCAGCACTTTCTTAACTTTGGCACCAGAAGAAGTTCCAGACTCATTTGTACTTCCCTGCTTAAGCCCTAGAACCAGTCATTTCTATAAGGAACGGCAGAGCTTTGCTTTTAAATAATTTTGAAATATCCCACTGGGGGCATGACACATTTGTTGGGTTAACTTGTGTGGCTGCGGGCGAGTTGCCTGTGACCGCAGGGCTGTGTGTATGCAGAGAGCACCTCATGGGAGCTGCTCTGAGAGACTCGGAGGCACGCTGGATGTCCATCCCGCTTAACACTGGGTTATAATGCATCTCAGTATTTGACACTTCATGTCGTCTTCTCTCTATATATGTATGCCTTTATATTTGTCCTTATGCCTAGTATGTTTATGGTTTTATAAAATCAGAGAGAGAGAGAGAGAGAATTCTAGAAGGCCTTTTACCGAATGTTGACAGTGTTTATTTCCAGTTTATAGGACTATGGAAGATTTATTTTGAAATTTCTTACCTATGCTTATTTTAATTTTCTTCAATAAACTTGTATTACCTGCATGACCAAAAATGCACACTGCTTCAGTGAACATAATGGTTTGTAAAACTATGTGCACATAACTGGTTATTCCTTAAGGTACATTCCTGGCAGTAAAAGGAAAAAGTGTGTGCGTGCACGTGCACGCTGACTTAAAGGGTTCGAACCTTTTCATGTTACTGTTCTATTGCTAGAGCACTCCGTGAACTGCTGTACTGTTTCTGCTGTTGCCACAGTCCCCGAGAGTCCCGTTTCACATGCCCTCACCCAGACTACATTATTACTTTCCATCATGATTTTTATCGTGGTAAAATACACATAACCCAAGGTTTCCCATTTTAACCACCTCGCAGCGCACAGCTCAGGGCCATTAAGCACGTTCACGCCACTGCGCAGCCCTCACCACCGTCCACGTCTAGAACCTTCTCATCTTCCCAAATGAAACCGTCCCCAGGAAACACCTCCCCGCTGCCGCCCTCCCCAGCTCCTGGCAGCCACCCTTCTACTCTCTGTCCCTATGAATTTGACGGCTCTAGGGACCTCCTCTAGGTGGCTCATCATTTGATATGTCGCAGATAACAAGAGAGAAAAAAATGAACTCTCATAACCCCTTACCCCAAAAATGTCACTCAAAGGAGAACACCTAAATTTTCAAGAGCCTTCTTGAACAGGTAGTAAAGAGAAAGTTCCCTGAAAAAAGCACCGGGCCTCCCCCTCTGCTGGCTTTCCTAGGGCCTGTGCACTTGATTCCATCCCTGTGCTGTGACGAGGCCTGCAGCGCCAAGCACGTGACCCTGGGCTATGGGGCCCACTCTCAGGCTGCTCTTCAGGAGAGGTAAGTGGGCGTTTTTAATCAACATAATTTCATAGTCCCTTGTGCAAATAATCATTCTATTAATTTACCAACTTTCACGTGAAACTATGGGGGGGGCATCACTTTTTTAATATTATTAATGACAAATCTTTGCCAGGAATTAGGTCACTAACTCCCTTGGGGTCACTGATATCCAGTCCAGCATTCTTTATATTTAGTTCTGTCCCATGCTCATGATCCGTGACGCTTCTGTTATCTGTCAGTGATTTTTAACATACCATGGACTCATGGAATTTTAGACCCGGGAAACTGCATGTTTTAAACATTGGATGAAGTATACCTATATTGATTAGAAGCAGGTATACAAATTCAGTTTTAAGTAAATGGGGTAACTGAACTTCCTTTATTGAAGCGAGTGTCTAACAAAGGAAGCACTAGAGTTCTAATAAATTGCCGTTTCACCTAGAAAACTTAAAGGTACAGCCGGAATGTTGCTCTGTAGTGTGTTTTTCCTCTCTGTGGAATACTTAAAGCCTTTTGAACACATGTGCAGAAACGCAGGGCCCGTCCGGGAGGCAGTGCCGGCTTTCTTGGGTCCCCTTTCGCGGTCCGTCTGTGGCGAGTTCTCCGACGCCTGGCCTCTGGTGCAAAGTCCCACTGGTGACGACGGCTCTTTTTGTGACTCCTATCCTGAGCTCCCAGGAGAAGACGCTCGCTCCCTCAGTCCAGAAAATGAAAGCTTGTCTTCCTGGGATTCCCACAGCAGCCAGGACTTGGGTGGTGCAACCGTGCCCATCCAAGCTCATTCTGAAAACTTTACAGAAACTCCTGACTTACCTCGGCACGGCGGCGCCCCGACGGAGCCAGCGCTCACTCAGGACGCGCTGACCGCGAGGCGCCAGCCGGATCCAGAGAGCGGCCCTGCCCTGAAGCCAGTGCCTCGGACGCCCTGCCAGGTAGGGCCGTGGGGGCAGTGTGCGTGGGGCTTTGGTTGGCGTGGAACGGAACTCGAGGCCCACCTCAGAATGTCGGGGAACCCGATGCAGAGGGTTTTCCACTGTTGATGACTTCTTTTATGTTATAGGAGACTATATTTTAAATGAAGTCTGAGTCCTTTTTTTTAAATTAATGCTGATCTATAAGGCCGTAAAGGGCAGCTGCATTCTTTATTCTTCTTTGTAAATCCAGCTACTTAGCATAGCGCCGCCTCCTCTGTTCCCAGCTGAGAGTTAGGAGCTAGTTTGGGGAGCATCTTGTAAACAGGTCCTCGCCTTCATTTTTCCCTGGGATATTCTCATCCCAGTACTCAGGTGCACTTCGTTCACTGTCAAGTTAATGAGGATTTAGATCCCCCGAAGCTACTCCTTTCCCTCCCCTCTCTTTTCATTATTATTTACTAGATCATTCGGCCTCCACCAGCTGCTCAGTGTGGTTGGACATTGATTCTCAGCTGTGATCTGGGACCAAACACAGAGGAAGGAGCTTCCAGATAGAAGGATTTAAAATCCGGTTTGTGGGAGGTGGTGAGCGCAGGGAGAGGAGAAGGTGTGCTGGGGGCGAAGAAGCCCTCAGGGACACCTGGACACCATCCTGCTTTCTTCCCAGGGCAAGGATGTGGCCTTTGCTGAATGTGACTTATTGTTTATAAATACTTCCTTCATGTAAGCACACACGTTGTGGGTCTGCATCCTTCTGGACGCGTGATGCCAGCCTTGAGGATGAAAGGGCAGAGTCACAGCCAGAGCGAGGCTCCAGGCCCCATGAGACCCCTCCCTGCACCTTCGGCACTGCTCTCGCTCCGGCCTTCCCTGTCCCCAGGCACGGCCGTGGGCCTTGCGGACGCTCTGAAACATGCTCCCCCTTCCACGAGGTGTGGCATCCTTGTCTAATTATATTAGAAACAGCCTAAAGTCAAAGGGTGAATGGAGATGTATGTTCCTTTTAAGAACAGTACATAGGTTATATATTGATCTGAATCTTCAGTAGTAGTAGTTGTTTTTTTTTTAACTACAAATCATTCTATAGGGAATTCCACAATTGTTGGCTTTGGAGGAAAAAAATGTTATCTCAAAATAAAGGAAACAAAGAAGAGGTAAGCAAAGGAAGGAGAAATGAACAAATTAGGCAGTTTTTAAAGCATACAACGCATACTTCTGTAGCTGGGAAAGACTGTTCACTCACTTTTTTTCTGTTGAGCCATCCCATAATTTTGTAACTTTCACACCATGAAGAAAAGACTTAGGAGTTAGGCGAGTTGAGTGTAGGTCTTAAGAATGGGTTTTGGCCCACGAACCTTCAGAGGCAAGACTGCAGCAGAGATTTTTAAAGCCTTAAAATTAAATCTGAATCATATTTTCATGACAAGGTGCTGAAGTTTCTTTTATAGCAAGACGGTTGCTTTTGACAATAAACTTGGTTACTTCACAAATATCTATTATATCTTCCTGTACATTTGCTGTTCAGGCAGTCAGAGTAGCTAGCATAACGGGGTGACCAATGACGAGCTACAGTTTTCCGGAGTGTTGTCAATAAAAAGAATTACCACTCAGCTTAATTCTGCAGCTTGTCCCCAATTTTGTGATGTAAGTTCTAAGACTAAGGAATGAAACGTCTTCATGCCATCATATCAGAACCAACTCGCTCTCTACCTTTTTCTTTTTAAACGTTGTTGGTGATGTGGAGGTAGGGTTGGTAAGCATGATTATCACCATTATATGAATGTAAAAATGTAGAGGGTGAAACAGTTTAGTATGTAAGATTGGTGTATAATGACATTAATTCCTTTTCAAGGACAGTTGTCAGGGTAATTATGATCTATATAAAGATGCTTTCTCAACTTAAATTATGTTGAAAAGAAAGTTATAGTTACATCTAAAATGAATGAGAAAATGTTTACTCAAGTTGTACAGTGTAATTTATTTAAGAAAGGTTTTATGAGCTTTCCAAGATGTGTTATTTTGTAATCATTAGATAATTTTGGTAAATCTAAGTAAGACATTCTGAATTCAGGAAACGAACTGTTAAAATGTAAATCATTTCAGTTTTCTCCCTATAATTACAAACAGTAAATAATATTTTGAGCCCATTTTAAGAGAGAATCTTTTACAGATTCTGAAAGGCACTTTCTCTTTGATTATATTTACTGAATGCATGAAATGTATTGACTAAAATTTAGTCCTCAAAGAAAGTAGGCAGTAGCCACCCCTGTGCATCTTTGGGGGATGGAACCTCTTCATTGCAAGGGTTGGCCAAGTATCTAACTCGAGTAGTTCTGTGTTTTTTTCAATTCATTAGAGTCCAAAAGGCTATTCAGACTCCCCCCAATAGGCCGATTCTCCAAGATAGAGAACATACTTCTCATAAATAACTTCCCATACTTCTCATAAATAACTTGATCTCAGCAGCTATAAACCAAAGTAAAGAACTTCTGGTTTCTTGAATTCATGTTCAGTTAGCCCAGCTGCCTGGTGTGGGCTCACTCATAATTCAGGAAAGCATATAGTATTTCCGTTTAAGAGATGTATGAGGGCAGATATAGCGTAGCCGCCCTTTTATTTATGTAAGTAATTTGCTTCTATTTTGTTTTCAATGAAACTTTAAATTCCTACCCAAGCATTCATTTGTATTTTCAGGGTTTTAAAACTCTATTCCCCATGTTCTTTCTAGCTTTACTGAGATACAACTAACATATAATATCGTATAAGCTAAAGGCATACAGTGTGCTGATATGACACTCATATGTATTGTGAAATGAACAACCGTGCTTTGTCTTTACTTGGTGAGAGGCTCAGATTTCTAGCGCATGGTGCATTTGTTTCCAGAAACTGTATTTTTACACAGTAGTTCTCCTATGGGTGGTTGAAGACCACCCAGAATCTGATGAGGACAGTGTAGTTCAGGGTAAAGCAAATAGGTGTGAGAGCCTTCTCTAGTTTGTGTGACTCCATTTTAATCAAAGTTTCCCTATGCACACCTCCCCAGAAGGGAACAGAACTAAGATACTTGGGGTGTTATTTGCTAAGTTATTTGGGAGAGTGAAGTCAGCCTGTTTGCTTACAGGGGAAGCTTTTTTTGGTGGTATTTTTTAAGCAACATTTTAAATGTCCACCTGACATGATAGAAGGAATGGTGGAAAGGGTATGAGATGAACTGGGTCCTCGTTTCTCAACCTATTAAACTCTGTTTTTTTCCTATTGGCAAAATGATTATCATTTGCCTCCCACAGTAATGTTAATGTAGTTATTATTATCATATCAATTAACCAACATATTTGATAAAACTATCTCTTGTCAAGAATACTTGAGAAGCTTCTATTTCCAGATAATCTTATTAGACCTAGGATAGGAAAAACTTGTTTTCCATAAATGTATTCAGTATGTCACCAATGCCAAATTAGTGGTAAATATGTTAATGAAAGATTACTGCAAAAAAAAGAAGGTTTTTCACAGTAATGTGCAGTTTGCTGATGCCTCGTCCCTGCCTGAAGTGAGGTCACTGCCCTTTTGTGATAAGGACAAGCCTAAGGGCTATACTTTGCTGAGGCTGTTTGCTCTGTGAAAAGTGTGAGTATTCCAGGGACATCACTGTAGGAGAAATCTCATTCCCAAACTATATCTCAGCTTTCTCCAATAGTTTAACAGAGGTTCTCAATTTGAAGCCTAAGAATGGCACTATCCATTAACCATCTTTGGTTTTTTTAAAGGAAGACCAAAAGATCCTAAAATCTTTAAAGGGGGCAACACAGAAATTAGCTTCAAATGCTTGAATGAGGTTGAAAATCAGCAAAAGAATCATTTGTTAATACGTTTTATCATAATGGGTCACATTATCTTTTAAGCACTGTTTGCAAATATTGAATGACCATGAGCTGTCATGAAATCTTTATGCTGAGTACATGGACACATGGATATTTGAATACCATTAAATGAGCTTCTTATTGATATGCTGTTAAATTCATGTGTGTTACTAGTAAAAGTCAAGCACAATAATTTTTTTTCAATTACAGGTTAGCCCCTTTAATTTGTAAGGTATTGTTTTTAAAGCTTTCCTTCTGTTGCTGTTTTAGGAAGCTTAAAGGACTTGCTTTTTCTGCAATGGAAGTGTACAAATGGAACCCAAAGGGCACTCACTCCTCCGCTTAGGCTTATAGACTGACCACAGTCTGGATCCTGCATGGCTTCTGGGGAAAAAAATAAATCTGAACCAAACTGATGGCGTTTTAAGCCTTTCAACCAGTTGCTTCTGAGCCAGACCCAGCTGTAAGCTGAAACCTCAAGGAATAACAAGAAAAGACTCCAGGCACTCATGATACTTTGCATCTTTCCTAAACAAGAAGCTTCTAGGCCACAGGCGTGACTTCAAAGGCTGATGGGTCGAGTTTGCAGCCTACAAGACTGTGGGCACATAACAAGAAGCAGAAGTGCATGCTGGCGACTTTTCATGGTGAATGTGGTTTCACAAGACTGCAAACCCCAGAGCATAAATTTTCATTTACATTTTCTTTCCAGAAATAATTTCATCTTGCGGATTACCCTACTAAATAGTCAATGTCGGATTAGTTACTGAAGTTTTTCTATAGGATGGGTTCAAAGGTGAGTGCTTCTATTTGATGAAGGTCGTTTTTCATCATCTAAACTGAACAGCTTAAGAGGTTAGAATTGATTTCATACTGCCTGCCTGAATCTTGGGTTTATTAGGTGAAGTTGACTGGCCTGACCAGAAATCAGAGGAGCACAAATCTTTTCCAGAATCAACGCTTCTAACCTCAGCCCATGTCTCATGACCACCTGCTGGAGCTGGGAGGAGGCGGGGCCTGAGATAAGGAATGTGGTGTGTTCACATCGCTCCATTAAAACCACTCAATGCACATTGCCTAGAGAGTCTGTACAAAGGTTAGCATATTTCTTTGAAAATCAGTTGAAATGGAAGCATTTGGTACTTCTGTCCCCCTAACTGATTTTAGAAGATCCAGAATTTCTTAAATGGAAAAGTGGTATTTATAAAGATAATGACTTTATTTTTTTGGCCTTGTGTCTTATACTAAAGGCTTTCAAAATGACAACATATCAGGTTCCCCTACTACTGAAATGCAACACAAGTTAAGTAGTCTTATAAGACTCCACTACTCTTTCATACAGACTCTTGCAGGCTGTATTAAAACCAGAAGAAAAAGCATGAGTTGTAGGCGGTGTTCAGGTGACCAGGGTATACCGGTCATGGTGTGGTTTGACCAGGAATCTCCTCCCTCGGCCAGATGGTGCTGGATCTAAAAGTGTGATGCTTCTGTTAAGGCGCTCCATCCCTTACCCCCTTGGTATTACACACACTAGAATTGTTTCTGGAGCTAAGACAGAAATGAACCCAGTTCAGTCAGCTCATTTGCTCTTAATCTTTCTGCCCCAGAGAGGAATTTACTGAACAGGACTTGTTTCCTACCTGAACCCACATGATCAGATCTGGCCTTTGTGTTTTAACTGAGTACCATGAACTCTGTCACATTTGCACTTAAAAAGAAATAGATCTTTGGACATCATTGTGTCAGAGTGCACTAAAATACTTTGTTTCAGAATTGCCCCATCCAGAGTGCCTTTTACCTCATCTAAAGTGAACATTACAAATCTGTCATTCATAGGACATTTTTATCCTCTCATTTATTACCCCATGCTTTTCTCTTTATGCAAGACAGTAAGATCTAATGAGCCCGCTTCCTTGTAGCTGAACGTTTCTCTATCCATAGTCTTCAATTCCAATATGTATGTGTTCCTTTGCCTGGGTTTGGTACTTCTCATGACCTCAGTTCCTTTAACCAACATGGGACATCAGAGTGTTCCATGGTAACCCACAATCCTTTGTGTCTACCTAGTGCCCAGTCATAACTGACTGACCTTTTCTTTTTTTCCCCCCTTGCTTAGATTGTTCTTAAACTTTGGTACTTATCAACTCTACAAGCATTGCCTTTAGGAAACTCTTATGGAATATTTAGGATTTGACCATAAGATGTCTATGAAAATGCAAGTTAGAGTTTCCCCAAGAGGCTTCGTGGTGATGCATATATGTGTGCCGTTGTGTGCAATCTGACCACTTCTGTTAAGACAAAGGGATGATCAAAGTAAATGGGGTTGTGCTCCTTTTTATAACCTGAATATATTTTTCATATGTAGAGCCCTTATTAACTTCAGAGTCCACCACTTAACTGGAAAAAGCTACACAGATGAGAATGAGACTTTGGCCAAAAATCCTGAAATATCACTTTCGATCAGTAGAGAAATACTTAAGGTTGAAAGTCAATTTCATTTACAGAATCCTGGGTTACTTTTATCAAGATGAAGATATTTTACCACCACCAACTGCAGAAACATAAAATAATGTTGTATTCTATATCTTTGTGAACACTTGAGGAAAAAACTCCAATTTGCATTTCACGTTGGGATAGCCTACAGCACTCAGAGGGACTCGGGTGCCTGGAAACAGTCATGAGCTAGGAGCAGGACCGGGAATGTGAACCATGGTGACTTTTAATGCTGTGGAAATTCATCGACAGGAATGAGACAAGGATTTGGAAAATGAGCAACCACATAAAGGCATGGTTTTCTAATGTTGTGTCTATGGAATATATTTTTCAAATATAGATTTTTCTACTTTAAAGTGTTAATGTTGCTCTTACATAGGTTCAGCCCTGTTGTCTGTACTAGTAAGAAAAAAAAATCTATCATTGCTTTAAGGTAGTCAGTTTGAATCACTTTGGATTTCATCATTACTATTTTTGCATACTGGAATTTATAAATTTGTAAATTTTCATTTTCTTATGCAAACAGTTTTGTAATATCTTTTTTTAAATTTGTGAATAAAATTGTTCCCTGGTGTCCCTATTTCCATGTGCCCTAGGGAAATGACTGGTGATGGGAGTGAGGATGTTTTCCCCTCCTGCTCTCCATGCAGAGGTCTCTGTAAGTTCTCATCCTTCCCATACAACCCTCTCTGGCCCCTCAGACTTTATGAGGGAGATTTGGAAATCCTCACGAGTGACCTGGTCATATTTCACAGGCATATCAAGCTACTGAAAAATGCTCTGAGTTATTTGAGAAGCTTTGGTATCAAGATTTTATTATGATCTCTTTTTTCTTCTCCCTTCGTTTTATGACATGAAGAGGAAAGCACCGAGGAGTTTTATATTCATTCTGTGGAGGTCAGTGGTGGTGTCCTGCAGAGGGTGGTCTAGGGGAGGGAGGAGCTTGCACAGAGCAGCTCTGGTCAGGGTGCCTTTCTTGTTTCCCTCCCAGCTTCTTACCTCCCTTCCTTCTCAATCCCATTCTTCCTTCTCTTCCTTCCCCTCCATAAAGCTTTTAAAGTTTATTATTAGATTTTAGGAGAGGACTTGAATCTTCCTGAAAAAAGATGGGCTAATTTAAAGTGTCCATGTGTCTCAGCTGGATAGTCTGTGGGGTTAGATGACCGTGGGGGTCCCTGAGAGAAGGACATTGTAGGCAAAACTTCAGTATTTCCAGAATCTCTTCCCTGGCTTTAGTGCATCTCCATATCAGTGGGTGTTTCCAAGGGGTGGAGAGAAGTAGGCCATCTCCATATCAATAGGTAATTACAAAGGCGAGGGAAGGCTTATCTGGGCCAAAGAGGTGGGTGGAGCTCTGTCTTCTGCAACCATGGCAAGAGAGATGCGGGACAACTGCTCATCAGAAATAAACGGGTTTATCCCACTTTATTTCTTTGACTGATTTCAGTTTCAAAGGTATTTTGCCCCGGGATTTTCCCCCTGGAGTTATAGACATCAGCTTCTGTCCCCTTCCACACGTACCCACATACTGGCTCCTCAGCTCACATGGACATCTCCAACGTCCATGCACATCGGTAGCTCATGGGTACCATCAACTCTCAGAAAAGAAACTCCAAGCTCATGAGTCCTGGGATCATCTACAATCACAAATACTTCCATTATGACCACTGTTATTAAGGCGCCCTTGCAGTTGGCTACTCATTCTACATTTGTCCCCTTGTCCCATTTTAACTTAGGAAGATATGGTCTGATTTTTTAAAACCATTTTTCAGCTTTTCAGCTCCCCATAAGGTATGCAAATACAGCTTGAATTTATCTTTCAGTCATCTTGAAACTAAATAGCAGTCTGTGAATTTACAAAATCTTCTATAATACCTAAGAAATTTCAGTGAAACCTGGTGTGTGAGTCTAGACATGCAATTATACTGCATCAAGTCAATAGTCACAGTATGTTGGTGATGTCACAGTGCAGCCAGAGGAAGATCACATGGTTTCTACCGGGGCGAGACCAAGCTGGCCGGCCAGGCCCTTTTCATAACCCACCGGGGCATTTGCATTTGGCAGCTCCCAAACCAGCCTCTCTGAAAGACTTGAATTTAAAAAAAGCCACCAACTTCCCCCAGAACCATGGGTGGGCTTCTGAAGCAGGTTCCAATTATTAGTCTATGAAATCAAGATTCTTTCTTTTTACCTAAATTTCTAGTGGCATTAAGCATGCCTACTTAAGCCAGAAATATTTGTTTTGTGGGGTTGAATTTAGCCAAGAGAACTCTGCAGAGGGATTTCCCTTACCTGGGTTGACCGTTTACATTAAAGAAGACCCACAGAAGGGGCGCCAGCAACCCCTTAGTAGCAGGTTTGGGAGCAGGCTGCCCCACAGCGAGGCACACAGCCCCACCCTGATAAAGCAGATAGGAGCTGTTTCCTCTGAGGTTCTCAACACAAATCCTAATTCCTGTCATAAGACCCATTCAAGAAGAGGTTTTGTCCTGTGTCAACTCTTCACTTGTCCACTGAATATACCTTATGTATTAGTATAGAGGATGTACTTGGTCACAAATGCAATGCCAGGGTTGAAGCAGACACTAGGAACTAGGAGGGCCAAAGCTTATAAGTATTTGAAAGATTTTGATTGCAGATGCCTAAGAGCAAATTCCCCTGGGGCGCGGGGAGCAGTGACATGGGGAAGTTGGGAAGATCCCAGAGGCTGCCATGGCCGAGGAGGAGCCCACCTGCGGTGGGGGAGGAGCTGAGGCCTCAGTTCCACTGTCAGGTGTGCTCTATTGACAGGTGAGCTTTACCCTGGAGGGAATTTTGCTTGCCTTGAAACGGTGGTGGCATGACAAAAACTCTAAAATCTCTAGTCTTTCTGAACCTTAGATGTTACAAAATGAGGTGACTTAGCATTTCTGCAGAGCAGAATTACTGCAGTAATTGAGAGGACATGGCCCCCGTACAAGGGAAAGGTGGACAGTCTGTCCCCGGTTTGGAAATACTGAGCCTGAGATCATTCTCATCAAGGGCACCTAGGTCCCTTTCTGATTTCAAGGTGAGTGGTACTGGACATGACAGAGATGTTTAGGACTTCGCCAGATGTAAGTCCGGGGAAAGGAAATCCCAGGGCAAAATACCTCTAAAACTGAAATCAGTCAAAGGGAGAAATAAAGTTTAAAACCCATTTATTGCTTACAAACTGAAGTCTGGGGCCGTCTCTCTCCTGCTCCAGCAGAAGCCAACCGACACTCCCCTCACCTCTCAGATTCAGATAAGCCTTCTGTTGCCCAGGTAATTACCCACCGATATGGAGATGAACTTGTCTCCACCCCTGAGGAACGCCTATTGATATGCAGATACACAGAAGCCAGGTGAGATATTCTGGAAATACTACAATTTTACCCACACCGAACCACCCGCTAGCATCAAATCCACATTCCACCCAAGTCCCTGAGAGGCTGCAGGCAGCCACACCCTCCCAGAGCCCATGCCCAGCACCACCCACCAGTCACAGCCTCCCTCTGCTGAGTCCAGGGTCCAGCGTCACAGTTCAGAAGCCTGGGCACCCAGCCACCATGTCTGAGTTAGCCTTGACGGGGACACCTACTTGCCCCCTCACGTCTAAACCTTAGCCAGTCACTTTGTCCTGAAAGCCAACATCTTGCCTCATCACTTTTTCTCGGACACTCACCTTTCTCTTAGCAATGCCGTTGATCTCGCTGCTTGCTCCTGGTATGGCTGAGTGGCCCCCCCACAAAAAGTCTAGAAGCTTGGCTGCTGGTTTGGGGCTGGTGGGCACACTGTGCCGCCATGACATGGCCTTTCTGCTTCCTCACCTTCTGGTGCCCCTGCTCACAAGGACTGGTGTCCAGCGGCCCTACTGCCCGGCTGTCCCCCAGCCCTCAGGCCATATTCCAGATCCTTTCAGATATTTTAACCACAAATAAGTGCACAGAGAGGTAAATAAACCCCCAGCTAGGATAGAGCCCAAGCATTGGGTTGAAGGAGGAGTCATCCAGAGAACCCCGGAATCCTGCCGGAAACCCCATTCTCTTGGTGGAGGGCCCGTCCACGTGTTCTCTAGGGCCTCGAATTAGAAGCGGCAGCTGCTGTGATAATGTTCCTAGAGGGTGATGTCCTCCTGTAGCATGAATCTGTTAATGCTGATGGCGCTAAAACTTAGCCTTGGATCTTGATATAAAGTGGGATTACAGTGTTTTTTCAAATGCAAGATTTAGGAGGTATGGGGTTAAAGGTGGGGAGGGAAGAGTAAGAAGGTAGTTACAGAAAGGAAACTTTTCCTCCACTGCTTTCTCCTTCCCCTCGTGCCCCTCACCATTGAACCTAGAATCTTGGTCTCCAGCCTTCCAACAACGCAGGTCCTTCCTTCTGTGGTCTGACAGCGACTGGTTAGATTCACAGCAGCACATGCAATGAAACTAGGAGAGTTTGCATTCAAGTCATACTGACTGTGGACTTTGTATTCCTTTGTGGAATCTCACGTATAATTGATCTGTACACCTGAGCTTGGCTGTCAAACCTGATCACAAGGGCGCCTTTGCCGATGTCCTTTCCTGAAATACAAGTCTGATGAGGGAATTGTGGAAGGCCAGGTCCCAGTTGAGGTTTCTTAGGAGAATGTCCTCTTCTCTCAGTTTACAAACCAGTCAACTACCCACAACCCTGGATTCGAGGTTACTGAGTGGATCCCGGTTAGTTATTGTGCAGGGGAGTGTGGTGGTTAATTCTGTGTCATCATCGGTGGGCTATGGCGTCCAGATACCGGGTCAAACACCTGTGCAGATGTTGCTATGCCGGTCTTTTAAGATGAGATTAACGTTTAAATGAGGAGACTTGGAGTAATGTAGTGGGCCTCATCCAATCAGCTGAGGGACTTAAAAGTAAAGACTAAGGCTCCATAAGGAAGGAGTTCTGCCTCCAGTCTGCTCCGACTCCGACTGCAACATCAGCTCTTCCCTAGCTCTCCAGCCTACTGGCAGATTTCAGACTTGTCAGCCCATACAATCTCTTGAACTAATTCCTTAAAATAAAACTACTGCTCTCTCTCTCGGGGTGTTGTGTGTGCGTGTGTGTCTGTGTACATACACACACACACAGACATATACATATGTCATATATATGTCATCTACAAACACACCAGTGACCAGAGCTCGTGGAGAGGCAGCAGAGTGAAGCGTTCTCTGTCGGGCAGACCAGTAGAATCTCAAGGGGCTCAAAGTTTTCTTAAATTCACAACTCCCATTCCCTAGAAGTCATCGCTCGGTCGCTCTGAAATTATTGGAACCTCAGACGCAGCTCCCTTCGGGCTCACCCCCCTTTCCCTCTCCTCCTGTCTGATAATTCCAATGAAGGTCTCAACCCTCCATTCTCCATTCTTTCCTGTGCAGACTTTGCCTCTCACCAAAGATGAAATCCTCTGTTAAGGGACCAGCCTGGTGCTGGTTGCTATGATGTGATAACTAAATATTAGTTCAGCGAGAATAAGAGAAAGCAGGCCGTAGTTCTGCTCTAGAATGGCCAAAACGATTCTTTGGAGGCAAGCCTTTGCATTAAAACACACTATTGTCATTAGACATGCAAAACAGCTCATAAGCATGATTTCAGTCGCAGAGAGCTAGCTACACAGCCCTTTTAATTAGTCTCTTTAGCAGTCCAGGAAGAGGGAATCACGTTATTGTAAAGGGTGACACACAGAAAGAGCCCGAGGTCTTCCAGTGACTGAGACAGAATCAGAGAAAGAACCTCTGCCTCCTGTGGTCCCTAAACATCGTTTTCAAGACTCCAACAAGAACTTGTGCCGCTAGACCCACAGCAAAATTTCTGCAAGTGCAACTTCTCCCTTCCCCAAAAGCCAACCCCACCTACATAATCGTATAAATCACTTCAGGGGAACCTTGTCTTCCCTTTAAACACAAGTTCTGTATTGCTCTCTAACCTTGGGACTTGGGGTCCTCGGGATGGCATTTCTCTTGCGGGCCTTGCCACTTCACAAGCAAACCCATTCAATTGTCAGTTTCCACACTTCTTCAAACAAATGGAAGAATTTGCTGGTGTAGACCAGGAGCCTGAATTTCAGAAAAATCATAAGGTAAAAACTACACTAGAATGGGCCCCTCAAGAAAACAAGATCATGGCAAAAAAGGCATTCCCCATTTTAAAACACATTGGAGCTAACCGACCTTGATCTGCCCCTATACTCACAACCTATACAGACAGCTCTATGAGTATAATTACTGGTTTTTCCCTAAATTCAATCCGATGAATAGTTTATTCAACCACCAAGGATGTACCAGCTTTGGAGACAGCTCCAAAAGATACACTTCAAAGAAGTCTTATGTAGTAACACCATTATCAGAGTAATGAATTGCCCGACTAAGAGTCATCTTTGAAGTTAAAAATGCTTATCTGGATATTCAAAGATTGTCTAAAAAAATGTCAATATTTAATAGCCAGGCCTTGTGCACTAGACATTTCGATCAGAAAGGATGACTATACTCAAAACTAGATTCTTCACTTGGGGATCTGTTGATAATAATATGTAACAATTGAAAACAATTCAACTGAGCATTTTGCATCCATTATTTTGTTAGCTCTTCACACCTGCCCTCACTGGTGTTACTAGGTTAACCTTATAGATGAAGAAATGAAGATCCAGAAATTAAATAACCAGCCCTAAAGTCAGTAGATGACAGGAAGTGGTAGAAAATCTGGTAAAAAGTTTTCAGCCTGTAAGTGGTAGAGCAGGGATTTAAACGCTGAATTTCTGGCTCCATAGGCCGTGATCTTTCTGCCAAGCAATGCGGTTAAGGAGTGAATTTCCGCACTGAGTGAAATAAGAGAAGATTCTGGGTTACATGACCTTATTTGTGCAGACTGAAGGCATAGCATTGCTACTACAGGACAGAGACCCCTGGCTTCACCTTACAGTCCTGGGACCCAGCCAGCAAGAATGTTAGCAGTTGTCCGGCCCAGCAGTTTTAGCATAGTGATCTGTGGAGCCCCAGAGTTCTGGGGAGGCTGTCCGGGGAGTGAGGGAGGCCCGTGTGGTACATGGTAGATGGACTTTGACCTTGCTCTACACCCTGGGCCATGAACCATGTCATTTTGCAAATGTTGATATATGGACTTAGAGAATCTCAACTTCATCCTTGGTCTCCTGGCTACCAATTCACTAATCTTCCTCCTACTCCGGCTGAACTGCACCCTAATTTCCTCTTTTCAGTTACTAGAGGGGATCTGAGTTCCACACTGCCACCGCCCTTGGCCTTTCTAGTATGACTGTGACCACACACCTCCTTCTCCCTTCTCAGTGTCATGTCCTGACTCCTTAGTGGACACTCAAAGCTCTTCATGACCTGGCCCAGGTCCACCAGCAACTGAGCACCTCGTCTGTCTCCTGTCCATCCCAGTTCTCTCTGGGTCCCACCCTCCAGCCAGGCACCAGGCATGCTGGGAGGCGGCGCTTCCTGTGGCACTGTGCCCCCTCAAGACCTGGCCTGGCACCTGCTGGGCCCACAGGTATCACCCAGGCTCTCACCCCCTGGCCTCCCCAGTCTCAAATCACTGACCAACCCCCTGTAAAGTTTTCCTTGAACTCTCTGCACAGTTTAAAATATCCTTTCCCCTGCAGCTTCCACTGTTATACCTTTATTTTAGCTATTGTTGTATTATGCCACGGTTGCTTGTGCACATGTCTTTCTTTTCATGAGACTGCAAGAAAGGAACTTTGTCTCGATTTTTATATTTCTAGCCTGGAATATATTTAATCACACACTATTTATTATTGTATATAAACTTTAATTATTATCTACCAATCATATATTATCTACCAATCATAATCAGCTATTAATTAGCTATAAATTAATTAGCTATAAATATGAATACTTACAATATCAATGATTCAAATAAGTTTATTAATATAAATTTTTATTTTAAATAACATATTGACCCTGTTTCATATAAATATCATTTATTATACATAAATGCAGACAAATGTATCAACATAATTGTATTTATCTACATTTGTTGCACGAATGAATTGACTCTCAGATGTCCTGAGTCCCCACAGGTCTCAGAATACATTACAAACCCTTTATCCTGGCCTTCGCAGCCCGTCCTGATCACTCCCTGCCCACCTGTCAACCCCTTCACCCGGCTCTCCATGTGGCTCCCTGCTTCTCCACACCTGGGCATCTGCCCACGTTCGTCCTTGGACGATGAAGCTGATTCAGTCTCAGCCAAGGACTTCCGCTCAGGGGCACCCCACACACACACACACAAGAGCCTTTCCCTGACCACCGTAACCTAAAAAGGCACACTCCCCTGTTCCACCCCCATCACCTGATTTACTTGCCTGCTAATGCTCAGCGCTTATCATCCCAGTATAATGACTATGCTCCAAACAGAGGAGAATCTTGTGTCTTATTTACATCAAATTCCAAGACTGGAACATGACATGGCATGTGATAATGCTTCCGTGTTTGTTGAACAAATCAGTGAATGAAGTCAAGCATCTGTGTGGTTTATTGAGTTGTTGGCTTCCAGGGCCTCCCCTTGGCCTCTAACATATTTACTTCTTTTATTTTTTTTTAAGAGAGCAAGTGAGAGGATTTTATTTAGTGATAAAACTAGAAGACAGAGCTCCTAGTTCACACCAGGAGGGGACAAGAGAGCCCCGGGGTGGTGCGTTTTATAGGCAGTTGAGAGACAAAGAGCTAGGGATGCACACCTGCTAAGTGGTCCCAAAATGTTTATCTTTGAAGAAACATTAAGTTTCTTATTAGTCTTCCTGGTTATTTACAAGAAACTTACTGCTCTGACTTCCTCCCAGGATAGCAGCTTCCTGGTCTGGGAGCATATCAATCAAGACTGCCTGCTTTGCTCCCAAGGTGGGTGAGTTATTGTCTGTTTGTTAAAGAGGATGTTAAGAAACTTACTTTTTAACTAGTTTGGTTCTAAAATGCAGTTTTATCTTCAAGATGGAATCCTTCCTGTTTTTACTAGTTGTCTTGGGCTTGCTTGTTAATTGCCCAGGTTGCAAATCAGTTGATTAGGGCTGGAGGAAGAAAAGCAGCACCTGGGTAAAGTCAGAAAAATAAGCTGGGCCCGCCAGCAGCCAAAGCAAACCCCACGATGGATTATCTTGTGTAGTTTTTGCCGGAGGCCCTCACCCTACTCTGTCTAAGTCCACAGTCCCTGTCTCATTCCCCCCTCTACAGATGGAGACCCTAGCTGCTGCTAGGGAAAGGGGGTGACAACCACTCTGGCTGCTTCCTGCTGAGAGGGGGCGCAGTAAGCGGTGCAATTAGGTCCCCATCACTGGTCGGTCGAGCTAACATACTTACTTCTGACCTTCACTTCCATTTCTGAAATCAGTTCAGCAGGACACTACACAACATCTTGCCTCTTTTCTATCTGAGGATGATACAGTGACCTAGCAGACTCATGGGGACTTTTCCCCAGAAGAGGGGATGGATTTATATAGAGGCAACAGAAAGTAGTGGTTAAAAACATGGGCTCTGAAGCCAGACAGACAAATGAACCCCAGCCCGAGCACCTAACAGTTTGTGGGACCCTGTCAGTCTTACTCAGTCTCCTTGGGCACCAGGTTCCTCCAGCACAAAATGGAGACATTAACTGTCCCCACCTCATGGTATAGCTGTAAGAACTGAACTTAATGCACAAAGACCGTGGCTAGCACTCAACCATGTCCCATTATTATTGCACATATTATTCCAGTTCCCCAGGGACTATAGTCCAAATGTCCAGGAAGGGAGATGATGACTTAATGAAAATAGACACCATGACAAAAAGCAGAGGGACCAGATTGCCGTCTGAGTTTGCCACCAACCAGCTGAGTTGGGTTGGACATACCTCTTCTCTGGACCTCATTGTTCTCACTCTATAAAACAAAGGAATCATATTTCATAAGCACTCTCAGGCCCTCATGTCCTGCATCTGAAAGATCAGATTATGGAGACAGCATGCCACGCACACCGACACTGCCCCTGCTCTGCCCCCGCTCTCCCCCGGAGCTTGCCTTGCATACTGTCCTGTACCCATGGGTGGCAAGCTTCCAGTTCAAGCCCTGGGCTCCCATCCCTCTCTTATTGCTGTCCCAGAAAAATACAGAACCTGGTTGTGACCCCACTCCCCCCATTTCTTCTGGATGCTGCTGGAGAAGAGACACTCTAGGCTCCTACGAGAAGTTTCAGACTACAGAATGCTACAGCTGCCAGGAGTTCCTGGAAGTCATCGGATGCTTTCTCTCTCTCAGAAATATTGGTCCATCAGCATATGAATGGATAAACAAAAGTGGTATATACATCCAGTGGAATATTATTCAGTCATTAAAAGGAAGGAAATTCTGATGAACTTTGAAGACATTATGCTAAATTAAATAAAGGACAAATGCTGTGTAATTCCATTTATATGTAGTACCTAGAACAGGCAAGTCCAAAGAGACAGAAAGTAGAATAGAGGTGACAGGGGTTGGGGAAGGGGATGGGGTGTTAATGTTTGATGGGGACAGTTTCCCTTGGGGAATTGAAAGAGGTTTGGGTGATTGTTACACAGAACATTGTGAATATGTTTAATGCCACTGAATTTTTCATTTACGATGAATGAAATGGTAAGTTTTTTTTTGTTTTTTTTTAATATAATTTATTTTATTATCATTAATTTACAATTACACGTGCAATATTACGATTATTAAACTACCCCTTCATCAGGTCCCCCCACCAACCCCATTACAGTCACTGTCCATCAGCGTAGTGAGATGCTTGTCTTCTCTGAGTTGTACTGCCCTCCCCGTGCCCCCCCAACATTACATCTGCTAATTGTAATGCCCCTTTTTCCCTCTTATCCCTCCCTTCCTGCCCATTTTCCCCAGTCCCTTTCCCTTTGGTAACTATTAGTCCGTTTTTGGGTTCTGTGAGTCTGCTGCTGTTTTGTTCCTTCAGTATTTTTTCTTTGTTCTTATACTCCACATATGAGTGAAATCATTTGATACTTGTCTTTTTCGGCTTGGCTTATTTCACTGAGCATAATACCCTCTAGCTCCATCCATGTTGTTGCAAATGGTAGGATTTGTTTTCTTCTTATGGCTGAATAATATTCCATTGTGTATATGTACCACATCTTCTTTATCCATTCATCTACTGATGGACACTTAGGTTGCTTCCATTTCTTGGCTATTGTAAATAGTGCTGCAATAAACATAGGGGTGCATCTGTCCTTTTCAAATTGGGCTGCTGCATTCTTAGGGTAAATTCCTAGGAGTGGAATTCCTGGGTCAAATGGTATTTCTATTTTGAGTTTTTTGAGGAACCTCCATACTGCTTTCCACAATGGTTGAACTAATTTGCAGTCCCACCAGCAGTGTAGGAGGGTTCCCTTTTCTCCACATCCTCGCCAACATTTGTTGTTGTTTGTGTTTTGGATGTTGGCCATCCTCACTGGTGTGAGGTGATATCTCATTGTGGTTTTAATCTGCATGAAATGGTAAGTTTTATTTCACATATATTTTACCACAATTTAAAAAAACATAATCTAGTATCTAAGTCAGAGCTCCCTGGCTGATTCTCCATCTGAGATTCTCTGGGTGGGCCCCAGCAGCTAGCTGCACGGGAAACAAGCCTGCCAGGTGAGTCTATTACTGAAGTTTGGAGACCACTCATCCAGTCCTCTCGTTTTACAGACAGGAAGGCAGGCCTTGGTCTACCCCCTGCCCCAAGGCCTGGCCGCTGGTGGGGAGAGAACAGTACCAGGGCAGGCCTCACGTTCTTGGCACAGTGGGCTGTCCCCAGGGGGTCACCTCGCAATGGAGGCCCATCAGGGGCGGCGGCATGAGGTGGGGCCAGGTCCCACGGGGAAGCCGGCCACTGACCCTCACTAAGGGGACAGGTGAGGGACAGAAAGCTCCACGGGCTCGGTCTCCACGGGGAGCGCTGGTGCCAAGGGCGCGGAGGGGCTGAGGGGCGCCCAGATCCTTGGGTCCCAGGGATGAGCAACAGAGTGCCGGCCGAGTCAGGCTGCCCGGGACCCATGTGCACTCGGCCTTTGGAGTGGGGTGCATCACACAAGGGGCACAAGGGGCCTGTGGAGACAGCCTGGTCTGCAGGCCAGGTGCCCGGGCCCCACACACAGGACATGCTTCTCAACAGGTCCACGGTGAGATCCCCATCTATGCGGCGGCCCACCTGCCCCCCCAACACCCACCTCCTCCCTCAAAGTTCACACACCCGTAAGGAAGAACTGACAGCTTTCCTATTAAGGTCAGTCATCCCCCTGCCCCATACCTCAGGGAGGCCAGTTCTTTGCAGAGCCTTTCTTGAAGTTTCATATGTCTTACTTCAGGTGAGGACTGAGCAGAGCTGGAGTGTTTAGGCAGGGTGTCCAGAGTCTGGAACAAGGCCCTTGCAGACCAGTCCCTCTTGGAAATAGCTCTCTGACTCTCTGTCTTGCCTAACCAGATGCTCCAAAGAACCTCGGGTCTTGCCCCTCTGGAACGACTGGGCCCCAAGGCTGGATTCTGGCGCCAGGGTACCACCTGGTGAGTGAACCCCTCCAACGGCCAATGAAGCCAGAACGGTGCTGACAGTCAGATTTTGTTGACTCCAATAATTTATATAGATAAGGACCCCACAAAAAGCCTTTGCCGAGGACCCGACATACCATATCATTTGTCAGTGATAAAAAATAGGCATGAGGAAAACAATTAGTGTGAGCCTGCATTAGTTGAGAACAGCCTGAATAAACAACAGAGAACACCTTTAAAGCCACCAGAGAGGAAAAACTACTGCCCAGGGGGAAGGACAGCTGCCCCAGCCTTCTCCAGCGGTGGTCAGAGGGCTTTGGAAGAGTATTTTCAAACTGCTAAAGGAAACTGTCAACCTCTGTATCCAGATAAAATCTCATTTAAGAGTGAGGATGAAATAAAGATACTGTGAGATATTAACACAATTTATCATTCACAGGGCCCTCCCCGAAGAACCAAAGGTTTTTATTCAAGAAAAAATAAGTTAACCTGGATAGAAAGAGTAAGGTGGAAAAAGCAATGGCGGGCAAACAAATAAATAGTAAAAGTAAATATCTACGCAAATCAGTAAAAATTTGCCATGTAAAATAAATGCCGATGGCGGGGGTGGAGGGGGGTGTTTGAAAACAAAATGGATGTGTATCGTTTAATTTTGGTGAGTGTGTAAACATGTTAAAATGTATTAAATTTTACACTTTAAATGTGTCAATATCATTCTTGCCAATTACACCTTAGTAAAGCTGTTTAAAGAAAGAAAAGCATCACTAAAACTTTTAAAGTAGTAACATGAATGATGGGAGATCAGAGTTAAAGTTCCAGGGTCCTTATGATACTCAGAAGATCAAAGATGTCCATGCAAGGCTTCGTTAAGTCAAGTCTGAATTTTAAAACTTTAACTGTAACCCCAAAAGAAAGAAACTGATTACATAACTTCCAAACCGCTAGAGGGAAAAACTGGAATAAAGAGGGCTGAAATTTTTTTTCTCTTGAAAAACACAAAAGAAGGCAGAAAGGAGAGAAAAAAAGAAAAAGATGGTAAATAGGAAGCACTAACATTATTAAAAATAACTTAATTAATTTCTCATAAAACATAATGAGTGCAAATTGTCTAAATGTAACAATAGTATGCAAGGCTATCAGATAACATACAAAATGAATTCCACAGACTTCCTCTTAAAACCACATATAATACAAAAATATAATTAATACAACTAATCCTGAAAGAGCAACAGGAAAGAGGACTGTGCCAGACTGCATACACCTGGAGAAAAGAATAAACCTCATGGAACAGGGTAATGTACCAAAGCCGCGGCCCGGTGGGACCCAAGCCCTTCCCCCATCCCAGCTCACTGGCTGGAGGAAGAGAAACGGAGTGGGGGAGGAGTGGAGGCCTGGGACTGCTGAACACCTAACTCCAGAGATCTGCTCTGGGAGCAGAAACCTACATTTCATGGTGCTTGCATGGTACTCTCATGATTAGGGCATTTGAAAGCTAAGACAGGCAGAATTCCTGGAGAGACTGAGATTCTAGCTGCTTGTGGAAAGCAGGGATCCATATACGGCTGTTCTGGAACAAAAGAAAGGTGGGCAGTCTGAGAGACTTCCTAACAGCAAGAGGGCTGCTAAAGGGGCAAGGATTGCACGGAGCTCACTGCTCAGGAGAAAGGACAGGTAGACAAAATTATCCAGGTGCACTCTGCCCAGCAGGTTGGGAGCTTTCACGATCTTCAGGCACTACAGATGCCTAGCTGGTTACACAGCGCCAAGGACCCCCTCCATGATAGGCAGCCTACTGAGCCTTGCTCCCTGCCAGCCCCACCTGGCTCGCAAACTGGCAAACCCTACCCTGGTGTTAGGCCAGCCAGAGGGAAGCCCCGTCTACAGCAATTACAAACGCAAAGCACAGAAGCTTTTACCTGTGTGCTCGGCCCACTGGTTCTTGCAGTGGAGAAAGGCATAGCAGTAGGGAAGCAGGAAACAGCTCTTTCCTCCCCCCAGGACCAATACTGCTCCCTTGTGACCCTTGATATTGTTTCAGGAGCTGAGTAGCTCCAGAGAGTAGAGCTTCTGGGGACTAGAGGGCACCATATACAAATATGAAATGCCAAAGGAACTTGGTTCAAAGTAAAATTATGAATACAACTCCTGAAAAAGATTTAAAGGACATCAACCTCATGAATCTTCCTGAAAGGGTATTCAAAATAAAAATCATTAACATGCTCATGGAGGTACAGAAAAATATTCAAGAACTCAGGAATGAATTCAGGTCAGAGATCCAATCATTAAAGAGCAAAATGGAGGGTATTAAAAGCAGATTAGATATGGTGGAAGAGACGATAAACACAATAGAAACTAGATAAGAGGAATACAAAGAAGCTGAGGCACAGAGAGAAAAAAGGATCTCTAAGAATGAAAGAATATTGAAAGAACAGTGTGACCAGTCCAAACGGAACAATATAGGGGTACCAGAAGAAGAAGACAGAGAAAAAGGTATAGAAAGTGTCTTTGAGGAGGTAATTGCTGAAAATTTCCCCAATCTGGGGGAGGAGATAGTCTCTCAGGCTATGGAGATGTACAGATCTCCCAACACAAGGGACCCAAGGAAGATAACATCAAGACATATAGTAATTAAAATGGCAAAGATCAAGGATAAGGACAGACTATTAAAAGCAGCCAGAGAGAGAAATAAGATCACATACAAAGGAAAGCCCATCAGGCTATCATCAGACTTCTCAGCAGAAACCTTACAGGCCAGAAGGGAGTGGCATGATGTGTTTAATGCAATGAAGCAGAATGGCCTGGAACGAAGATTACTTTATCTGGTAAGATTATCATTTATATTGAAGAAGGGATTAAACAATCTACAGATAAGAAAAAAGCTGAGAAAATTTACCTCCCACAAACTGTCTCTACAGTGTATTTTGAAGGGACTGCTATAGATGGAAGTGTTCCTACAGTTTAATAGCTGTCACCAGAGGTAATAAAACCACAGTAAAGAAAGTAGAACAGATAATTACTAAGCAAATGCAAAATTAAATAAACTATCCCCAAAGTCAATCAAGGGATAGGCAAAGAGTACAGAATATGATACTTAATATATAAAGAATGGAGGAGGAAGAAAAGAAACCTTTAGATTTTGTTTGTAATAGCATATTTAGTGAGTTAAGTTAGACTCTTAGATAGTAAGGAAGTTAACCTTGAACCTTTGGTAACCATGAATCTAAAGCCTGCAATGCCAATAAGTACATACCTATCGATGATCACCCTAAATATAAATGGACTGAATGCACCAATCAAAAGACACAGTTACTGAACGGATAAAAAATCAAGACCCATCTATATGCTGCCTAGAAGAGACTCACTTTAAACCCAAAGACATACACAGACTAAAAGTGAAGAGATGGAAGAAGATATTTCATGCAACTAATAGGGAGAAAAAAGCAGGAGCTGCAGTACTTGTATCAGACAAAATAGACTTCAAAACAAAGAAAGTCACAAAAGACCAAGAAGAACATTACATAATGATAAAGGGGTCAATCCAACAATAAGATATAACCATTATAAATATCTATGCGCCCAACACAGGAGCACCTACATATGTGAAACAAATACTAACAGAATTAAAAGAGGAAATAGAATGCAATGCATTCATTCTAGGAGACTTCAACACTCCACTCACTCCAAAGGACAGATCAACCAGACAGAAAATAAGTAAGGAGACAGAGGTAATAAACAACGCATTAGAAAAGATGGACCTTACAGATATCTACAGAACTCTACACCCAAAAGCAGCAGAATGCACATTCTTCTCAAGTGCACATGGAACATTTTCAAGAATAGATGATATACTAGGCGACAAAAAGAGCCTAGGTAAATTAAATAAGATTGGAATTGTAGCAGCCAGTTTCTCAGACCACAAAGGTATGAAACTAGAAACAAATTACACAAGAAAATGAAAAATCCCACAAACACATGGAGGCTTCACAACATGCTCCTAAATAACCAAGGGATCAATGACCAAATAATAACAGAGATCAAGCAATATATGGAGACAAATGACAACAGTAATTCAACACTGCAAAATCTGTGGGACGCAGTGAAGGCCATGCTAAGAGGAAAGAATATTGCAATACAGACCTACCAGAGGAAAGAAGAACAATCCCATATGAACACTCTAAACTCACAATTAATGAAACTAGAAAAAGAACAAATGAGGCCCAAAGTCAGTAGAAGGAGAGACATAATAAAGATTAGAGCAGAAATAAATAAAATCAAGAAGAATAAAACAATAGAATCAATGAAAGCAGGAGCTGGCTCTTCGAGAAAATAAACAAAACAGATAAACCCCTAGCCAGACTTATCAAGAAAAAGAGTCTACTCACATAAACAGAATCAGAAGTGAGAAAGGAAAAATCACTACAGACACCACAGAAATACAAAAAATTATTAGAGAATACTATGAAAAATTATATGCTAACAAACTGGATAACCTAGAAGAAATGGACAACTTTATAGAAAAATACAACCTTCAAAGGCTGACCCAAAAGAAACAGAAAATTTGAACAGACCAATTACCAGCAAGGAAATTGAACTGGTAATCAAAAAACTACCTAAGAACAAAACTCCTGGAGCAGATGGCTTCACTGCTGAATTTTATCAAACATTTAGTGAAGAACTAATACTCATCCTCCTTAGAGTTTTCCAAAGAGTAGAAGAAGAGGTAATACTTCCAAACTCATTCTATGAGGCCATCATCACTCTAATACCAAAACCAGGCAAAGACGCCACAAAAAAAGAAAACTACAGACCAATATCCCTGATGAACATAGGTGCAAACATACTCAACAAAATATGAGCAAACTGAATTCAAAAGTATATCAAAAATATTATCCATCATGATCAAGTGGGATTCATCCCAGGGATACAAGGATGGTACAACATTTGAAAATCCATCATCATCCACCACATCAACAAAAGGACAAAAACCACATGATCATCTCCATAGATGCTGAAAAGGCATTTGACAAAATTCAACATCCATTCATGAAAAAACTCTCAACAAAATGGGTATAGAGGGCAAGTACCTCAACATAATAAAGGCCATATATGACAAACCCACAGCCAACATTGTACTTAACAGTGAAAAGCTGAAAGGTTTTCCTTTAAGATCAGGAACAAGACAAGGATGCCCACTCTCCCCACTTCTATTCAACATAGTACTGGAGGTCCTAGCCATGGCAATCAGACAACACAAAGAAATAAAAGGCATCCAGATTGGCATGGAAGAAGTTAAACTGTCCCTGTTTGTAGATGACATGATATTGTATATAAAAATCGTAAAGAATCCTTCCAAAACTACTAGATCTAATATCTGAATTCCACAAAGTGGTGGGATACAATATTAATATGCAGAAATCTGTGGCATTCCTATATACTAACAATGAACTAGCAGAGAGAGAAATCAGAAAAACAATTCCATTCACAGTTGCATCAAAAAGAATAAAATACCTAGGAATAAACCAAGGAAGTGAAAGACCTATACTCTGAAAACTACAAGACACTCAGGAGAAAAATTAAAGAAGATATCAATAAATGGAAACACATCCCATGCTCATGGATAGGAAGAATTAATATTGTCAAAATGGCCATCCTGCCTAACGCAATCTACAGATTCAATGCAATTCATATCAAAATACTAAGAGCATTCTTCAACAAACTACAGAAAATCATTCTAAAATACATATGGAACCACAAAAGACCCCGAATAGCCAAAGCAATCCTGAGAAGGAAGAATAAAGCTGGGGGGATTATGCTCCCCAACTTCAAGCTCTACTACAAAGCCACAGTAATCAAGACAATTTGGTACTGGCACAAGAACAGGCCCATAGACCAATGGAACAGACTAGAGATCCCAGATATAAACCCAACCATAGATGGTCAATTAATATATGATAAAGGAGCCATGGACATACAATGCAGAAATGACAGCCTCTTCAACAGCTGGTGTTGGCAAAACTGGACAGCTACATGCAAAAGAATGAAACTGGATTATTGTTTAACCCCATACACAAAAGTAAACTCGAAATGGATCAAGGATCTGAATGTAAGCCATGAAATCGTAAAACTCTTAGAAGACAACATAGGCAAAAATCTCCTGAATATAAGCATGAGCAACTTCTTCCTGAATGCATCTCCTCAAGCAAAAGAAACAAAAGCAAAAATGACCTCATGGGACTACATCAAACTAAAACGTTTCTGTACAGCAAAGGACATCATCAACAGAACAGAAAGGCATCCTACAGTATGGGAGAATATATTCATAAATCACATATCTGACAAGGGCTTAACATCCAAAATATATAAAGAACTGACATGCCTCAACACCCAAAAAGCGAATAACCCAATTAAAAAATGGCAGAGAATATGAAGAGACAGTTCTCCAAAGAAGAAATTCAAACGGCCAACAGACACATGAAAAGATGCTCCACATCTATCATCAGGGTAATGCAAATTAAAGCCACAATGAGATATCACCTCACACCGGTAAGGATGGCCAGCATCGAAAAGACTAAGAATAACAAATGCTGACAAGCATGCAGAGAAAGGGGAACCCTCCTACACTGCTGGTGGGAATGTAAGCTAGTTCAACCATTGTGGAAAGCAATATGGAGGTTCCTCAAAAACTAAAAATAGAAATACCATTGCATCCAGGAATCCCATTCCTTGGAATTTACCCAAAGAATACAACTTCTCAGATTCAAAAAGACATATGCACCCCCATGTTTATTGCAGCACTATTTACAATAGCCAAGATATAGAAGCTACCTAAGTGTCCATCAGTAGATGAATGGATAAAGAAAATGTGGTACATATACACAATGGAATACTATTCAACCAAAAGAAAGAAACGAATCCTACCATTTTCAACAACATGGATGGAGCTGGAGGATATTATGCTCAGTGAAATAAGCCAGGCAGAGAAAGACAAGTGTCAAATGATTTCCCTTCTATGTGGAGTATAACAACGAAGCAAAACTGAAGGAACAAAACAGCAGCATACTCAGAGACTCCAAGAAGGAACTAGTGGTTACCAAAGGGGAGTGGGTTGGGAGGGCGGGTGGGGGGGGTGGTGGGAGAAGCAGATTGAGGGGTATTATGTTTAGTACACATGGTGTGGGGGGCACGGGGAAAACAGTGTAGCACAGAGTAGGCAAATAGTGAATCTGTGGCATCTTACTACACTGATGGACAGTGACTGCAGTGGGGTATGGGTGGGGACTTGATAATCTGGGTAAATGTAGTAACCACATTGTGTTTTCATGTGAAACCTTCGTAAGAGTGTATATCAATAATACCTTAATAAAAAAATTTAAAAAAATGAACTCCAGCTATGGATATTTTTTTATTACAAGAGACCTACATACAAAAAAAGAGTGAAAGAACAACTAAAGTTTACAGCAGGAAAACTCTCCAGGTCAATATGCTCTGAAGAAAGCTGAGATAGCTATACTGATATTAGGCCAATAACTTTAAGACAAAAGACAACTTTATTAGGGTTATTAAAGAGGATCATTGCATAATTTTAAAAAAATACAGGAAAATGTAGTAATGTATGAACCTAACGGCATAGGCTCAGATATATAAGTGAACAATATGTGGAGCAGATGTAATATGGACGGAGTTAACACAGTGGATTTCACTGATTGGCCTTCACAGTGGGAGATTTTTACACATTTCTAGAAATAAGTTCAGTGGAGTTCCAATCAAAACCGATTGTTTTTTAATTGATCTTCATTGTACTGATTCTCAACTTTTTTTGATGGAGCAAAGAGTTGAGAATAGCCAAAACTTGGAGACAAATTAAGACATGCACTTCCTGATATCAAGACACCATAAAGAGGAAATCCTGGGGGGACCATGGGAGCACTGCAGAGACCAGCCCATAGTCCCCAAGAATGTGACAGGGAACAGGCGGCACTGTAGACCACCAGGCGAGCCACGTGAAGATGTCAGATAAGTTGGAGATCTAGCTCATGCCACGCACAAAAATAAATTCCATGAAAAGATCTAAATGTTTGAAGCAAACTTGAAACCTTGAGAATAAAATCTGCTTTGGCCATTAGTGGGGAAAGATTTCTTTCCTGAGACATGAAAAACCACAAACTGTAAAGGAGAAGATTGACAGGTTTGAGTACAATCATACTGAAATCTCCTCTACCACACTGTGACAAGACAGACATTGATAAGCCAAACTATAGGCAGGGAGAAGGCATTTGCTGAGCATAACAAGAAAGGATTGGTATCCTGATTGATGAGAAAACAGAAAAAGCTCTCAATATGGTACATACATTTATGTCTCAAGATAAAGGGAGGGTAAAGGATTGGGGGCTGAGGTGGGGTCTAGCTGAAACTAATTTTTTTAAAGACCTCTGAAGCCACTATAGAAAATGTTCATATACACTTAATCTCAGGTGTGGTTGTATAGGTGCTGTTATATTCCTTTCCTATATCCCCTTTCCCTATGTTTACAATATATTAAGAGAGCATACAGAAGGTGCTGACTATGGGAAATGGGTCAGGAACGGGCAACTTTAGGAACAAAGACAGAAGTTAGTGTTTGAACATCTTTCAAGGGAAGCAGACAGTTGTGATAAGCTGGCTGTCCATACTCCCACTTTTTCGATCATTATTCAATGCTCAAAACGAATTCCAGACCCAAAGGACATGTATGAGTGCAAGAAAATGTGTACATGGCATTGCGGGGTTTAAACAACAAAATGAATCAAACCAAGTGCAGCCTAAGGAAATGAGTAGGTGAAATAGTTGGTATTTATGTTGTATCCAAAAGCTTAGGGCCCATGAATGACAAGTGAGGCCCACTGCTGTGAATAACCAGGACCCCAAATTCTAGAAGGTGGTGGTCAGTGCTGCCTGAGTGGAATCAGTCCCCGCTGAGCTGCAGGGCCCGGAGCTGCTCTTACTGGGACATTTCAAGGAGCAACTGCCTGCATGCCTCTGAGGGCCAGATGTGCCATTCTCATTCCGTCCCGTCGGTGATTCCTGGTGTTATGTGACCTGGCAGCCCCGTTGGAAAGTTGCTGAGCGGTGCTGGGGAAGCGTCACCCTGCGGTAGGGCGAGGGCGCATAGCCTGGGAGGGGACCCAGGTCTCCACAGAGGCTCAGAACTCAGCACTGTGACATCACGACCAGGGCTGCAGGCCAGGGCCCCACGGGAAGAGATGCTGTGATGCATTTCGGGAAGAAAAATTGGTGGGTTGGTTGGTTCTGGTTTTCATCTGCTCTCATTGAGGCGGGAAACCTGGGCGCATGGAGACAGCAGCTATGCGATGTGGAGGCCAGGTTCCTGACGCGGCTCCGGCGGGGCCTGGGCGGGGTTGGGGTGGGTGGGGCCTGGGCGGGGTTGGGGTGGGTGGGCCCTCCCCTCCCTCCCCCTCCCTCCCCTCCTCCCCTCCCCCTCCCCTCCCGGGCGGCCCCTCCCCCCTCCCGGGCGGCCCCCCTCCCCTCCCCCTCCCCACCTCCCCCTCCCCCTCCGCACCCCTCCCCTTCTGGGCGGCCCCTCCCCTCCCCCCCCCTCCGGTTGGGCCCTCCCCTCCCTCCCCCTCCCCCTCCCTCCCCTCCCCCTCCCCTCCCGGGCGGCCCCTCCCCTCCCCCTCCCGGGTGGGCCCTCCCCCTCCCCCTCCCTCCCCCTCCCCCTCCCTCCCCACCCCTCCCCTCCCCCTCCCATCCCCGTCCGTCCCGCATCCCGGTCCTGGGCTGCGGAGCGCCTGCGCAGAGGTAGTGACGCACAGAGTGACACCTCGCAAGTCCCTGAACTGCCTAGGCTGCGTCTCCCGAGGTCCTATCACTGCACATGCTGGGCTTCACGGGGCTGCCTGGGTTTGGGAAGGCCTGGATCCTGCCGACCCAGTGGAAGCCATCAAGCTCAGCCTTGTGCAGCCGCTTTTCAGCGGGGAAGCCAGGGGCTGATGAAGCTGAACCCAGTCATTCTGGCAGGAGGTGGAGAGGGGAAGAATTTCTTCTTTGTTGTGGGTTCTCCCAAGGCCTTGGGCCCTCATTCCTGTGACGTCCCTCCCAGCAGCAGGCCGTGCATGCTCGCTCAGCCCCTCTCCTCTGACTCGGCTGGCTGAAGTTTGGAGTCCTGCCTACAGCTCATCGGCCTCCCACCCAGCTGCTGCTGCTCGCCCACACAAAGACCCTCGGAGCAGGCCAGAGCTGGAGGGGCAGGTCTGGGCTGCCGCCACGCCCCGCGGGGCGCTCCGTGCAGGCAGGAGCCGCCGTGCCTTCCGGATTTAGCCGGGCCGCACAGCTATTTTGGTGATGGCCTGGGATCAGGGCCGGCTTCAGGGCTGTGCCACCCGTGACGTGCATCCAGCCCCACCCACCGTGCTTGGCCTCACGCTCTGCTTGCCTCGCCCTTTTGAAACTCAGTAATTTTTTTTAACAAGGGACCTTAAGTTTTCATTCTGAATTGGGCCCCCCAATGGGGTCGAAAAACTGGGCCCAGACAGCAATGCTTTCATTTGAATGGCAAGGTGGGGGGCTGCCCAGACCAGGTGAGGGGTCAGGGGAGGCAGGAAGGGAGAGTGTAAGACAGGGGAGATGATTTGCCCTCCTGCCTTTCCTCGGCCGTCGCTCCCCGTGCTGCATCTCTATTTCAAAATGCCTACGATGCCTACCAGGACCCAGTGTCTGCAAGGGTGTCAGGCAGCCCTGACCCCATGGGCTGAGCCATCCCCGACCCCGGGGACAAGGAACAGACACCACCGCCTCTGTTTCACTGTGTTTGAAGCATCTCAAATGTCTGTAACTTGGAAATGAAGGTGACACCTCTTTGGAATTCCTGATAGAACCTAATCAGAGAAAGCCAAGTTCTTCCTAAGCATAGCAAAAGCATCTGGCAATGGCTTTCAAGAGGCTGGAGCAACCCTCCTCCAGAGACTAAAAACGCATGGCATTTGTGATGCCCTGAGGTCTGAGCTCCGGCTTGTCTTGGGAAGGCCTAACTGCTGACTTCCCCTTTCTCTGGTTTTATGACCACCTCAGGTTTTGGAGATTTGGCTTGGTCTTTACTTCCTGTGCTTTACGAACCACAGGGCCCTGATGACGGGCACCGGGGGAGCAGTGGCGGTACGAGGAAGAATGGAAATCGGGGGAACCTCCAAAGACAGGTCAAGGGAACACTAGACTCCCCCATTTCTCAGACCTGGCAATGCTTCCACTCATTCTCTTTTCAAACATAAAAAGGCTGGAAAAGTGCCACCTTATGGAAAGTATAGGACTTTGAAAAATCCAGCCCATTCAGTGAGAATCCACCCAATTCCATGACCCTTGGTCTGGATGGGGGTGGGGTGAGGCATTTGCCAACTAGACCTAGACAGTAAATCTGAGGGCTGGAGGGGACTTTGTACATAATGAAGCCCTGAATATAAACGTATCGATAAGGGGGAAGTGAGGCCCTGAGAGGGAAGCAACTGACGGAATAAACCATCACCATAAATCAACAGAAAATTCATTGACCACATCATCTGTTTCAAGCACTGTATTTGCCGTTGTTTCCCAACAGCCATGCCAGGTAGCAGGTATGTGGGGTATAGTGGTTAAGTGTCAGCGGTATAGGGATTCAGTTCAGCTCGTCCCCTGGTGGGATCCCTCCCTGCAGTGACTGGCTGCCCAGATGGCCAATTCGGAAGCTGTCCGTTTAAGGCGGGATTTGAGATTGGAAGTGGGCGGCACATGGAAACCATTTTCAAAGTCTGAGATGAGGTATGCGCAGATCAAGTAAGGTTCCAGGGTCGGGAATGTATGTTGTAGACCTGCTCATTTGTAATTTATAGCATGCTTCAACCAAAATAACTCTAAGGTACTGAGGTAAGTGGTTCACGTAGAACAGAAGGGAAGAAAATTACTGAAAAAAAATGTCTGGAGGGCTAGATTCAAAGCCCGAAGATGTTGACAGAGTCTAAGTGTATTAAGGATCCCATCTGACAAGAGCCCTTGTGGGCTGACCAATCCCTGTTTTATTTTTAAAGATCGTTTAGAAAGAGAGCCTCCCTCCCTACGCCCACCACCAGGAAATCTTTATTTGTCTCCCATCCCATGCCTCAGGATTAGATTTCTCAAATCTAAATGCGATCCCTTATTCCAGTACTAACCCATTCACATCATGTAAAAGAGATGGAACGCATGGCTAATCTCTGTCCCTGATATAATAATGCCTCACCCACAAGAACACAGTTAGCTCATTGCATCTATTCACCAGTCAAACCATCCAAGTTATTTTATGTTTTCATCTTCCCATCATTTTCCATCAAGCACCACAATGGGCCCTGGTTGGCAGAAGCATTCTGCGAGGCAGGCCAGCCAGGCAGAGTGCCAGCGGCTCCAGGATAAAGTTCATTCTCTTTGACATTCCCTCCCTGTTGCGGAGACTCGGGTAGGCGGCTGTCTATTAACTGAAACTAAATAAGCCTCCCACTCAAGGATGAGAATAGGATCCGAGGGGCAAAAGGCGATAATTAAGGGCAGCAAATAAAAGGAGGTCCGATGTGGAAAAATAACTCAAGCTATTTCACTAAGCAGGACAAGAATCCCAAACACAGTTATTAATGGCAAGGAGATCAAGTATTTGGAAAATACCAACACTGAACGAGACCTCAGGGGAATGAAAAAAGGCCAGCAAATTATATGTGAGCTTGTAATGCGATACAGCCGAAACAACCACTCCAAGCGCGAGTAATTCTGAGTCACATAGTTGAGGTGTCAAGTCATGGCCCAAGAAAGAGAGCTCTTTCCCTGAGCCCCCGGAGACCATGTCCAGGGCCCTCAGACAGCAGGGGGATGGAGACGAGCTGGAGGGAACTGGAAAGAAAACTCCGCAGAGGGCAAGGAAGGGGAGGGAGGCAGTGGTTTTAGAGGAGAATGACCAGCAGAGCTTGTGCCAGGTGGTGACTGAGGGCCGTGGGCCCGAGGCGGGGCCCTGCTGAGCAGGGCCAGCCAACCAGCTGACGTGGCCCTGAGGTGCTGGACACAGCCGTGGGGTGCTCAGCCGGAAAGGGCCTGGGATTCACTACCACCCTGAGCAGAGAATCACGGCCTGACACCTTCAGAGGTGAAATTCTCACGGGCGAGGCTGCCTGTCCCCACCTCCGATCACCAAGACCCTGACAGCCGAGCGAGGCTGCGTGACGGAGAGTCTTCCTCCCTGGCGGCCGGCCCACCAAGCCCGGCCGTCCTGTGATTCTCTGTGATGCATTTTCTGCCCCTGATTTCACAAAATGCCAAGAGCCGAAAGCAGTAGAAGACAGAGGGGACAAGAAGAAGAGTGGCAGTGAGGGCGGATGCCCCTTGGGCAGGGGTTCAGGGGTGCAGAGGTACCTGAGAGGTCAGCCCTGGGCCCTGGAGCCAGGGAGCATGGGCCTGGGGGACACGGAAATGGGGTCATGGAAGTAGAAGTAGGCAACCACGCGTGGCAGCCTAGGTGGGAGAGCAAGACGTGAGAGAAGACCCCTGAGCCAGGGGCGAACATGGCCTCTCCCACCAACAGGGAGGGCATGACAGAGGGACGCAGCGGGGCTCCTGCAGAAGGGACGGGGTCGACCAGGTGGGGGAAGGCCTTAGGGCAGCAAGGCGGAGGGTGGCTCTGCAAAGGCATGAACTATGACATGGTGATGAATACCATGGACGCCAGATTAACTCTGTCTGCATGTGAAGCTGTGTGACCTCTGGCAAGCTGTTTAACTTCTCTGTGCCTCAGTTTCATCTATGAAATAAGGATAAAAAATAGTATCCACCTCTCAGGGCTGTTTCTGAGTGTTACATGTGTTAATGTATGTGAAGCCCTTAGAATCCTGTCTGGCACAAAGAAAATACTCATTATCTAGGAGCAATTATCTTTTCTGTCATATGTTGGGAGACCTTGGAAAAATTCCACATGACTGGGCAGGATAGGAAGCCAGCGAGGCCAGCAGCAGAAAAGCCGGAGAGGGACTGACAGGGAGTGTGAGGCCAGCGAGGGCCACTGCCAGGCGGCCCAAGGCCCTGAGACGTGTAGAGGATCAGAGGAGAAAGAACTTACTTCCTACTTCCAATTTATAGATTCCAAAATATATCACTTATTTTCATGAAATTTTAAATCACTTTCCAATTACATGACGTACAAAACTAAAATTAGAAAACACTCTGGTATTTTTATATTGCATAATTTAAGAGCTATAAGAAGCTATTGTTTAAACGTGTATTTACTTGTGGCCAAAAGAACAAACAAAAAACAAATGACAGAGTTTAATTGTTTGGCTCAAAAAATACATAATGCTAGGGCAGCTTAGAGAGGAAAAATGAGCTCTACAAAAATAGGTTCCTGAAAACCGTAAAATTCGTGATCAAAGCAAAAATAGTTGACCTTTTAATGCTTATGAAATCTTTCCGCTGAACAAAAGGCTCCAGTGTCCAGTCGCCCTTTCGGCTCTCGGCCTCGTGGTCGGAAGGGCCTGATTCTCACACGCACCCCAAGTCTCAGCACATCTCTTAGATGGCAAAGGAGAAATTGATTTTTAAATTAATTTATTCACCTGTGCTTCTTAAAAATATTTACACATCCCTTCTCCAAAAGCCGTTATTTCTACAAGTAAAGGATGGAAGGTGGAGCTGCTAAGTGCTGCCGGCCTCTGGGAAGGGGCCCCGGCCTCCTTCCACCTGGTTCCTGCTGAGGGAGCATCAGGCAGTGGGGCTCTGCAGTGCCCTGCCCCGGGCAGCGACCCACAGGGGCCTAGCCGGCTCTCTCTTCTCTGCCCTCCAGCACTCATGGCCGGCGTGTCCTCTCTTCACCCTGCCAGCTGAGCCTGGGGGGAAGGCTTGGGAAGAGGCGGCCCTTCCAAGCCTCAGGCGTCAGCTAATGTCCAGAGTGCCTCGCCGCCCCCAAGCAGTGATGTGCGATTTTGATTTACTTGGCCATTGTGTTTTGAGTGGAGGCCTCCTCCCTGGAGTTCCTGTCCAGAGGCAGCTGGGTCAAAGCCAGACTTGGTGATCCTGTGGCCACACTCGGAACTGCCTCCTACTACCACCAGAACCACCCAGGCCACAGCAGGCCCAGGTCCCCCATCCCACAGCAGGCCCAGGTCCCCCATCCCAGCTGGTCTGCACAGCGGCCCTCCTATGTCGCCAAAGTGCTGACAGTGGGCATGCGGGAGGGACAGGGCGGGTGTCTGGACAACCAGCCCCATGGCCCCCAGGCACCCTCACTCCCCCAGCCCCTTCCACCCACATCCCAACCTGAGTCTCTCTCAGCCAACCAGGTGTCCTGGGCCGGCTCACAAATCCTTGTCCTGCTCTCTGATGACCAGGATGACCAGGCCACTGGCCAGGCCTTCTCCAGCTTGGAAGCCAAACCCCAGGCAGTGTTTTGCCCAGTTGATACTGGGCAGCATTTATGATGCGGATGAATAAAGCCCGAGGAGAGTGACACAGGGCCATTCTCATGGGCTGAGAAAGGAGAGCCCTCAGCCCAGGCCCAGGACCACCGACCCAGTCCCCTGAACGCCTACACGGCCTCTTGCGTGATAACATGACCTCTCTCAGGCCTCTCCTGTGCCACTTTCCATGCAGGCTTCATGACAGTTATAAGCTACTTTATCAGGGGATGCTTGGAAATTCTCATGGCTTCTTAAAATGCTTGAGGTTTGGAACAGTGACTCCATAAGGGCAGAAAGCATCTGAATGGCAAATTATCAAGTTGGTGGTTTCCAGGCAAAATGCTGCATGTCATATACCTTCGGGGTAAGATGACAGTTGGGCAGGACCCCTCCTTTGACGGCAGCAGCAAAGTGTAAAGAGTTAAAAAAAAAAAAAGTGCGCAGAGGTCAGGGAATTTGACGCCGGATTTCAACAGCAGCTTCCCTCTGCCCACACATTCCCACTAACCGCCCGATGACGGGCTGACGTCTTGCCAGAAGCCACTTGAAAGACGAGAGTTTGTCCTGTGCTTGCTAGCACTGCAAGTTTGCAAATCAAAGCCTTTGATAAATATTTAACGATGCCACTCTTGTTCGACTCTCCTCTCTCTCTGCGTGGAAAGTGCCAGGACCTGGTCTCCGGGGGTGGCAGGGGCCTCTGGGCTCCGCCCCGGCCTTGCCAGGGACCAGCTGCTCACATGGCCGGAGCCCCCACAGCCCTGCCCCCTGCGATTCCAGAGAAACCGGAAGACGCTTCTCAGATGCACATGTAGCTTGTGTGTGCAGCAGTTACCGTGTGCCCAGCTCCACGCTGGGGACTTAGTGTCAGCTGGTCATCTGTCAGCGGCTTTTTGCTGAAGGCCTATTATGCCCGATGCTCTTCTAAGAGCTAAATAAAACAGCGCTTTGCCATCAAGGGCTGATGTTGTGAGTGCGGCAGATGTTACCACATCACAAAATAAAGAAGCTAGGTAATCCTGAGAGCGATGGGTGTGCTCGGAAGGAAACAGGGAAAGAGCACCGGACACACGATGCGGGGTGGACACCGACTGTGGGGCCTAGTGAGCGGGAAGGTGCTGAGCTCTGGGTTGACATGGAGTCGGAGGAAGCAGAAGCAGCTACCTGGGGATCTCGGGCATGTCTTTCAAGCAGAAGGGAAAGCCTGTTAAGGCCCTAGGAAACAGGTGAGATGTGAGACGGCATCTCAAAGGAAGGTGTGCCCTTGGGGCCCTGGAGGCAGGGTCACAAGTTTGGATTTGTTCGTTGGGTCCCCACAACCAGGCTTCACAGCAGATGTGAGTCATTTCCCATTTTACGGATGAAGGCAGGTGGTGGCCAGGGGTGGGATGGGAACCGCCAAGGCAGTCTACCTCCTGGGCTGGGCCAGAAGGCAAACCCAGGTCCTCCTCTCGCCACTGTGCTGCCCTCAGAAGCCCTAAAAGGACACTGGCTTCCGGTCAGAGGAGCCCAGCGGACGTTTGCCCTGTGGTGTTGTGACCGTGGCCGGGGCCTGGTGAAACGGCAGTAATCAGTGTCCGGTGGGATCAAGTCGGGAAGAGTCAAGGAGGGCGAAAACCACCTGCGGAGTGCAGAGGTGGGAGGGCCTAGCTGTGTGTTGGTGGGTGTTTAACAATTAGGTCTCCAGCACGAAACCCTGATCTGTGGCCTGTGTTGATTTCCGTGACGTAAAGACTCCTGCCAAATGCAAGTTATCCAGGTGACACCACTAACGTGGAGTTGTGAAGAGATTCACACCACTGGCTCTTCAGAGTTGGTCGGCCAGGTCCAGCTCTCCACCAAGGAAGGTGCCCTATCGGAGGCTGCATCGTGTAGAGGTGAAGAGGACAGACCCCCAGAGCTGGAGAGACTGGCTCTCACTCACAGCTCCTGTGCTTATTAGCTGTGTGATCTTAAACAGGCAGTCTAACCTCTCCGCCTTGGTTTACTTCTCCGGAAAATGGGCACAACAGCAGTACGTCAGGATTGTTACGAGGATCGAGTGTGTATTTTCAACATTTAGAAAACCTTTAGCAGGTAGTTCATGATGTTAAAATGTTTTCCAAATAAAATATAAAAGAAAGAAAAGCACAGTGGTCTGAGTTCATGTCATGGCACCTCTAGGTCCAAGGACCAGGTCACAAGCAGGTGCTACCTTATACTGGCAGCAGAATGCTAGACAATAGTGTGAAGGAAGCCCTTTGATTTTTTGCTCTTTAAAATATATTGTTAGTATTTAACAGAGTTTAGTGCTTTCAGACAGACATCTACAACCTCCAAAGGGTCAGGCTTACTTCTACCTCAGAGCCTTTGCACATGCTGTTCCCTCTGCTCTTCCCCCAGACATCCCATGGCTTTTAAGTCACTGCCCCAATGAGGCTGCCTCTGACCACCCAATTTTAAATTGCATACTTCCCCAGATTCCATGTTTCCGTAGAAGTCGTTACCTTTTAACCTAACCTGTTCACTTCACTTGCTGACCCTCCTATTAGAATGTGCCGTGACGGTGGAGATTCGTGAACAGATGTGTCCACTGCTGTATCCCCAGTGCCTAAAAACGTACCAAATACACAGCAGGTGCTTAATACGTATTTGTGAAATGAACAGAGGAATAGGTCTGTTTGGGCTTGGGTAATTTTCAGTTACCAATTTCATAATAATCATACCAAACTGCAGTAAAGCTTCAGCTGCAAATTTTAGCTGTCTAGATTTTAATTCAAATATCAAAGTAGTTCAAGAAGACCCATCAATAAGATTGCCATTATACAGTGTGTTCATTGCTCCAACTCAGATAACCTTTCACCTGTGTGCAGAACCACCTTTGAAGATTTATCTTTACAGACTTTTCTTTATCATTACCCCCCCTCCACCTGGACCCAGACATAAACTACCGAGGACCGATGTACCAGGTACTGAGTGGATAGATTTTCTCTCATCTGTTGAGGTAGATATCAAAACCTTAGTTTTCTGTACAAGGGACCTGAATCCATCCAAGGTGCCACCGCTGGTAAATGGCTGGTCCAGAAGTTTGCCCAGATCTATCAAACTCTGCTATGTCAAATTGACTGCATGTGTAAATTCTAGCTTACTCATTTGCTTAGGGTTTACTTTTCTTCCACAATAAAGTCGAGTTGATATACTCAAACCCCAGTGTGGTTCTCATCCCAGAAATGATACATTTGAAACACCCATATCAGTAAATTGATTAGATAGATGTCGTGGTCTTCTGTTCGTCTGTTAGTCTCACTATTTTTTAATTTATCTATTGCTCTTGGTAGCTGATCTGTCTCCAACATCCACCTAGTATAACTGAGCAAGGCGTTGTTCTTGGAAGTAGACCTCCTATAACGAGCAACAGTAAAGGTCTCACAGCATCTGCATAAAGCTACGAATTTTCCCTGACATTCACATATTCGACAAAGATTTATTGGATGCCAGCTGTGGGTAAATACAGGACATAAAAATATGCTATCTTTATCCTCAAAAGAGTGTTCTACATAGTAGGAGATATATGGATAAAGAATTTAATAACATATAGAAATACTGCAGATTACCCAAATCATCAAATTAATAACAAGTGGTAACACTTACCTTTCCTGCAGCAGAGTCCTCAGGCAATCAGAGCCCCTGCCTCTGAGATACCAGGAAGGCTTACACCTTACACACAGACACACAGACACACACAGACAGACAGACAGACACACACACACACACACACAAGCAGTACTAGAAAGACTGAATCAGGATTTAAATTTAATCAAATGAATCATATGCATGTTTCACTTCAGTATACTATGCTTTTTACTAACACATTCTTAAGACATTTACAATGTCTTTAAAACCCTACAGTTATTACCATCAGATATACGTAAGCTATGATGAACTCTTTCCGTAATAATCATGATTAATTCATAATCACTTTAACTTACTCATGACTTCCAGGAAAGCCAGGCGCACACTTTATGGTGCATTTCAGAATGCTTTTGCACAATTAGCATAACACAATAGCTAAATGTTAAAGGCATGATCTGAATGGAAAGTATACGTGACCACTTAAAGTGTTAGAAAACTCTCATCCTGAGGTCTCTGTCCTGGGTGCGTTTGGGCACCAATTGGATGCCATCAGGGAGTGATGGAATAGATCCACAGGTCTCTAGCTCTGCACTGGGTGGGAGGCTGGCCACACGACCTCAACTATTCCAAACAATTCAAGAGTTCCAGGAATACCTCAAATATGGCTAGCTGGCCATTCTTTGCAAACTTTAGGCAGGAAGAGGCCACCCTCTCCCCATCCTCTCGCCGGAACACCCAGGCCCTGAACCACTCCTTCTACAGAACTTTAATTACAAAATCACCATTTTTGCCCTTGAAAAGCCAACAGAGTTACTTTTTTTTAAAGAGTTACCTAAAAACTAAAAGATTAAAAATTGATAATTTACCACATGGGACAAAATTATATATGAAGGTGGAAAAGCTACACAAGAACAAGGATTAGTATGTGGCCAGAAGGGCATTCACAAACACCTCCTGGCCTGAAATACTACGGCCACGTTCAGAGCTCGGAGAATCTGTAACACTTCAGGAAATTTCTAGTGCAGTCCAGGAGCGAGGGAATGAGTCCCCGGGGATTCTGCCTCGCCCCGGTGCCATCCCCACCCCCCGGATTTGTGCTCCCTCTGTCTCCAGGTGGTTTCCATGGCCTGCCCTCTCCCCATCATCCAGGCCTCTCCAATATCACTGGTGTGTCTGAAATCCAGTCGAGCTGGCTCTGAGGACTACCTGGCGCCCCTGCAGCAGCTCCTGTCTGGTCTGGACACCTCAGCAGCATTGGAGATGGCAGCAGTCTTAGACCTTCCACCTCATCTGCCGCCTTCTGCTTCCAGAAGCCGACTCAGTCCCTCATGTAAGCCAGCTCTCCCAGTCCTCTGGTCCTCCACTGTTATAATGGTGTCCTCCTCGTCACACCACATGCAAGGGGAGAGGAAGGCATCTGCCTGGTTCTGAGCTCAGCAAAGGACCATGTCCTCCAGCCCCGACCACCAGCCCCGCTCCCCTTGCTTTGTTCATTCGACAGCTCACTACATGGGGAAGAGTTTCCTCTTACACATTCTTACAGTCATGAGAGTTCCGTACCCATTGGAATAACATTCACACATATTTGTCCCACCATGGGAAAGGGTCTGAGCATTTCCTCACAGGAAGAGTCCTGCCCAAGCTCAGAAGGGGTTCTATTTTAAATGAACGTATGAAAGAGTTTAATGATGATCTAGTAACAAGATAAAGCTTTTATTCATGAGATGAATGACATGAAAGCGAGACAAAACAAGTAAATCCAAGCTTTTAATAATTTAATAATCTTTCCTATGACATTAGAAATCATTGGAAAAATATGCATTATCCTGAATCCCACCATCCTAAGGAATCAAGTAGCCATTTGTTACATTTCTTCCTTTCTCCTTAAATGCAGAATCTAAGTTGCCAAAGTGGGCTAGAGGCACACCAGGACAAATGCTGGATGATTCCGTTTATAGGAACACAGCTCCTGGGGAAATTCAGCTCCGGGAAAGTTCACTCTGGATTCGATGAGACCAAATAACAACGTTATGGGTAAAAGGGTTTATGCCAAGCTTTACTCTCATGGTCGACTGCTGGAATCATGTCTGCATCCAGCAAGTCTGCATCTGGCAAGTCTGCAATCCACAATTCGCCTCAGCCTTTGCCTCCAGATAGAGCACTGGGCAGAGCTCTTCATATAGCAACACATCAATAACGGCTCATTGCCAATGGGTGTGTTAGCATTGGCCTACTATGCAGGCCAGGTAGATTAGGGTCAGGTGAGGATCTTGGCCCTTGGGACTTCCACTCTGCCTACAAGGAGGCCCTACATTAGGCAAGTTCATAGAAACAGAAAGTAGAATGCTGGTTGCCAGGGGCTGAGGGAGGGGATGGGGAATTAGTGTTTAGTGGCGACAGTTTCAGTTTGGGAAGATGAAAAGTTCTGGAGATGGATGGTGGTGATGGTCGCACAACAATGTGAATGTACTTCATGTCCAGAACTATGCACTGAAAAATGGTTAAAATGGTACATTTTTAGGTCAGGTATGTTTTACAACAATTTTTAAAGAGTGAGAAAATTGAATGCTCTGAACTGAGAAACCTTTTCAAATGAACCGTGTATCATTGTCATTTATTGTACCTCAATTTACCAGATGAGCAAGATGAACTAATGCCATGCCAGGTGAGGGAGGAATAAAGTGGGGGACCAGGTGTGTGGTATTGAACCTCACAGTTTGCCTTTTGAATTTTCTACCCAGGAAACAACTTGAGAAAATACAGCTGACCCTTGAACAATGTGGGGATCAGGGGCATCGATCCCGGGAAGTTGAAAATCCACATATTACTTTTGACTCCCCAAAAACTTTACTAATAGCCGACTGTTAATTTTATGGTCGCAAATGATAAAATAGACTAGTATCTACATATGTTTTATGTTTTCATGACATATTTTTTCCTACATTTTTAAAATCTTTTCGGGCTACAGGTTTCATCTTCAATTTTTAAAAAATTGTCACAAATCTCCAAAACCTTTTCCAATATATTTATTGAAAACAATCTGCATATAAATGAACCCATGCTGTTCAAACCTTGTGCCATTCGAGGGTACACTCTCCTGAAAATGTGCATTTGTGGCAAGTTTTGTATCAGGTGTACATGAGGTGCCCAGGTATTCTTGTCCATGCTGTGGGCCCAGACGCCGCTGCCCTCTGAGCCGGCCCATGTGCTGGCTCGCCCAGGACTTTGCAGGCAGCAGAGGGAGGTGTGCACCCCGTGCCAGGCTAGTGATTGAATAACCTAGTGATTGAGTAACCAGGCCTAATGTATGAGGTTATTTTCCCTTAGCTTTCATTTTCTCCTGTCCCACAGCATTCATCTTAACATAAGGAATATTTGGGAAATTCATTCTTTAAAAAGTTTATCTTAAGTGGAGAAGATTTAATTTTACCCCCAAACCTCTTTTAGGGGGATAAAAAAAGCTGGTATATTTTTATTATGGGGCTATATTTGAGTTGTCTAAAGACCTGTTCCATAATAAATGGTTATGGTTAATAACTTTGCTTATTATTTGTGGAGTGCTGTCTTGCCAATGGATTTCAGCCCTGGGAAAGTTCAGTGTGGATTCCGTGAGACTGAAAACACGACAGTGGAATGTTCTTGGGTGAAAGGGTTTATACCCAACTTTATTTCCACTGTGGCAGGACAAGCGCTAGAATCCTGTCCACTCAGAGCGAGTCTGCACGCAGCAAACGGGTCTCTGCCCCCGCAGCCGTCTCAGGCTCTGTCCTCAGCAGAGCCACCCCTCCAGTCTCTGCTCTCCTGCAGCCGTGCAGCCATGCAGCCCTGCAGCCCTGCAGCAGCTCAGAGCACTGGGCGGGGCTCTTTATGTAGAGTCAGTCACAAGGTATTGCCCACCTGTGGGCAGTGAGCAAGCCGACCAGAGCCAGGTGAGAATCCTAGCCATAGGAACCTTCACTTTCTCCACAAGGGCTGATTTTGTCTTTGGAAATCATCCAATATCAGGAAAATCTGTTTATATTTGAACATTCAACATTTTGTACACAGAGTGCTTTGAGTTTTACTGACCTTGAAGAGCCTCTTCTGTTCTTTGATGAAGTAATAATTCAAATCAGAATGTTATCATCCTGAAAAAAATTAAAAAAAGAGTTACTTCCAAATCCAGAGAGGTGGTGTCTTTGACAAAATTAAATGTTCTTGGAAGGGGCATCTTATAGGTGAGAATGTGGCTGTGAACGCACATGTGTGTGAAAATAATCTTGCTTCAAATTGATTAAAACTGGCCCAATTCCCTCAATTCCAGTGTCAAATGCTAGAATCAAAATAAATTTTGTGGCACAGATAATTTGATTGAGGAATATAACTGATAGAGTCAATAAAAAGTAAGCTTGGTGAGGTTTTCTTTTAAATATGGCTTTTCATTTGAAAGGAAAAAATTAGTTTTTTCACTTTGAAAGGAAGACATTAGTTTTGGGGAAATAAAATATGGATAAAAGCCACACTAAATGTGAAATATAAGGTGTGATGAATATTATTTTCAATACAATTCTCATACCATTTATGTATGATTTTGGTCAGTAAATTTCTCTCAAATTCCAAATAGTCTTGCCTTCGATTGGCTTGAATGTGACAGTAAATGGGCACAGTCTGATTTTGAATTCCTACGGGACAAGAGTCACCTAACTATAGAGACTGTAGCAAGCAGAGGGGCCAGGCCAGAACTGTGTCTGCCCTGTGGAGTCTGGGGTCTATGCCTTTAACACCAGTCACTGGTTACAGCCGATCCTGCTTTCCACCAAGAGTGTGTGTGTGTTTGTGTGTATGACCGACAGTGGGAAGCTTGGGAAATTTGGAGCCCAACAGTAAGAGGCAGCCATCAAGGAGGTGGAAACCATCAACACAGGCTATGCAGTTGTCTAGAGATAAAACGTAATTGTACCTGGAGGCCTTAAGACCCCATCAATTACAGTGTCAGGCTCAGGCTGACTTCCTTCTCTCGGGCATGAACACTCTCCCGGCCCTTTTCCGTTTATGCCGTCAGAGAGTTATTCACGGCCTTGAGGAAGGTGCCAGTTGATCTTTTGGGGTGATGTGACCTGCCAGTAACAGGATTGGAAGACTCATAGCAAACAACGGCCAATGCATACAGCATCTCCCAGGGACCTCCTTGCACAGAGTGACCAATGCGTGGATGCTTCTGTGACTTCCTGTCTTTGCCCCTTCCTTCTCCTGCCTATTCAGTGCCCTGGGCCAGCACAGGGCAGGGCACACCAGAGGGCCAGGCACCTTAGGATCATGGAAGGCTTCTGTGATTCCCACTCATCTGACATCAAATTCACTGGTGTCTTTTTTCCCTACATATACTTATAACGATAACAATATTATACACAGCAGTGATAGTGGTATAACTCCATTTGGGTTCCTGGACCTGATTCCAGTGTGTCTAAGTATGGGAGAGGGGGTCTTTCCACACATACTGACACCAAGCAATTCTTGAACACCAGCAGGGTGTCCAAGAACTCAACTCAATTCTGATGCTGTCTGCCCGGAGTCAGCACCAGATTCCCAAGGTTAAGGGCTCCATCCTACACCCTTCACCCCCCAATTCCAGATGCTGGTGGCAAGCCCCAGGCAGTTACCTGCGCTTCTAACCCACCAGCTACAGACAGGAGGTTCCCACCACCTCCCCCTTAGGTTCAATTAAATTGCTAGAGTAGCTCACAGAGCTCAGGAAACCTGTTTAGTAAAGGATATGAGTGAACAGCCAGATGAAGAGAGACAAAGGGCAAGGTCCCAAATAAAGGAGCTTCTGTCCCCGTGGAGGTTGGGGCCTGGCTTGGTGGCACATGGAGGCAGTCTCATTTCCCAAGCTTAGAAGCTCTCTTCGACCAAGAAGCAGGATCCAGCCAAGCAGAGCAGTACAGAGTACAGCGGAGAGAGAGAGAAGCTCTTCTTCGGGGTTTCTGTGAGCGCTTCACTGCACAGTCATGATTGACTAAATTATTGGCCATTGGCTGATTCAGCCTCCCCGCCCTTCGGTGGGGGCCCCAAAGTCTCTCATTAACATGACAAAACACTTGTTTCACCCTTGAGACTCTGCAGTGTTTTCAGGAACTGTGGGTGCAGACCAAATATACCTGGGAAATACATACATATCTGGTTGTATGAGTGACCATTCATGATACCACAGCTTCCTATTAAGCTCCATTCTCGGCGGGCCTTGGGGAGAGCTTTGCAAAGCCCAGAGCATGTCTCCAAGGGTCTTCCCTACACCCTTCAGAGCAGACAGAAGCTTCTGCGCCATGGGGACCACCTCAGGCTGTTTCTCCAGCTTCAGAATAGCTGAGTTGAAATATATACTCGGGAAAACAGATTCTTCTTTAAACTCTTTCCAGATAAGCTGAACTGAGATGTAAGTACTTGTCAGATGGGCTTTCATCCACTCCACCGCCTTTCTTTTTCCAAAGCAGTGGAGAACATTCCCTAAATGAAATCTTAGGTGGAAGCGCAATGTGTAAATTCTGTCCCCCGGGTCTGTCAACACCTCCCACCCCAAGGTGGCCGCCAAGGTCCTGGGGGAACTCCTGGGAACCACAGGGCTCTGGGAAACACCACCCCTGAGAAACTCCCTGGAACAGCCACATGTCGGCCCCGTTCTTTCCCATCACAGTCCTCCTTACGCAGACTCAGACCCGTAGGCTCACTGGTGCCCATGAGAAGTTTCTGCCCTTTGGGCGGAGGAAGGGTATCACAGGTCCCTTTGGGAAGTTGAAGGTAACTGTAGGCTCTCATCCGAAGGAAATGCACACACATGAAAAGGTTTGCATATTAATTTAGTTGCTCCATGGCTTTGAAGCCCATCTATATGGTTAAACTACACCACAGTCAGGCAAACTGATGTCCTTTCACGGAGCTATTTTCATCCTAGGTCACGGGTGAGACACGTCTCAGAAATAATTCCTTTGCGGAACCAGCAGCTTCTGAATCCCCATGACGAGTCAGGTTCTTTTCTAAATGCTGGGAATTCAGCAGGAACCCAACCGAAGTCTCTGTCATCTTATTTGAGAGAGGAAGAGACAGGAGACGATAGTCAAGTCGTATGATGATTTCCAGTTCTGATAAATGAACGAACAGGCCTGATGGGCGGAACTGGTGAGACGGTGTCACAGCCCAGGCCCAGGTGGGGGGTTCCCAGACGGCCTTGGAGCTGAGGCCCCGAGGATGAGAGGGGCTCTGTGGAGAGTGAAGGGCAGACACTCCAGGCACAGGAAGCAGCAAATGTGGACCCAGGCGAGAGCAAGCTTGACCACACGGAGAAGGAAGGTGGCCACGTGCCCGGGAGCTGTGGGAAAGGGGAACAGGCCGGGGCACGTAGTGGCACGGGACGTCAGTTTGTTCCTGGCTCACAAGGAAGATGCGTCTGGGTCTCCCGGGGAGGGCCAGGCACACCTGCTCCCATCCACGCCCCAGGAGCAGGAGGGGCTCGTCTGCCCCTGCTGCCTCACCCCACCTTGCTCCTTCCCGAAGGCACCCCTCTGCCTGGACCTGGGCTCGCTCTGGTCCGCATGTCTCCCTGGGGCACGGGCGGTGCCCCACCTGTCGTGCATTTCCCATGGTGCTACACACAGGGAACCTTCCATTATTACCAAGCATGATGATCTGTTGCAAGAAAGCAGCTGGCGTTTGTGTGGCCTTGGGCCTCGGCGGTGCCAGTGTTGCCGTGACATCGGAGCCTAAGGTCCACCTCAGATAAAACCGAGCAAACAGCCCCGTCCTCTCGGGGGCCCCCTGAAGGGCTCACTATAGTCGGTGATTATTTACCGCTACAGTGTACCCATGTTTCCAGCATGTAAGCGTGCCAGGTGGTGAATTTTATAAGCCAGATTTATTAACTATGTAACTATTAGAAGTGTAAGTAAATAACTTCGGCAGAGATTTCCTCCAGTAAAACAGTTAAGAGATGAAAACCTGGCCCACGGCCTTTCTGAAGGTGCTGCCTGTGGCCAGCACATTTCTGTCTGTCTGTCTCTGTCTCCCTCCCTCCCTCCTCCCCCCCACCCCCGCTTACACACACACACACACACACACACACACACACACACACCATGTTGCTGATGGAGAGAAAATACTGGTCAGATGGCACCAAATGACGTCAAACAACTCAATGAGCCGTCGTTGCTGAGACCAAGGTGGTTTATTCTCTGCTGAGTGTGGCCTGTCCCTGAGCTGCTCGGCTCTCCTCTCTGCCTTTGGACTGCTCTGTCTTCACAACAGACAGTGGTATGTTGGTTTCCTATCTTCTTTCCTTGCCAACTTCCAGAAAAAACAAATTGAACCACACAGCTCCCGGAAAGAGGTGAGCCCCGAGGAGCGGAGGAAGAGCCCAAGGCTGGGTCTGGGCCTGCCTCCCACCGCCAGGATCCATGCGCCACTGGAGGTAAATCCGAGACTGTTTCTAAGATGTCTGTCTGAGGACAAAGGTGCCTCACAGGTGGGGAACCAGCCAGACAAGGAGGGCAGTGAGGACTGTGGGCTTTCCCTCCCGGGCTGGGCCTTTTACTAGCAAGGCGGGGACTGCGAAGAGCTCACTTGGCAGTGCCCCACACAGGTGTGGGAGCCACCCTGAGGGATGTGAGAACTTCTCCGTCAGTCCCTGGGTGTGAGGGACACGGGGTATGGAAGGCATGCCATGGGCTGATGGGCTGATGGGCCAAAGACCAGGTACTAGAAGTCCTGGTGGCTCAGAGTTACCGGGTGGTGTTCTGGTCAGCAAGCCTGAGAGTGCCCGGATCACTCTGCCAGTCAGCCCTCCTCCCTGTGAGGGTCAGTGGAGAGAGACACCTGCACAAAGCTGGTCTACCCCAATCTGGAGACTCTAAGATGATTCCAGAAGGGTTACAATTCATTCATTGCCTCCCATGGGCCAAGCAATGTCCACACATTTAGGCTCATGTGGCCCCAAGCCCCAGAACAAGTGAGGAGTTGTGCTTTCCCAGGGTCATCCTTCATCAGCTCCACTATGATGGCCCCGTGATTGGAAGGTCTGTTTACAAAAGTGGTAGGACAGGGACCATCTCAGAGCCTTTTGCCTTTGGAAACATCTAGCCTCTTCGAGCAGTTTCTCTGACCCTTCCAACCCCTTGTCCTCAGGAAAACTCCTCCATTAAGACTACTTAAAATTGAAACAACACTGAAGTGCTGATGTTTGGCCCATCAAATTCATAAAGATCAACAGAAAAGGACCAACACGGAGCATGTGTCAGGGAGCCCGGTCTTGTATACTGTTCGTGGCAGTGCACATTGATACAAACTTTCTGGGGAAACGCATCAAAAGCTGTAAATATGCTGATATTGTTTGGCCCAGGAATTCCACCTCTGTGACTTTATCTAAGGAAATTACCATCAGTGTATACAAAGATTAATCACAAAGGTATTTATTCCAGTGTTGTTTGGAAACACACTGCCTCTATCCTAGTGGATCGGATAATGAGCAATGGACCATTCCTGTGTTTGAGGGGGGTGCCTCCTCCCTAGCCTCTAGTCCGGGCGCTTTCCTCAATCTCCCCCAGCCCTGCTTCTTTCTCCATCCATCCTCCTCCCCAGAGATGTAACAGGCACTGGCTGGAGTCATCAAAGGCCCTCTGCTGGAAGAACTGCTCTCGTTCAAGAAACGATACTTGAAGAAGGGTCCCAGTACCGAGAGGGCAGTGACGGGAAATGGTGAGCAGCGACGTCTTCCAGACTGGAGAAATGGAGGCACCCTGGAAGTAGGGAGGTGTATCAGGCTCTTTGCAGTGGCAAGAGATGGCACCCCCCTCAGGGGCTTTGAGGGAAAGAGGGCACCCCCCCCTCTGCGGTTGGTAAGAGAGCCCGTCACCCATCTAGGACAGGTGGGGTGTGCCTGCGCCATAGGGGGTGGCAGGATGCACTCCGGAAGCTCCTCTCCCTCCCGGGATTCTAAGGTTAAGCAAGTGCGGCTTTATTGCTCATACCAGGACACAGCCCCCCCCTCAGCTGGTGAGAGCCGCCTCTTACACAACAGGAGGCCAGTGTGCCCAGGGAAATACAGCAGTCATGGATAGGTTCGACAGAGCTCTGTGGAGTCCTGCAATCAACCGTACGACCCCACGCCAGACCTGGTCTGGACGCTACAGAAGAGCAGCTGCAGCCGGACCGCCGTCCATCCTGGTGGGCCGTGGCTGCCATCCCCACCCAGCACCTTGCACACACAGCCACCATGGCATAATCCCTCTCCAGCGGGGTCTCCTGTGAGCATCTACTGTTCTGCCTGGCCAGGACCCCACCCTCTGCTAACAGGTGGCTCTGGTGACCATTTCCCTCGTGTAACCGCCCTCCTTCTAGCTCAGACCATGCTTCCCATTGGGCAATCGGCTTCTGCCTCCTGGACGGACACGTGTCCCGGCTCCACATGATCCTTACGTGACCCACACAACAGTACTGGAGCTCCTCCAGCTGCGGTGCTTGCCTCCGTGATGAACATGGGACCAAGAGTGGTCCGACCAGAGGCCACCCAGGGACTTGGCGCACGCTCACCAAAGGGGCATTCTGTACTGTGGGGTGGAGCCTGCCGCTGTGGGCAGCCTCTTTACAGCATTGTGGGACCAGGGCACCTGCCAGGGAGTGAAAAGCACAGACATACCTAGACATTCAGAAAGAACAGAATTTGGAAATCGGTAATTTTTTTTTATTAGCTTTTTGGTCTTGGACAAACTTAAATTCTGCAAAGTATCCTTGGTAAATAATGGTAATTGTAAAGTGCTTAAGTGAGGAACAGATAAATTAATGTACTTGAAACAATGTAAATTGTAACGAGCCATTACTTAGCAGATCATGTGCGTCAATAGAAAGAAAAACAAAGGAGACCAGCAGAGCACACAGAAGTGTTTATTACATGAAGGTGAGGCAAAAGGATTTGCTACAATGTTTCCTCTGAAAATCAGTCATGCAAATTTGATGTGGTTGTGGGCGGTTTCTGCAGGAGCTGTGGAAATGTGGAGAATCTGCTGTGGGGATTCTAGTTGACTGAGGGCACTGGTTGGTCAGCTTTGGAGTCTCTGCAGAGTCCTAGGCTATGCCTCCTGGGGCTCTTGCAGTCAGTGGCTGAGCATGGTGAGGCCCTAGCGCTGGATCATTTCTTTTTTAACAGCTCAACTGAGGTATAATTCATATGCTACAAAATTCGCTCATTTAAGGTGTATAATTAAATGGCTTGTAGTATATAGAGTTTTGTGCGGCCATCATCACTACCTAATTCTAGAACATTTTCATCATCCTGAATGAAACCTCGTACCCATTAGCACCCGTCTCTTTCACATCTAGCTCTAGGCAACCACTGATCTACTTTCTGTATCTATAGATTTGTCTATTCTGGACAGTCTATATAATTGGAATCACAAAATTTGTGGTCTTTCTTTTACTTAGAATAATGTTTTGAGGCTCATCCACATTGTAGCATGTAATAATACTTCATTCATTTGTGCTGCTGAATAATATTCCACCATGTGCATATAACACATTTGTTTATCCATCTGTCAGTTGATGAACTGTGGGTCGTTTCCACTTGTTGGCAATACACATAAAGTTGCTATGAACATCCATGTACAAGTTTTTGGGTGGACATATTTCATATATGCATATGAGTGGGTTATATTCATATAGGTTCACATAAATATCAATATATATTTGATATATTCATATTTCATTTCTCTTGGGTATATGCCAAGTAGAAACTGCTGAGTCATATAACTATGTTTAGCTCTTTGGGCAATACCAAACTGTTTTCAAAAGTGGGTGCATCACTATTTACAATAGCCAAGATACGGAAGCAACCTCAGTGTCCATCAGTAGATGAATGGATAAAGAAGATGTGGTACATATACACAATGGCATATTATTCAGCCATAAGAAGAAAACAAATCCTACCATTTGCAACAACATGGATGAAGCTAGAGGGTATTATGCTCAGTGAAATAAGCCAAGCCGAAAAAGACAAGTATCAAATGATTTCACTCATATGTGGAGTATAAGAACAAAGAAAAATACTGAAGGAACAAAACAGCAGCAGACTCACAGAACCCAAGAACGGACTAATAGTTACCAAAGGGAAAGGGACTGGGGAAAATGGGTGGGAAGGGAGGGATAAGAGGGAAAAAGGGGCATTACGATTAGCAGATGTAATGTTGGGGGGCACGGGGAGGGCTGTACAACTCAGAGAAGATAAGTAGTGATTCTATAGCATCTCACTACGCTGATGGACAGTGACTGTAATGGGGTTGGTGGGGGGGACCTGATGAAGGGGGTAGTTTAATAACCATAATATTGCACATGTAATTGTAGATTAATGATACCAAAATAAATTATATTAATTAAAAAAAGTGGGTGCATCATTTTACATTCCACTCAGCAATATGTAAGGATTCCCTCTTGCTCCAGGGGTCCCGCGGGTGGGGAATGTTAGTCTGTTCTGTTTAGGGTTTTGACTGATTGGGTAAGGATCACCTACATTACGGAAGGCAATCTGCTTTACTCAAAATCCACTAATTTAAGTGCTCATCTCATTGAAAAACCCCCTCACAGCAACATTCAAAGTGATGTTTAACCACCTATTTGGGCACCATGGCCCAGCCAAGATGACACATAAAATTAGCCATCACAAGGTCTGTCTTGAGAATGTGGTGCATGGACCTGGACACAGCATGCTGGCCACATTCTATGAAGCTCTGTGATTGGTGAGGGGTGTGTATTACATCATTTTGCACTTTTCACACCCCCGGGGGGACACGCCCCTTTTCTGCCTTCGCACCTGGACTGGTCCAGACTGTGACCACAAGATCAGATGATCATTATATGCCGTCCATCGCTCTTCCTCACACCATCCTGACCAGATTTCCTGGAGGAGTAATCTATACTCACTGCTTCCATTTCCTCATGTTATTCCATACTTTTCATCTGGCTTCTCTCTCCACTCACCCTTCCCTTAGTTCGCAAATTTAATGGGAGCCAGCACTCCTGACCCTCTGCAGCTCGGGACACCATCACAACCACTGTCCCCACAGCGGACACCCTCCCCTCCCCTGGCCAGTATGCTCTGCATTCCCTTCCCATTCTGTTCAGTTTAAGAGTTCCTAATGACTGGGTGCTGGGGACAGTGAAACTGCCTGGAGCCCATTTCCTCTTTGGTTCTCCTGACCCAGTCTCTCCTCAGGCTCTTCCCTTTCATGCATAGGAGAAAATGCACAGTAATATAGAGATTGCACAGAACTCTGTAAAATGTGCATTATCCAATAACTAAATACTGAGATTCTATATGAGCAAGACAGCATAAGGGACCTGCCCTAAAACAACTGAGATGTGGCCTTTCTTCTCAGGGAATTAATAGTCTAATAGCAGGACTGATAAACATGTTCACAAATACATACATTATAAAGTAGAAAGTCCAAGAGCTTTTAAAAAGACTCAATTACATGCCCTAAGTCAAGATCAAAGGAGGGAAACCTACTTTTTGGTTTCAGGCAAGTGACATGTGAGTTGAGCCCTGAAGTGAGTGCCGGATGTGGGCATGTGGGACAGAGGGAGGGACACTGCAGGCAGAAGCAGCCCATACAAAGGTTCACCCGTGGTGTGGGATGGAAGGTGCACAGGGCCCAGATGGGGGCAGCCGTTCATTTCATGCTGAGCAGTTTGGCATTGTTCTAAAATGTTCCAGGGACTCAAGTGTGGGTCGCAGCCACAACATGACCTTGTGAGCAACATGTTTCAGAAGGGTCCTCTGAGAGACACTCTGATGACCTGGATGAGCAGTGGTGGCACCAGGGCAGGTGGCCAGGCACACAGCTGAGTCAGAGGGAGGCCTGGAGCAGGAATCCGAGCACCAGGCGCGGGGAGAGCGGTTGGGGATGGGCTGCTGTGGGACAGCAGGGCCAAGGAGAGCGCCTGTCCAGAAACTGTGTAACTGAGAAGTCTGCGCCGTCGTTAACAGAAACACGGTGTTTAGAGCTTAGAGCTACATGTATTTGGGTAATGATGACTTCAGGGAAGAGGAAACTTCTTTATGTAAAAGGCTGGTATCTGTGTTATGTGTGTGCATGAGGAACCAGCAAGGAGATGCATTCCTGTGAGACTGGAAGTCAAGGGTGGTGGAAGCTACCTTCCTGCCACCTGCTCCGCCTGGCACCTGCTGTGCACATGGGCGCCTGCATTTCAGGGGTTAGTATCAGCTTCTGTGTGTCTTGTCCCGCCTTCTAGGCTGTCAAGAGGCAGCAGAGCTGCAGGCAGCAGCCTGTCCAGGCTCCCCATCTCCAGGTATATGTCCTTGAGCCTGCAGCCCTAGGGGCAGTGTTAGAGATGGTGGTGCCCATGCATCTACTTCTGGGAGTCCATCTGGCAAGTCTGAAAGCACCTTGTATGGATTAAATGGACTGAATGTTTGTGTCCCCAAAATTCCTAGGTTGAAGCCCTAATCCCAATGTGATGGCATGTGGAGGTGGGGCCTTCAGGAGGTGGACTGGTCATGATGGGCTTAGTGCCCTCATAGAAAGAGCTCTGAGTCTTCTAGCTCATTCTCTGCCATGTAAGGACATAGCAAGAAAGCGGCCATTTGCAACCAGGAAGGGAGCTCTCCCCAGAGCCTGACGATGCTAGCTCTCCAATCTACAATTTCCGGCCTCTAGAACTGAGAAATTTCTGTTGTCAAGCCACCGGCTCTATGGCGGTGTTACCACAGCCCTAGCTGAGTGAGACATGCCTCATACCCTGAATTAATCCTTTCCTGCATGAGCCACTCAGAGTGGGTTCTGCTTCCATCCCACACATTGCTTCCAGTGTGTGTCCTCATTTGGTGGAGGGAGGAACAAGTGACCCAGTGCCAGAGCCAGAAACACCAACCCAAAGGAGAAGCAGAAAATGGGTCATGAAGGGGTCTGTCAACGTTGTTAAAAGCAGCAGAAAAAGTGGGCAAGATGATAATGAGGACAAAGTGGGTGTGGCAATTTGAAAGTCACCCCGGAAAACACTGTCTCCCTGAGGGGCAGAAAGAAGATGGCAAAGGGGACTGGGAACCGGTGGCAGGGGAGCCAGGTGATCTCTCAAGAGGTTCCTTTGGGAAGGGAAAATAGGTGAAGTGTCTGCTTAGGATGGGAGGTCACAGCAACACGCAGCTTACACTTGTCACAAATTAAAGCTACTTAATCATGACTGAAATCCAAATGACATTAGAAATTTGAAAAACATGAACATCACTTAAAGCCCCCTTAATATTAGCATCTTTTAATTTGTAGGGGAAACAAAGTAATCTGTCTAGTTCTAAGTCTCCCTGGTCCCTTTGAGCAATGACCACTGTTTATTTAGCATCCTTTATTTGTTAATCTCAGAGGAATGGACTTTCTTACTTCTAAGTGGATGTAGGCAAATCCATCCAACAGACATGCTGAGTCTTCATTTCAGTGACTTTTCTAATTTTCACTTGTCACTTTTCTCAAGATCTTCCCAAGGACTCACTTCCTCTTAAAATCCTTGTGTGACCTGCAAGATGACATTAAAATTCCCTTGATTCCTCAGCATCTACTGGCTGCAATGTTAGCAACTTGAAGGCAGGACTCAGATTTTACTCATCTTTGTGTTTAGAGCAGCGAGTGTGGCACTTAGTAGATGAGCAGCAAATGACTGCCACTGAACGACTGCCCTCCGCACGGAGAATCTACATACTCAGAGGCATGAACAAGACGCACACACATGCTCTGATGTCACACAGTAGCACGCACGCGCCTAGGTGTTCCTTCCTAGTGGTTCCCAGAAGCGCAGCTCCTGTGCACTCCCTGGGGCCGGCAGAGCTGTGCCTGTGGCCACTGACGGGGGTCAGCAGTGCGCTCACGTAAGGAGCCCAGTTACGTGCTGCAGTGAGTAAGTTTCCCTGGCTTTTGACCTCTCAGGGGCCAAAGGGCTTGCTACATGTTCTAATGTGATGTTTGATGATCTAACCAAAGAACTGGTGGACATCCGTGCTGAGAGTACGGCCCTTCCTGAGGATGTGCTCCAGTCAACGTTCCTTCATGTGTGTGACGCATCGCACTGAATGCACCGTGGGCCATCGCATTATCACGTGTTGTCTCAGTCTGCTCTGGCTGCTGTCACTAAACACCACAAGCCTGGTTCAACAGCAAAAGAAATTTATTTCTCACAGTCCGGGAGACTGGAGGCCTGAGATCTGGGTGCCAGCATGGCTGGGTGAGGGCCCTCCTCTTCGTTGCAGGCTCTGGCTGTGTCCTCATGTGGGGTAAGGGACAGGGGTCTGGGGCTTCTTTCATCAGGGCACTACTGCTCATGAGACCTTCGCCCTCATGACCTCATCACCTCCCAAAGGCTCTGCCTCCTAACACCATCACACTGGGGATCGGGATTTAGCACACGAATTTTGGCAAGACACAAACATTCAAAACGTAGCACATGTCTGGCTCTTATTTAGTTTTCAATTTTCTTTTTTATTTTTTATTAAGGTATTACTGATAAACACTCTTATGAAGGTTTCACATGAAAAAACAATGTGGTTAATTACTACATTTACCCAGATTATCAAGTTCCCACCCACACCCCACTGCAGTCACTGTCCTTCAGAGCAGTAAGATGCCACAGATTCACTATTTGCCTTCTCTGTGCTACACTGTTTTCCCGGTGACCCCCCACACCATGTGTACTAAACATAGTACTCCTCAATCCCCTTCTCCCTCCCTCCCTCCTGCCCTCCCACACCCCTCCCCTTTGGTAACTACTAGTTCTGTCTTGGAGTCTCTGAATCTGCTGCTATTTTGTTCCTTCAATTTTGCTTCATTGTTATACTCCACAAATGAGGGAAATCATTTGGCACTTGTCTTTCTCTGCCTGGCTTATTTCACTGAGCATAATATCCTCCGGCTCCATCCATGTTGTTGCAAATGATAGGATTTGTTTCTTTCTTATGGCTGAATAGTATTTCATTGTGTATATATGCCACATCTTTATCCATTCATTTACTGATGGACACTTAGGTTGCTTCCATATCTTGGCTATTGTACAAAGTGGTGTGATAAACATAGGGGCGCATATGTCTGTTTGAATCTGAGAAGTTGTATTCTTTGGGTAAATTCCAAGGAGTGGGATTCCCGGGTCAAATGGTATTTGTATTTTTAGCTTTTTGAGGAACCTCCATATTGCTTTCCACAATGGTTGAACGAGCTTACATTCCCACCAGCAGTGTAGGAGGGTTCCCCTTTCTCCACATCCTCACCAGCATTTGGTGTTCTTAGTCTTTTCAATGCTGGCCATCCTTATTTGTGTGAGCTGATATCTCATTGTGGTTTTAATTTGCATTTCCCTGATTAGTGATGTGGAGCATCTTTTCATGTGTCTGTTGGCCATCTGAATTTCTTCTTTGGTGAACTGTCTCTTCATATCCTCTGCCCATTTTTTAATCGGGTTATTTACTTTTTGGGTGCTGAAGCATGTAGGTTCTTTATATATTTTGGATGTTAACAACTTGTTGGATATGTCATTTACAAATATATTCTCCCATACTGTAGGATGCCTTTCTGTTCTGTTGATGGTGTCCTTTGCTGTTCAGAAACTTTTTAGTTTGATGTAGTCCCATGTGTTCATTTTTGCTTTTGTTTCCCTTGCTTGAGGAGATGCGTTCAGGAAGAAGTTGCCCATGCTTATATTCAGGACATTTTTACCTATGTTGTCTTCTAAGAGTGTTATGGTTTCATGACTTACATTCAGGTCCATGATCCATTTCGAGTTTACTTTTGCACATGGGGTTAAACAATAATCCAGTTCATTCTCTTACATGTAGCTGTCCAGTTTGTCAACGCCAGTTGTGGAAGAGGCTGTCATTTCCCCATTGTATGTCCATGGCTCCTTTATCATATATTAATTGACCATATATGGTTGGGTTTATATCAGGGCTCTCTAGTCTGTCCCATTGGTCTATGGGTCTGTTCTAGTGCCAGTACCAAATTGTCGATTACTGTGGCTTTGTAGTAGAGCTTGAAGATGGGGAGCATAATCCCCTCAGCTTTATTCTTCCTTCTCAGGAATGCTTTGGCTATTTGGGGTCTTTTGTGGCTCCATATGAATTTTAGAATGATTTTCTCTAGTTCGTTGAAGAATGCTATTGGTATTTTGATAGGGATTGCACTGAATCTGTAGATTGCTTTAGGCAGGATGGCCATTTTGACAATATTAATTCTTCCTATCCATGAGCATGGGATGTGTTTCCCTTTATTGGTATCTTCTTTAATATCTCTCATGAGTGTCTTGTAGTTTTCAGAGTATAGGTCTTTCACTTCCTTGGTTAGGTTTATTCCTAGGTATTTTATTCTTTTTGATGCAATTGTGAATGGAATTGTTTTCCTGATTTCTCTCTCTGCTAGTTCATTGTTAGTGTATAGGAATGCAACAGATTTCTGTGTATTAATTTTGTATCCCGCAACTTTGCTGAATTCAAATATTAGATCTAGTAGTTTTGGAGTGGATTCTTTATGGTTTTTATGTACAATATTGTCATCTGTAAACAGGGACAATTTAACTTCTTCTTTGCCAATCTGGATGCCTTTTATTTCTTTGTGTTGTCTGACTGCCATGGATAGGACCTCCAGTACTATGTTGAATAGAAGTGGGGAGAGTGGGCATCCTTGTCTTGTTCCCGATCTTAAAGGAAAAGCTTTCAGCTTCTCGCTGTTAAGCATAATGTTAGCAGTGGGTTTGTCATATATGGCCTTGATTATGTTGAGGTACTTGCCCTCTATACCCATTTTGTCGAGAGTTATTATCATTAATGGATGTTGAATTTTGTTAAATGCTGTTTCAGCATCTATGGAGATGATCATGTGGTTTTTGTCCTTCTTTTTGTTGATATAGTGGATAATGTTGATGGATTTTCGAATGTTGCACCATCCTTGCATCCCTGGAATAAATCCCACTTGATCATGATGGATGATCCTTTTGATGTATTTTTGAATTTGGTTTGCTAATATTTTGTTGAGTATTTTTGCATCTATGTTCATCAGGGATATTGGTTTGTAATTTTCTTTTTTTGTGGTGTCTTTGCCTGGTTTTGGTATTAGAGTGATGCTAGCCTCATAGAATGAGTTTGGAAGTATTCCCTCTTCTTCTACTCTTTGGAAAACTTTAAGGAGGATGGGTATTAGGTCTTCATTAAATGTTTGATAAAAATCAGCGATGAAGCCATCTGGTCCAGGGTTTTTTTTCTTAGGTAGGCTTTTGATTACCAGTTCAATTTCCCTGCTGGTAATTGGTCTGTTTAGATTTTCTGTTTCTTTCTGGGTCAGCCATGGAAGGTTGTATTTTTCTATAAAATTGTCCATTTCTTCTATGTTATCCAGTCTGTTAGCATATAATTTTTCATAGTACTCTCTAATAATTCTTTGTATTTCTGTGGTGTCCGTAGTGATTTTTCCTTCAGTGATTTCTGATTCGGTTTATGTGAGTAGACTCTCTTTTTTTCTTGATAAGTCTTGATAAGTCCTTCAGTGATTTCTGATTCGGTTTATGTGAGTAGACTCTCTTTTTTTCTTGATAAGTCTGGCCAGGGGTTTATCTATTTTGTTTAGTTTCTCAAAGAACCAGCTCTTGCTTTCATTGATTCTTTCTATTGTGTTATTCTTCTCAATTTTATTTATTTCTGCTCTAATCTTTATTATGTCCCTCTTTCTACTGACTTTGGGGCTCATTTCTTCTTCTTTTTCTAGTTTTGTTAATTGTGAGTTAGACTGCTCATATGGGATTGTTCTTCTCCTGAGTTAGGCCTGCATTGCAATATACTTTCCTCTTAGCACACCCTTCACTGCGTCCCACAGATTTTGCAGTGTTAAATTATTGTTGTCATGTCTCCACATATTGCTTGATCTCTGTTTTTATTTGGTCATTGATCCACTGGTTATTTAGGAGCATGTTGTGAAGCTTCCATGTGTTTGTGGGATTTTTCCTTTTCTTTGCATAATTTATTTCTAGTTTCATACCTTTGTGGTCTGAGAAACTGGTTGGTACAATTTCAAACATTTTGAATTTACCAAGGCTCTTTTTGTGGCCTAGTATATGATCTGTTCTTGAAAAGGTTCCATGTGCACTTGAGAAGAATTTGTATTCTGCTGCTTTTGGGTGTAGAGTTCTGTAGATGTCTGTTAGGTCCATCTGTTCTAATGTGTTGTTCAGTGCCTCTGTCTCTTTACTTATTTTTTGTCTGGTTGATCTGTCCTTCAGAGTGAGTGGAGTGTTGAAGTCTCCTAGAATGAATGCATTGCATTCTATTTCCCCTTTTAATTCTGTTAGTATTTGTTTCACATATGTAGGTTCTCCTGTGTTCAGCGCATAGATATTTATGACGGTTATATCTCCTTGTTGGATTGACCCTTTATCATTATGTAATGTACTTCGTTTGTCTATTGTGACTTTCTTTGTTTTGAAGTGTATTTTGTCTGATACAAGTACTACAATTCCTGCTTTTTTCTCCCTATTAGGTTCATGAAATATCTTTTTCCATACCTTCACTTTTAGTCTGTGTGTGTCTTTGGGTTTAAAGTGAGTCTCTTGTAGGCAGCATATAGACGGGTCTTGTTTTTTTATCCATTCAGTGACTCTATGTCTTTTGATTGATGCATTCAGTCCATTTACATTTAGGGTGATTATCGATAGGTATGTACTAGATTCGTGGTTACCAAAAGTTCAAGGTTAACTACTTTACTATCTAAGAGTCTAACTTAACTCACTTAATATGCTATTACAAACACAATGTAAAGGTTCTTTTCTTTTTTTTCTACTCCTTTTTCTTCCTCCTCCATTCTTTATATATTAGGTATCATATTCTGTACTCTTTGTCTATCCCTTGATTGACTTTGGGGATAGTTAATTTCATTTTGCATTTGTTTAATAATTAGCTGTTCTACTTTCTTTACTGTGGTTTTATTACCTCTGGTGACCACTATTAAACCTTAGGAACACTTCCATGTATAGCAGTCCCTCCAAAATACACTGTAGAGATGGTTTGTGGGAGGTAAATTCTCTCAGCTTTTGCTTATCTGGAAATTGTCTGATCCCTCCTTCAAATTTTAATGATATTCTTGCCAGATAAAGTAATCTTGGTTCAGGCCCTTCTGCTTCATAACATTAAATACATCACGCCACTCCCTTCTGGCCTGTAATGTTTCTGCTGAGAAGTCTGATGACAGCCTGATGGGCTTTCTTTGTATATGATCTTATTTCTCTGTCTGGCTGCTTTTAATAGTCTGTCCTTATCCTTGATCTTTGCCATTTTAATTACTATACGTCTTGGTGTTGTCTTCCTTGGGTCCCTTGTATTGGGAGATCTGTACATCTCCATAGCCTGAGAGACTATCTCCTTCCCCATACTGAGGAACTTTTCAGCAATTACCTCCTCAAAGACACTTTCTATCCCTTTTTTTCTCTCTTCTTCTTCTTTTACTCCTATAATATGAATATTGTTCCATTGGGATTGGTCACACAGTTCTCTCAATATTCTTTCATTCTTAGAGATGCTTTTTTCTCTCAGTGCCTCAGCTTGTTTGTATTCCTCTTGTCTAGTTTCTATTGCATTTATCGTCTCCTGCACCGTATCTAATCTGCTTTTAATACCTTCCATTGTGCTCTTCAGTGATTGGATCGACCACAATTCATTCCTGAGTTCTTGAATATCTTTCAGTACCTCCATGAGTATGTTAATAATTTTTATTTTGAACTCCCTTTTAGGAAGATTCATGAGGTCGATGTCATTTAAATCTTTCTCAGGAGTTGTATTTATAATTTTTCGTTGAATGAGGTTCCTTTGGCATTTCATATTTGTATATGGCACCCTCTAGTGCCCAGAAGCTTTACTCTCTGGAGCTGCTCAGCCCATGAAGCAATGTTAGGGGTCACAGGGGAGTGGTATTCGTGCCTGGGGGGAGGAAAGAGCTGTTTCCTGCTCCCCGGCTGCTATGCCTGTCTCTACTGCCTGAACCAGTGGGCTGAGCACACAGGTATAAGCCTCTATGCTTTGTGTTTGTAGTTGCTGTAGACAGATCTTCCCTCTGGCTGGCCTAATGCCAGGGTAGGGTTTGCCGGCTTGCAGGCCAGGTGGCGCTGGCCGGGAAAAAGGTACAGTAGGCTGTGTATCACGGAGGGGGTTCTTGGAGCTGTGTAGCCAGCCAGGGAGCTGCAGCACCTGAATAACGTGAAAGCTCCCAACCTGCTGGGCAGAGTCCACCTGGACAATTGCGTCTACCTGTCCTTTCTCCTGAGCAGTAAGCTCTGTGCAATCCTTGCCCCTTTAGCAGCCCTCTTGCTAAGGGCTTCCTTGTTAGGAAGTCTCTCAGACTGCCCACCTTTCTTTTGTCCCAGAGCAGCTGGATATGGATCCTTGCTTTCCACAAGCAGCTGGAATCTCAGTCTCTCCAGGAATTCTGCCTGTCTTAGCTTTCCAACCCCCTACTCACGAGAGTACCGTGCAAGCACCATGAAATGTAGGTTTGTGCTCCCAGAGCAGATCTCTGGAGTTAGGTATTCAGCAGTCCCAGGCTTCCACTCCCTCCCTGCTCCATTTCTCTTCCTCCAACCAGTGAGCTGGGGTGGGGGGAAGGGCTTGGGTCCCATCGGGCCACAGCTTTGGTACATTACCCTGTTCCGTGAGGTCTGCTCTTTTCTCTAGGTGTATGCAGTCTGTCTAGTCCTTTTTCCTGTTGCTCTTTCAGGATTAGTTGTATTGATTATATTTTCATATTATATGCTGTTTTAGGAGGAAGCCTCTGTCTCACCTCTCACACCGCCATCTTTAATCCTTTAGTTTTTAAATTTTGAACTTAAAAAAAGCAAACAGACTTGAGAACACACAGTGGGCCATATGGTTGCCAATGAAGAGCCGTCGTGGTCTGGAACTGGCTGATTTCAGAAAGAATGTGCTGGCAAGAGCACCACTAGAAAAGCTGTGCCCCAGTTTGCTGCTGCCTGCCTGTGATCCTCCTCGGCCAGCTTCTGGGCACTGGCCACCTTTGCTCTCAATCTCCATGCTTTTTCTCCAACTGTAACAAATTGTTAGCACAAGTTCTGCCTCTTCTAATGCTCGCATCTCCCTCTTATTTTGGAGCCTGTACTGTCGAAGATGCAGCTGTCCCGTGAAGAAGCTAGTCCAGAGTGCCCTGGAGGGGCCATCACACAGCCAGCGTGCCCTCCACCTGGTGGTTCTTCTTTGGATTGGGGCTAAGCACTTATGTGCTTCTTTCCTAATCAACTCTGTTTAACCCTGGATGCCTTTGCTGGAAAACAGCTCAGTTCAGCCTATCACAAAGGCCTTTATGTGGGTGTGCCAGCCAGCGGGTCCCTGACAAACCATTTTGCTGGGGGTCATCCTTTTCCAAAGCTAGAAAAACTAGAACTAGGCCTTCTCTCCCCATCTTTTTTTGCAAAAATAAGAAATCCTCCTACTAGCTAGACATAAGCAAAAGATGGAATTTGAAAAGCAGTATTTGCAGAGATATAAATATACAGTTTGGTATTAACTTTAAAAAATTGCTATTACATTTGATAAGTTTTAATAAGTTTTTCAGAGCAGCTTGGCCTCTGCAGGAATGACAGGGTTTTAGTCCTTTTTAGGGGGGAAGGTGTTTTCTGCCTGCTCCCTGCTCACCCAGGAGCCTTGTCCCCCTCTCCAAATTCTTAGCTAACAGCTTCTCCCAAACCACTGGTAAAAAAGAGCAAAAATAACTTCGTACTTGATGCTGAGTGAGCATAAAAAGCCATGAAAACGATTTCCGCCAAATGCTCATGACATTCTCTTCTTTGATGCTTCACTCTTAGTGCTGAATATCTGCAGATTACCACAGGCTTGTATTTCAGAATTAAACCAAGATCTGGGCTCTGCCAGAGAGCTCCCTCCCAGTGAGCAATGCCTTTTCTCTAACTTGTCATGTAAAACACACTGGAATAGAAATTAACAACAGCAACAGGTCAAGAGGTTTCTACACAAACTCTAATGCAGACATACAGCTGTGCATGGGATTTCTTTGCTGAGGGGGGTTTGGTCCTGGTTTCCTGGGTGGGTGTTTGATTCACTTTTCTTATAAATTCCAAAAAACACTCTGGGGCTTTTGTGGGTTCTTCTTAAAGCAGCAATAGGACCAGTAAGTCCTTCTTAAAGGAGCAATAGAGAAATTTCCATTAATCTCAATCATTGTTAACTAAAAACTGTATCTAATGGGTTTTTAAGAAGTTTTCAAGAGAATTAGTTTCCCACCTTCCATTCTTTCTATGGTTCAAGCCCACCTGCACAATATTTCCTGTAACTGCTCCTCTTTTTATATCCTTGGCCCCTTACTACTTTATGCCCAGGGTACAACTGCGGGCTTTTAGCTGATTAAGACATGCTCCCTGCCTTAGAGAGACAGATACGTGATCAACAGGTCAACTGCACCAGGGAAGAGAAGTGCCCACAGGAAGGATGAGGGTGCACAGGAGAGCGACTAGCCCCCCGGGAGGGTTTCCACTTCAGCAGCTGGAAAGAACGGCATGCCACTAATCAAGACAGTGACTCAGGATGAGTGTTTGGGATAGTTTGATGAGTTTGATTTTGCAATTTGACTTAGGTGTGTCTTTAAGACATACAGGTAATGCAGACAGCTTGAAACACACCCAAAATTCAGGATAAAGGTTCTAAAAATGGCATGCCACATGACTTCCCATGTGGCATCTAGATGCTTAGTGCTTACATCACAGAAGGGAAACTGCATAAAATGGTCTGTCTGCCACGTTGGGGCCTGCCTAGGTGAAATGCATTTTACATTTATGCAGTAAATGCATGTATTTGTTTCCTGAGTCATATATGTATTAGGTACTTTTATATTCCTCAATCCCTTATTTCATATTACAAAAAGCTGAATTCACATTTCAAACATGGTAAGTTAGCACCTCATGCTTTGCCAAGGTGAATTAATCACACTGATACCATGAGCTCTCTTTTGAGTCCAGTTCACATCCACCATCTGTTTCAAGCTTTTGCTTAAGGCTTGTTCCTCCTGGAAGTGTTCCCTAACCTGTACTCTTGCAGGAATGAAGATTCACCATCCACATTTTATACCACACTACTGCATATGTTCAAGAGTTGTTTTTTTTAATATAATCTCTCCCAAATGTCACTCTAATGGGGATCATTTCATCCACCTCAAAGAATTGATATTAGGATGAAATATCTGAAAACTTGAGCACACTGCCTCTGGTGTGCAATTAACCTCACACCAAGAGAGTACTGCAGCCGAATGCATGTGGATTTCAGAAGGGCACCTGACACAGTCCTTCATGACTTTCTTACAGATGTCACTGAGAAAGGCACATGCTGCAGGACAGTTCACTACTGGATGATCTCACTCAAAAGGCACAGATCACATCGACCTGACGGGTGGGTGCTGGTGGCCTTCCACAAGCCTGTGCCTTGTTCTTGCTTTCCCACACATTTTTTCTAAAATCAAGTTTGAGTTACAATTTAGATGAGCACATAGGTGGTGTATTTACCTAATTCCATCCCACTACCACATACTGTGATGTCAAGTTCTGTCAATGAATACTCCAGATTGTCTCTCTCCTCTCCATCCTCCCACACCAACACTATCCTAATCCACACCCTCGTCTTTCCTTGTCTGATGTTGTCACATTATATCATGTTTTATTTACTTCATCTTCTATCTATCCACGGACATTGGCTTCCTCCAGCAGAAAGACGGTCACATGGCCCTGTAGCCTGTGTAGGTCATGGAACCACCCAACACTCTATGTCAGTGTTTAAAGGTACACCTAAGACCCTGCAGAAAATAAGCATGATCTCCTGAAGACTCATAGCGAGTGGAAAGGGTAGTGGGCTAGGAGTCCAGGGAGCTGGAGCTTGTCCTGCATCGGCCAGCGACCAGCTCTGTGATGTGGACAACTCACCAAACCTGTCTGCCTTACTAGTAACGCTCTGATACCAGGGCCTTATTCTCTCATAGGTGAGGAGCATCACAGGAGACAACTGTAGGACACAGCTCTCTGTAAACTGAAAAATACTAAATCAGTGTTGAGCACTATTGCCATTAGTATTTTATCTCAATCACTTTCACCAAATCAAGCTAAACCTTGGTTATTAATAAAGTTCTTGACTGCACAAATCATTCACTGAATGCCTCAGAGCTATTTTCTGAATTTACTTATATTAACTAAGCATTTCTTCAGAATTGGAAAAATGTTTTAAATTTGGCTCTGTTATGATTGTTGAACTTTTCATAAATTTTAAATTATTATTAAAATGAACACATTGTTTACTCTTAAAAATATGGAAACAGAAGAAGAAAGGAGAAAAATAAAAGGCCAAAATCCCAAGACTGAAGACAACTACATTAACATTTGATTCATTATCCTCCAGTTCTTTTTGTACATTATTTTTTCAGTGTTTACATATTTGTAAGTACTTTAAATTGCATTTTTGGAAGCTGGTGGTAAATCACAACTACAGGGGGATGTTTTCCCGGAGGAACTGCTTTGTGCTTATGGGTTTATTCCCATCATAAGGAAAAGCACTCATAGTAAAACCATTTGCTCTTATGATTTATCCAGCTGTTAGTGTGAGAAGGGGCGATGACCCTCTGCATTCTTCAAAGTTCCTTGGAGATTTCTTTTGCTTTGATGCTCGGTCTAAAGTACTTATTCTTTTAGCAATTTTTAAAGAAGGGTCCAAGGCTGGGATGTTTCCTGAGCCCTTGTGAATCTGAGAATGCCACTTTGCATTTCAGCCTTTACCTATTAACTTTTTTTCATTGTCCTTTGGCTTGTAATAGTGATGAACAGTGCATTCTGGGATTGCTGAGATTTTGCTCCTTTATATGGAAGCCTGTTGTTTCTGGCTGAATGCTTTCAGCAGTTATTTCCTGGTGTTCTGAACAATGTCCTTAATAGGTACTACAGTAAAGAGGATAGGTTCTAGAATCAAATACATTTGGCAAATATTGGCAGTGTATGCAATGCTAAAGACGTTTTATGATTGTAGGATTGCTAATGTGCACAGTGAACCTTCAATGCTCATTTGGAATTTCCCAAATTGTACTTAACAACAGGACTCTTGAGTTTATGGAACACTAAATAACAGTTCCAGGGAAGTGTTCTGCAGAGCCCAATTTGGGATATGCTGGCTTATAATTTTAATTATATTTAAACTCTTAAAAGGAAAGGCAGATTGTGTCCAGGCAAGTCTTACGGTTTTGTTTGTTTTGGTCTGGAATGCAGGATTCTTTTTTTTTTCTCTAAAAATTGTGGAAAAACGTAACAAAATTTACCAATTTAAACATTTTTAAAGATAGAGTTCAGTGGCATTGAGTACATTCACGTTACTGGGCAACCATCAAGGATCCTCTTTTAAACTGCACACTCGTTTTTTCTTTTCCTATCAATATCAAGAAAAGGTCCTTAAATCCACTGAACAGCCTGTATTCACCAGAGCACCTCTAATGTGCTCATGGCTGCTGTGAGCGCTGCGATCCCTCCTGGAGCACACGATTTGCTGTTGTTCCTGTTGTCCTGGCTCCACTCTCGGGAGATCTGGAGCCCAGAGGACGTGAAGCAAAGCTGGGGGGACGTGGGCCAGGGCTCTAGGTACAGCTCCCCGCTCTCTGCCTCACCATGCCCTCTCCCATGCACTCACGTTTGTCCTCGACCACTTTACTCTTTCTGATGTGATCGTGTTTTAAATCATCGTGCTGTGTTTCAGTTTCCCTGCATTCCGTGCCTTCTTAGTCTATCTTCTATTTTTAGCTTATCCTGTTAGCTTTTCATTTTTGCTTGTTTTCTTTGTGGCTTTGAGCCTTCATAAATACTGTGTTCTCTCAAATCTCACTCAGATTCCCAGAGAGGTTTTCTACAATGTGCTTTAACTTCCTTTAAAAAGCTATTTTCCAAGTTCTGATCTTCCAGGTGAGCTTTTCCTTTCCTTTTCCTGAAGGATGCTTGCCCATAGGCTCCCCAGAGATTCTTCTCCTCACTCACCCCCAACAGAAAAGGGATTTAGGAAGACCCAGGGGGTTGTCACTTGTGGTACACCTGGGAGCGGGTGAAAGCACCTTTCCAGATTTACCTGTAACTGACTGGCAACGTGATGTTAATTTCTCTAAGCCCATTTCCCAGAACAGGGTTAGTAGCATTTGTGTAGTGCGAGTCTATGAGGTAAGAGCTTGCCTTACCTTAGCTCAGATACTGTGAATAAGTGGATCGAGTGCAGAAACAGCTAGATTTAGATTCCTCCCTGAGCACTGGTATGGGGGCTCCTCCTGTCTTCAGCATCACCTAAGCCTTGCCTTCCCTCCTCCAGCCTTGTTTGGGGTGCAGAGAGCCACTACTCGCAGGCTTGCTGGCTTCCCGCCCACATATGCTGTGCCAGCCGGAGTTTCCAAGTGTTCCCAGACTGACAGGTCCAAATGGGGAGGGGCCAGCAGAGGGATAAAGGGCTGCACCACGGCTGACACACAGGTGCTGCTGCGGGGTGTGCTGGCGGCTCTATTTTCCAGTTGGCACCGCAGGGACTTCTCCGTGTGAGCAGGTGGGGAAAGAGTGCAGGGTTGGGCCTCCAGCACCCAGCAGACCAGGCACGGGCGGGACCTGACATTTCTTCATCCGGTCCCATCTGTTTCTGAGCTTGCAGAAATTCCTTCAGAGCCTATGAATAGGTTGGACGTGTGTCCTAGTTTGGGGAATTTTTGATCTTGCCTGTTTGCATCATCATTGGTCAGTCAGTGAGAAGCAGGAAGAGGCTGCTAACAGATGCCACTTTCAAATCTATAATTAAGTCGACTTTGATGGTGGGAAAAACCCATTAAATGATGTCTTTCCTGTTATTATCACAGAGGGACACAGTATGCAATAATGTAATGCAGATGGGTTCAGGACAAAGATGGACACGGGCTGAATCCCAGCTTCCTTCCTGTTCGGTTGCTGGATCTTAGGCTTGTACACTCATCATCAAGCCCGAGAAGTGTGAGTTCGAGTCCCCTCTGCTCTGAGTGTATCTGGGGAGTGCCTGAACATGCAAAGAACTCCCTGCAGTCAATTATGAGCACTCTGGAAACCATACTTGGCTTCCTGGTGGTTGTTAACCGGCTGTCCCACGTGCCCCTTCAGCGCGTACACGGTGATCTTAAGAGGTGGTCATCATTCAAGGAATGCTGTGTGTAATCTTTCTGAAGACTGCTTCAAACTAAAATAATGTTGCTTTTAATTAAGTCTCTAGTTTAATCAAGTCAAGATCAAAATGGAAAGGGAAAGAAGTCCAAAAGGAGAGTGGCTGGACTATCGCCAATTTAACACCTCTATGCTATGGTTTTCACTAACTCACTGAGTAGAGATTCGTATGTTAAAAAATCTGCCAAATAGGTGAAAAGCCAGCATAATCAAAACAAATTATTTATTCCAAGTTCCATCGATTAAGGTTTTTCAGAAGTTGTTATGGAAGTGAATGCTGAATTCAGAAATGCGCATTCACAGCTGCAGCATTTACAATGAAGTTAATATCCACTTGACCTTGATTTAAAAGACTCAGGGTGTTCTCATCATTCAGAATCCATGAGGAAAGTTTCGAAGTCCAGGTCCAAGTCCGAGACAAGAGCACTTACAAAGTCATCGATCGAAGGACACTTCTGCAGCATACCTGCAAACAAGGAGAAGTCAGCCAGCACACTGACCTGCAGGCAGTAAGGAGGACAGACACACATGCCATATATACTCTGGCTTTTTGAAATAACAGCATAGCCTGACTATGAGGACCTTACAAAAAGCCCTGGGGAAAAAAAAGTCCTGGGCAGTGTGTGTGAGGTCTCAAAGCTATTTATGACGTTAATGCTTTTTACCATCTAACCAACACAGCATAGAGATTTAGGCCGAAATATGTTTCCCAAGGTTTTTATTTTGCAGATATTACTACATACTTGGAGTGATGTTAAAAGACTGAATTTTTTAGCCATCTTTACTGGGGTGATTCAGTACTTAATACATTTAATTACTTACCAGGTCTTATTATCAAGTTCTATACACTTTAAAATCAATCAAGCATTTATTCTTTTGCAGAAATGTTATATCAGAGTCAAGTTACTATCTTTCCTCCAGATTCTCCTATTTTGGAGAACACTTGACTTTGCAGCATGCTAATTGTGTAATGAGGCAGTCACTTAAAATCTCTGGTGCTCAGATTTCCTCATCTAAATACAGTGTTGCTATAATGATAAGAAGATGTAGTAGAAAGCAAGCAGGCATTGTGCCCGACATAAATTAATTCAGTTAAAACCTGAGTTTATCTCCATTCTTCACTCCAAAGAAGCCAAATACAAATATTTGAGCAATCAATCTTGTTGCCTGGACCTCTCTGTTCTTGGCAGATATGCGAACTCCAAGGCTGAACAGGGCCCTCTATACAGTAGCATTTAATCTGGGGGATCCTATAAAACGAATTCCAATGCTGATACAGTAACAGCCAGCCAGAATCCTCTATTATCCCCTAAATCTTTAAAAGAATTCAATGAACATGTCTTGAGTATTTGCTGTGCGTAAAGGGTCAGGCCAGGTCGTAAGCAAAGACAAACAGGAAGTCCCAATATGAGGGCAAGAAGGACACAACCACAAAAGTAAACTGTGTGGAACTGGATATCCAGTTGGGGAAGCAACTAACCTTGACCCCTACCATACACCATACATAAAAAATAATTTGAAATGGGCACAGGACTAACTGCAAAAGCTAAAATTATGATGTGTTTGGAAGAAAATATATTTGTGTGCTTTTGAGGTAGGCAAAGGGTCCTTTGGATGAGGAAGTAAAAACCATACAAGAACAAAAATTGCTATCTTAGATTTCATCAAAATTGAAAGCTTCTACTCTTTAAAAGAAACCATCAAGAAAGTGAGTAGGTGAATGACAGAATGGGAGTAAACACTCAACACAAGGTATCTCACATAGGGCTGGTACCCAGAATATGTGAAGGACTCCACCTGATCATAAAACTATTTTAAAAAATTAAAAATGGATGAAAGATTTGATCAGACTTTTGAGAAAAGAAGATCTCCAAATAAACACACAACTAATAGGCACTGAGAAGATACATCATCACTGTCATCTGGGGGAAAGAAAAAAAGCACACACACACCAGAATGGTTCAAGTTAGAAAGCCCACCACCACCAGAGGTAGGCGAGGCTGTGGCAGCCTGAACTGTCAGGCCTCAGCGGTGAAGGGCAAGGTGATACAGGCACCTTGAAGAAGCTCTAGCAGTTTCTCATACAACTAAGCACACACCTACCCTATGACCCAGTGGTTTGCCTCAGGCATTTGCCCAAGGGAAATGAAAGCGTGTCAACAAAGGAAAGGACTTCACAGTCGCAGCCTGGGAACAGTGCACTTTCCATCAACAGGATATGGACAAACATGTGGTCTGTTCATAAAATGGAATACCACTCAGCAACCAACAGAAAGAAGCTACCTGTATGTGTAACAACAAGGATGGAGCTCAGAGCACAACACTGAATGCAAGAAGCCTTACACAAAGGGCTGCATATTGTTGGATTTCACTTATGTGAAGCTCGAAAATGGTCCAACCTAACCTGTGGAGAAAAAAATCAGAACAGTGGTTGCCTTTGAGAGCAGACAGGGCAATTGACTGAAAAGGGCCACAGGGAACTTTCTGGTGAGATGGGCATGTTCTACATCTGGACAGTGACTTGTATTACAAAGGTGCATGCACATGTCAAGATTCATCAGGTGATCTCTTAAAAGATTTTTGCATTTCACTGCATATAAATTTTACCCAAACAAGAAAAGTGAATATTGAACTCTCATTAATGCTATGCATGTATGAGAGTGCATAGGGATAAAATGTACTGATGTCTACAACTTGCTTTAAAAAATGTATATATATGAATGACGGATTGATAGGTAGACTGAGGAATGGACAACTAGAGGTAATAAAGCAAATACAGCAAATGTTACCTATAGCATCTAAATGGCAAGTATAAACAGTGTTTACTATTCATACAACATCTCTAGATGTTTGAAAATTTTTTATATAAAATATTTGAGAAAAATTGTGGATGTTCATAGCAGTCAAAGTGCAGTCAGTAGGGGAAGAGAGACAGGAAGATGAACTCCAATGGAGAGATTCAGAAGGCTCTGTGCAGGGCTGGGATCTGAGCAGAAATTTAAAAATGGGGAGATGTAGGTTCATATTAGAGCCTTTGAGTTGGGGAGGATAACATAGAAAAGGCCCAACATGGGGAAATGGAGACCACATGCTGCCCACTGAGTGGTCTGGCGTGGCTGGCGTAAGCGGGGAGGAGATGCTGGGAGAGGCCTGTTCCAGAAGATTCTGTAGCTGGGAATCAGAGAGACCAGAATGGGAAGGGTGGCCGCACTGGAGCACAGGGGAACACCGTGGGCCTGCCATGTTAGGTGCCATGCTGGGGTTGCTCTGCCTGCAGGCGACAATGCTTCACTCAGCAGGGAGAACTCAGATCTGGTCTGTGTGGAAAACAGCCCAAGGACTAGTTTGTATGGTGGACATGAAAACAGCAGCTCCAAACACATATTTGTAAGCCACCAGTTAGACCTGGAGTAGTTAAAAACAGTAAGAATACTGTAATATTTTATTAGACCAAAATAAAATACTGTATTAAAAATATTGTAATAAAATATTAGACCAAAATAATTTCATCTTCCTTCAAGTTCAAATTTTAATATCCCCATTTTAGGAAATACCTGAGAAATAAGGAGAATTTCTTCTTTTTTTTAAATATAATTTATTTTATTATCATTAATCTACAATTACATGCGCAATATTACGATTATTAAACTACCCCTTCATCAGGTCCCCCCCACCAACCCCATTACAGTCACTGTCCATCAGCGTAGTGAGATGCTATAGAATCACTACTTGTCTTCTCTGAGTTGTACTGCCCTCCCCGTGCCCCCCAACATTACATCTGCTAATCGTAATGCCCCTTTTTCCCTCTTATCCCTCCCTTCCCGCCCATTTTCCCCAGTCCCTTTCCCTTTGGTAACTATTAGTCCGTTCTTGGGTTCTGTGAGTCTGCTGCTGTTTTGTTCCTTCAGTATTTTTTCTTTGTTCTTATACTCCACATATGAGTGAAATCATTTGATACTTGTCTTTTTCGGCTTGGCTTATTTCACTGAGCATAATACCCTCTAGCTCCATCCATGTTGTTGCAAATGGTAGGATTTGTTTTCTTCTTATGGCTGAATAATATTCCATTGTGTATATGTACCACATCTTCTTTATCCATTCATCTACTGATGGACACTTAGGTTGTTTCCATTTCTTGGCTATTGTAAATAGTGCTGCAATAAACATAGGGGTGCATCTGTCCTTTTCAAATTGGGCTGCTGCATTCTTAGGGTATCTTTTTTTTTTTAATAAAAGTATTGTTAATATACAACCTTATGTTGGTCTGAGGAGAATTTCACTGTGATGTCTTTATTTGCAAAATTAATAGTTCAAAACACAATTTTCTTTTTACAATAAAATAATCTCTATTGATGAAAAAAGGCCTCTCCTCTGGTCCAGCTGTCACACTAATGACACTGAATCTCTGATGAATGCTGAAGTAGCACATTTCACATCATATCTTCTAAATGGAGGTTTTTACTCAAATAGATGCAATCTGATTAATAAATCAGGTTTCATGCATTTTCTATGTGCCAGGTTTCCTAACACAGGGAACAGCTGTAGGGAAAATATTTAACCATGGCTTTCAATCAGATGTGTTAATCTATTACACCACATCCTTCCTTTTAGTATGTGAAACATTCTATAATTAAATGACTGGTCGTTTATAATTAAATGACTAGAACTGTCAGAAGGCAAAACTCATTTATTCAGAGCCAACCTATTCAGTTAAGCATGGCCCTTCTGTTCCTTTGAAGTGGTTCATTTCAACTTGACAAACTGCCAATATAAATATGACCTTGCTCTGTCCTTCTTGGCAAATGGACCTGACTAGCACACATCCTTCTCCAATTTCCCATCTTCAACCATTCCTACATTTCAGAGATTGGCCATTCTGGCGACAACAAGAGAAAAACATTTACACTCATGGTATTTAAAAATAAAATCTGATCAGAGCTCAGTGGTTTGGTGATTTTGTATGTTATGTGATCACTGAAGATGAAGGGACAAGAAGAGGAAATCAGGTCCCAAGGGGAGAAAGCATAGTTCCTGGGCCAGGAATTCTCCTGGTATATTGTTATGGTATCCTTGCTTTAATTAGATTGAAATGTTTTTCAAGTGTCAACATGAACTAACTTCTATGCAGAGAATTAAAAGAAAAGCAGTGTTTTCAGGCAGTTCCACAAATAAGAAAAATTGAAGTTAGCTTTTATATATGTGTATAGTCCAAAAATTCCAAGAACTCTTTTGATTTTTTTTTTAAAGCTGACAAAGATGTCCCCTTTATCTTTAAGCCTTAATCTTAAAAGGGTGATGATTAGACTTGCAGTTTCTTAAGAGGCCCTGGGAACCAGGTTAGAGCTCTTGGGGCTATCAGTGGGTGGGTACAAACATGAATCACTGCAGAAATCACCTAAATTAGGCGGGAAATAGATTGATTTTGCCAAAATGATGGAAATAAACAACTTGACAACTAAAAAGAGAAAAGTGTTGACAGCAATGTAAGAAAGACAAAACTGCATTAGGATACACACTGCACGTATTTGTTCATAAAAGGAAAATAGGTAATCGAGTTTTGTTTCCCTGTCCTACTCAGAGGAATAGAGAATATATAATGAGTAGTTCAAGAACAATGACTTAATTTATTTTTCTCCTCATTTTACCTGAGAGGCAAATGGGCTAATAAAAGTTGGTACAAGCCAGAACATTTTCATCTCGACTACTCTGCTAAAACTAGCATGTTTCATAACCCTGAAGTACGAGGGCAATTATTCTATGCCTGACTGAAGTAAATTATGATATCAAAAGGATTCCAAGACTGGCTCTTGAAACAGGAAGGGTTCCCAAATTATACTACATGCCATTCTTTCTGGTGACTGTTGACAAAGAGCTGGAAATAAAGTAAGAATAAAGACACAAGGCGTGAGGCCCTGACCCACAGACAGCTAGTACAGAAAGGGTTGACTGGAAAGACACAAACAGCGAAACAATGGTGGCAGCTCTCTGTCGAGCATTTACTATGTGCCAGGCACTGTGCTAAGAGCAGGAACTCATCTGATCCTTAAAACACAACTGTGAGGAAACTATCTTACAACCAAGAAAATGGAGCAAAAAGACCATACAACTTCTCATGTTTTTTGCCAAAGTCTGGTTCCAGAGCCCATGCTCTTCACACACCTTATGCCCCGGCATTTAATAAAATACTACACATGCTGAAAAGGCCCATATTTAAATGTCAGCATCCTGGATATGACAAAACCAGAAAGCGTGGAGAACTTCTGGGAAAAAAAGTCTAATAGCTTCCTGATGGCACCCAAGGCCATATGGACCCAATTTACTAATTGTCCCCTCACTGCCTTGAAGACAGAACCCAAAGATCCATTACTTTTGGGCAACTCGGTTTCCATACTCTGGCGTACACGTCACAGCAATCACAACTATGTGCCCATCCCTGGAGGCAGAGGACAGAGACGACTGGGGGCAGCCTCTGGTGGACAGGCAGGGGGCTTTGTCCAGCCGTGACTGGGACAGGCCCTCAGGTCATGGCCAAAAGCCTCTTCCTCTCAGGGCACAGTGCTTGGCTGTGCCCGGCGGCTGCTGAAGTTCTTTTCTAGGCATAATACTAGGAGAAAAAAGTATCTAAGAGTTTTTGCACCTTAGATATTTTCTGGCTGGCCTCCAAGTGTCTGTGGTAACCCCTTGCAAACAGAAGCCCTTACATGTTTAAGGACTCCTAACTATGCATATTTCTAAGCTTTTACCAAGAAAAAATTCTGTCAGCCCCAGGTTGAGTTCAATACATGTACAAAGTTGCAAGCTCACACCCTGTTATTTTGTAATATATAATATATAATCTAACCAAGCCATCATTTAAATATCAACATATTCTTGGCATGAACTCTTTAACCTCTTAAGTGCCCATCTGGATGTACAATTAATACAATTATTTGAAAACATGTGGGGAGCAAATGGTTGGCAGTTTGATTATGCCTCTAAGCCAACCTGGCAAAGATGGAATTTTGTCTTGGCCCCCTTTACTAAGGGCCTGGGGTGAAATGGTCTGTGTATCATTTCATTTAAAAAATACAGGGGATTACTGGGGCAATTTTAAAACTTTAGAATTATTTTAAGCCTTGGAAGGAAAGCAGAATAGTTACCTCTCCTCTTTTAGTCTATTTCATATATTGCTTAACATCAACTAAAGCTGCCTAATCAAATAAAACTGTGATTGAGTGTGATCAAAGTCAGTGAAAGCAAAGATGTGTGAATTTCTTTCAGTCATTTATTCATTCATTTGCTCATTCTTTACCTTACTGCGTAATGTGAATTTAAAGCTGGCAAAAAGATCACATTATTTATTAGGAAGACACTACAGAGAAAAATTATCAAGAATATGCTTTACAGAAACATGTATCTAGTGGTTATAAAAGTAGAGCTCCCAGACCAATATCATGAGTACGACCTGGGAATCTTCCAGAAATACAATTTTTTTGTCCTACCCTAGACCTGATGAGTCAGTACTTGGGGGTTGGGCTCACCCCTCCGTGTTGCAATAAGCCCTCCTGGTGTGGGATGTGTGATCAAGTATGAGACACACTGCTCAGACAGGTGTGCAGAAACTAATTAAAGTGGAAAATGAGGGAACACTTTTCTCAGCTGGCAATGGTAACCTGAAAGATATTGAACAAGAAAGATGTACTGATTTTCTATTTAACTAAACTAAAAAATACTGATTTTTCAAATGAAATAGGAAACAATCTTAGGAAACAAAAGTAGGATTTGTTTGGGACACTGTTCAAAGTTATAATCCTAAGCCCAAAAGAGTTGACACAGATGGCTTGAAAAGCACCTTGAAGGATCAAGTGGATCTGGCATGAAAACAGCCTTAAAGTCTGGGGAAGGAGGAGGAGGAAGGGCCCAGGAGCTGTGAGAGGAAGGTGTGGACACTGTGCCGATGGACTGGCCTAGGAAGTTTCCCGGATGGGAGGCATACTTCAGGGGTTAGCGGCAGTATTTTTAGTTTTAAAAAAGAAGCACAGGCTCTTCCTTAATAAATTTAAGAAGAATGAAATCATACTGAGTATCTTTTCTGACCACAACAGTATGAAACTGGAAATAAATTACAAGAAAAAAGCTGGAGAAAACATAAAAGCAGGCTACTACACAACTGATGGGTCAGTGAAGAAATCAAAGTGGAAATTTAAAAAAATATTTGAATAATAATGAAAACAAATACAACAATTCAAAATCTTGGTGTTACAGTAAGTGTAATTCTCAGAGGGAAGTTTATCACATTAAAAGTCTACCTCAAGAAAGAAAAATTTCTATTTAAACCTAAACACTTGAAGGAACTAGAAAAATAAGAGCAATGCCTAAAGTTATTAGAAGGAAGGAAATAATAAAGATCAGAGCAGAAATAAATGAAATAGGAACTAAAAACCAAAAAAAATCAACGAAACTAAGAGCTTGTTCTTTAAAACAATAAACAAAATTGACAAACCTTTAGCTTCACTCATCAAGAAAAAAAGAAAGGAAGGCTCAAAATCAGAAATAAAAGAGAAGTTAACAACTGACACCACAGAAATACAACTATAAGAGATTATTACTATGAAAAATTACATGCCAACAAATTGGACAATCTAAAAGAAATGGATAAATTTGCAATCTACCAAGACTAAACCAGGATGAAATAGAAAATCTGAATGTACCAATTATTAGTAATGAAATCAAATCTGTAATAAAAAAACTTCAAACAAACAAAGTCCAGATCAGATGGCTTCACAGAAGAATTTTACCAAACATTTAAAGAAGACGTCATGCCTACCCCTCTCAAACTATTAAAAAAAATGGAGAAAGGAAAGCTACCAAATTCATTCTGCAATCACCTTGCAGAAAGACCAGCATCACCTTGATACCAAAACTAGACAAAGGTACTATAAAAGAAGAAAATTACATACCAATATCCCTCATGAACATAGGTGTAAAAATCCTCAACAAAATATTAGCAAACTGAATTAAAAAATATATTAAAAGGATCAAGTTTTAATTCACCACAACCAAGTGGAATTTATTCCAGGGGTGCAAAGATGGTTCAATATCTGCATATTAATCAATGTGACACACCACATTAGCAAAAGGAAGGATAAAAATCACATGGTCCTCTCAATAGACGCCAAAAAAAGTATTTGACAAAATTCAGCCCTATTCATGATAAAAACCCTCAACAAAGTGGGTACGGCAGGAACATATGTCAACATAATATAGTTCATATCTAACAAGCCCACAGCTAACATCATACTCAACGGTGCTGGTGAAAGCTGAAAGTTTTTCCTTTAAGATCAGGAACAAGAGAAGGATGCCCACTCTCACTTTTATTCAATATAGTACTGAAGTCCTTGCTATGGTTAGGCATCCAATTGGTAAGGAAGAAGTAAAACTGTCACCATTTGCAGATGACATGATACTCTATATAAAAAACCCTAAGATCTCCACCAAAAAACTACTAGAATCAGTAAATGAATGCAGTAAAGTTGAATTCAGTTAAGTTCAGTAAAGTACAAACAGAATTTAAGAAATCAATCCCACTTACGATTACATCAAAAAGAATAAAATACCTAGGAATAAATCTAACCAAGGAGGTGAAGGCCTATACTCTGAAAACTGTAAGACACTGATGAAAGAAACTGAAGAAGACACAAATAAATGGAAAGTTATTCCATGCTCATGGATGGGAAAAATTAATATTGTCAAAATGGACATAACACCCCAATCTACAGATTCAGTGCAATCCCTACCAAAATACCAATTTCCCACAGAACTAGAGCAAATAATCCTAAAATTTATATGGAAGCACAAATGCCAATGAATAGCCAAAGCAATCTTAAGAAAGAATAACAAAGACGCAGGTATCTGCCTCCCTGGTTTCAAACTATGCTACAACGCTAGCTAATAATCAAAACAGTATGGTACTGGCACAAGAACAGGTACATAGATGAACAGAACAGAACAGAGAGACCAGAAATAAACTCACACCTACATGGTCAATTACTATATGACAAAGGAGGCAAGAATATACAATGTGGAAAAGACAGTCTCTTCAATAAATGATGCTAGGAAAACTGGACAGCTACAAGTAAAAGAGTGAAACTGGATTACTGCCTTATACCATACACAAAAATTAACTCAAGTGGATTAGAGATCTAAATATAAGACCTGAAACCATAAAACTTCTAGAAGAAAACATAAGCAGTAGTCCCTTGAACATTGGCATTAGTAATTTTCTTCTGGGAATGTCCCCCCAGGCAGGGGAAACAAAAGCATACATATAAACAAGTGGAACTACATAAAACTAAAAAGCTTCTGCACAGCAAAGGAAGCCATCAACCAAAGGAAAAGGCAACCTACTGCACAGGAGGAGATATTTACAAATGATGTATCTGATAAGGGGCTAATACCCAAAATATATAAAGAACTCATACAACTCAACACCCAAAAAACCCCAAATAATCTGATTTAAAAAATGGGTGGAAGACCTGAATAGACATTTTTCCAAAGACATACAGATGGCCAACAGACACATGAAAAGATGTTTAACATCACTAATCATCAAGATATGCAAATCAAAACCACAATGAAGTATCACCTCACATCAGTCAGAATGACTAATATCAACAAGACAAGAAACAACAAGTGTTGGCAAAGGTATGAGCAAAAGGAACCCTCCTACACTCCTGGTGGGGACTGTAAATTGGTCCAGCCACTATGGAAAGCAGTATGGAGGTTTCTCAAAAAACTAAAATGGCAGAAATACCATATGACCCAACAATTTCACCTCTGGGAATTTACCTGAAGAAAACAAGGTCACTAATTTGAAAAGATACATCACAGCATTATTCACAGTAGCCAAGATATGGAAACAGCCTAAATATATGTGTGTGTGTGTGTGTGTGTGTGTGTGTGTGTGTGTGTGTGTGTGTGATGGAATATTACTCAGCCATAAAAAATGAAATCTTGCCATTTGTGTCAACATGGATGGACCTATAGGGTATTAGTTGTAACTGAAATAAGGTAAAGGCAAGTATGATATTTTTTACTTATATGTGGAATCTAAAAAACAGGACAAATCAAAAAGCAAAACAGAGACAGACTCATAGACATGGAGAACAGATTGGTGGTTGCCATAGGGAAGAAAGGAGTAGGTGGACGGTTGAAATAGGTATAAGGGCAGAAAATTAGTGAGATTATTTGATATATTGTTCTGGGTGATAGCTACATGAGTGTACACAAATGTCAAAATTCATCAAGCTGTACATTTAACATTTTATTGCACGTACCTTAATAAAAACATTTGTATACATGTCTATGTTCTCTGCTGAACTGTAAATTCCTTAAGGGTAGAAATTTTATTTCATTCATGCCTGTATTTCTTGCACCCAGCAAACCACAGACACAAAATAATTGCTTAAGAGAGCTACCGTCATAAAAAAGAAAAGAAGAAGAAAAAAAGCAGCACAGCATATACTGATTATAGAAACTGCCTAGAAATAGTGCTTTGTGTAGCCAAGCTCCATGCAACACTGAAGCAAGCAGATCCACACCCCTGGGGAGTCTGCTCATGCATTCATGAAAAAAAAAATTGACTACCTGTGTGCCAAGCACTGTGTGCCAGAGACACCAGACACACAGATATGAGCAAGAGAGGATTTCTGTTCTCAAGAAGTCCATCATTCGGGGAGGAAACCACTGAAATACATAATTGTTCATGTAGAACAAAGGTACATATAAAATACAGAGCTGGTGCAAAGGAGGGAGCTGATGAACTGCTGGGGAAGGAGACACCGGGAGACTGCTCGTCCCATGCTGTCAGGAGACAGGTGGTCTCTGAGGGTGAACTGCGTGCAGCAGGGAGCCCACAGACAGAGGTGTCAGTACAGCCAGGGCCAGGCACACTGCCGACAGACAAGAGAGAAAGGCTTTGTAGTGTTGCTTTTTCTGCCACCTAGCCCCCATTTCCCTTCTGGTTGGAGGACTGATTTCACTCTAGAGCAGTGGTTCTCAACCGGGGGCAATCTGTCTCCCACCGTCCAGGACATTTGACAATGTCTGAAGACATGTGCGGTCGCTACGTTGGGGGAGTGCTGTGGGCACCTGGCGGGTAGGGCCAAGGAAACTGCTGAGCCCCATCTCGTGCACAGGCTGTCACGCCAAGGCACAAACTCCTGCTGCTGTCCTGCCAGTGAGCACAGCCTGCTGGAGCTGTTGGCTGGAGGGCCTTCCTGCTGCACTTCCGCCAGCTGGGTGGACCAGGTGCATCCTTTCTGGATAAAGGCTGAAGGGGGCAGGCCCTGGTTCACCCTGGCACCAACACCTGGAGACTGTAGCTGTTCTCTCCACCGAGACTCCTGAAGCTGCTCTTCTGAGCCCTGTTTTCTCTCTCTGATTCTGTGGCCTCCTCCATAATGTTCCCCAAAATTCCTTTGCTGTTTTGGTAAACCAGAGTTGCTTCTATTTCGTTCAAGAAGATTCCCACTTGATAAAGAGATTAGTTCACAATTTATTAAAAGGGATTTAGTGATGCCTCCGGGACACTGACATTTTTGTTTGATTAAGGACTAACTTTCTCTAGATCCAAAGTTTGGACTAGAAGCAGTTTTTTTTTCACTTAAATGTCTGTGTCTTTCCTCAGATTCATAAAGTCAGGGTGATATACAAGCAAGCTTTAATGTCAGATTTCCTCTCCCCAAGTTCACTGGAAAGGAAACGAGAGTGTTGCTGGACAAAAAGAGGAAAAGAATATTGCACTGTCTCACAGCCCTGGCCAGCGTGGGCAGGAGGTGGGACAGGGGGTATGGTAAGAAGCAGGGTGGGAATGTCTCAGTAGTTTTTGGGTCCTTCTGAAACTGGTTCTGTCCTTTAGAATAAGGGAAGGAAATGCCCTTCTATTTGTGGGCTTCAAAAGTGCAATGGAAGTTCATGGATTGGGTGTATATCCAAGGCTTTCCAGGAGAGATGGGGCCTAGGTGTTCCATATTTGGGGGCCAGGTAGATATAGTCCTGACACCTATCAGGATAGCCAGGTATTCAGAGCCCAAGATGGCCCAGGGCAAATAACTCATCAGTTCTTAAAATCAAAGCTAAAAGCCAATCATACTCTTCCATTTCAGATACCACAATGGTACTTGGCTTAAATTATGCTAGCTGGGTTTATATTTAAGGCCTACTGGTTTCATTTATTAAGGGGTCAGTCTGGTGGACTAAGAAGAGCCCTAGGCTCCAAAAAGTACATGTCCTGCAGCACCCCCACCAGGACAACTGAGCTAGGAAAACCAGAAGTAGCTACCACGCAATTCAACAGCCTCAGGGACACCGCTTAGGTTTGCATTTTAGGCTGAATGAATTTTCTGGTTCAGTACAGCATTAAAATTTCAGCATAACTTAAAATTTTAGTCTAATTATCATTTCCTGACCATACAAAAGTTTCCCTTTGAAGGGTTGCCAAAGAAGAATTGAGAGGAAAGAGAAATTCTACCTTTTCTAAAAAAATTTTAGATGCCCTTGAAAGACAGCACTATATCCTGATGGTTAGAGCAAAGGTTTGGTGAGTGATTACCTAACTAACCAACCGGTTAAGGGACCTCAGACCAGTCACATAACTTCCTAAGCTTCATTTCTGCTAGAAGAAATCTGAATAAAGGTAGAATGTTAGAGTGAAGTATAATGTTCGAAGATCATAAAATAGGCATGTCGTCTACTTGCCAGGCTTACAAGGATAAAAAGAGGTAGTGCGTTTCACAGGCAGAAACGGCTCCATAACTGGTAGTGACAAGAGTCATATCCAAGGGTTCATGAAAATCTACTTCCTGGTTCAAGAGTTGAAGGATGAGGTTGCTTATTATTTTTGCACAAATTGAATTCCAAAACACTGGTCGATGATTAAGTATGTAGGATATTATCATCAAACTCACAGTCACCAGCTAATTACTCAGCTAATGAATCACTTCTCGCTTTACCTTTTCTCCTTTTTATGAGATAACTGTTTATCTACTATAAGAAGAAAACACAAGATGTCGCTAAAATCAATCCATTTTTCTACCTATTAGCAGCTGTGACTAAGAAGAGACCCTTGCACTGCAAAACGCCTCCAATGTGCTGATTCTCCATGCAAATAATCACAGATATAAAGGTTGTTTTTTTCAAATTCAGGACGAGTACATTTAGGTTACTCCAATGGCAGGACACTTAAATCAAAAGGCTCCCCTCTGCTGGGAGCAGAGAAACATTGTCTAATAACCATTGCCCAAGCTTCACCCGATATATAGGCTGGCCTCCCAAAGACCACTGTTCACACATAATAACTTTACAGGCTACAGACTGGCTTGCCACAGATTGGACACTCGCCCTGGTATCCATTGGCCAGCCCCAAACGGCACTCACTGGCTGTGTGGGACTGATCTCTGCCATGGCTCCTTCCAGGGTGGACAGCGAGGTGCACTCTGGGATTTCCTTGGTTGCAAGGACATTGGGTTAAGAACATCCCACACCCTGCAAACTTCCCAAGCCTCCAACATCGATGGACTAGGAGTGTTTTCCATTGGTATGATCACCTAGCTTCCATTTTTGTATCATCTCTTGGTTTAGAAAATGTAATTTGGCATATCAAATCCTTAACCAATTTTACTTAGAAGGCCTTAAATGATACTAGCCAAGGAATAGCTCTCCTAAATACTGAAGTTAAACTGTACAATGAACCAAACAGTTGTACAAAATAGAATGGCGCTAGACATCTTAACAGCAGCACAGGGTGCGACCTGTGCTATAAGTTAAGTGTTGTGTGTATATTCCAAATTACTTACAAAATGTCTCTGATTGACTCCAGGACTTCTGAAAGCAAGTCCAAGCTATGGCAGGCCCAGAAGTCCCATGGACTACTACAATATGGAGCTGGGTTTCTAAATCCTTTTGAAGCCATGAAACCACAAATGGTGATGGAAATGGAACCCAAGGTGGAAGTGCCCAACTTCCGAGGCCCTCCCGACTGACCAGTGATGGGGACCTAACTGCCACCGCTTACTGTGCCCCCTCTCAGCAGGAAGCAGCCAGAGCGGTCGTCGCCCCCTTTCCCTAGCAGCAGCTAGGGTCTCCATCTGTAGAGGGGGGAGTGAGACAGGGACTGTGGGCTTAGACAGAGTAGGGTGAGGGCCTCTGGAAAAAACAAAGCAAGATAATCCATCGTGGGATTTGCTTTGGCTGCTGGGAGGCCCAGTTTATTTTTCTGACTTCACCCAGGTGCTGCTTTTCTTCCTCCAGCCCTAATCAACTGATTTGCAACCTGGGCAATTAACAAGCAAGCCTAAAACAACTAGTAAAAACAGGAAGGATTCCATCTTGAAGATAAGACTGTATTTTAGAACCAAATTAGTTAAAAAGTAAGTTTCTTAACATCCTCTTTAACAAACAGAAAATAACTCAGCCCACCTTTGCAGCAAAGCAGGCAGTCTTGATTGATATGCTCCTAGATGAGGAAGCTGCTATCCTGGGAGGAAATCAGAGCAGTAAATTTCTTGTAAATAACCAGGAAGACTAATAAGAAACTTAATGTCTCTTCAAAGATAAATATTTGGGGACCACTTAGCAGGTGTGCATCCCTAGCCCTTTGTCTCTCAACTGTCTATAAAACCCCTAGACAATGCACCATCCCAGGGCTCTCTTGTCCCCTCCTGAGCCAGGAGCTCCTCTCACTTTATCTCTAAATAAAAGCCTCTCACTTGTCCTCCTAAAAAAAAGAAGTGATCCTTGCAATGATGGAGAAGTTCTGAAAGTGGACAGTGGTGGTGGCTACACAAGACTGTGAATGTACAACATTATAAGGGGCACTGAACTAAAAATAGCTGAAATGGTAAATTTTATGTTATATATATTTACCACATTTTAAGAAGAAGAGAGACCAAAAGTGCTAAGATAGTGTCTTTGTTTCAACCTAATTCAGCTGTCTATGCTCCCCCATCCTCTCTTGCCAAATACCAAAACAGGGATTTAAGGAAAAGCGGATCATCTATCTGGATTTTGGAGCAAGTGAGAAGGACTGTCTGTATTCCCAACACCACTGTTCATTCTAAAAACCTATCATAATAGTTGATGGCTATTTTTTATGTTGAAATAATTGTATGTGCCAAACTAAGCTCAAACTGATTAAGAATTAAACTACAAAGGCTGGCCTGGCAGCTTGAAAAGTCTAAAATGAACTTTATGAGATCCGAACCCTCCTTCCACATCTGTCTCTCCCAAGCCTGGGGCAACTGTGTGGCTCCCCCTGTCTACTTTGAAGTTTTTCTCTGCTACAAGGCTGTGGTGACCCACACCTTTTTCTAAAGGTGGATTCCTACTATCTATAATCAGTTCCTGGGAATATCAGCATATCAGCCAGAAAGTGAAATTCCTTTTCTCCTTTGAACTGAAAAAACTCTATTGCCCCCTAGGTTGGGTTAATATCTGTTGCTGCTCTTATACAAGCCTCTGCCTCTGGGTTTACTGATGGACTGAAGCAGAGGGGAGCCTCTTGCCAGACAGAAGCCAAGGCAGCCTGGGAGCCGAACGTACCTGCTCTGTTTACAGATTGGTTTCTTTTAATTTCATCGTCAGATTTATTAATTCCACTTACAATTACATTTCTGGGTTACAAAACATTTTGCCTTTTGAAGCTTAATGTCTTCCTTAAACAAACACACCCACACATTAAACATGCACACACCCTCTTAATAAATCAGTGCATTTACAAAAGGGAGGCCTCAGCCCTGAGAACACAGGTGCTCGCTTCCATCTCTCTTCCAAAAAAGCTCTCAGCTCTTTCTGAGTCTACACTGAGTAAATATCCAAAGAAGCCAAAGATTAGGGATTCTGTTTACTTGGCTATTATTCTGGGCTGCCATTTGCTTCTATGATTGAAACTACGTTGTAATCCTAGAGCCACTGAAGTCTAAATGCTTTTCTCATTTACTTCTGTTATGCTGTGCAAGAAAAGGTTTCTGCCAATAACTATGTGGTAAAGCACCAAAACCTGCTCTGCCTTTATGCATTCTCATTAAACAAATCTTATTTTGCTATAAACCACTAGAGTACGTGTAAGGCAACTGTTACCTTATCAATTCTAGTTAGCATATGCCACCTTTCAGATGTGCCCCCATGATATCTTGCTCTGAGAAGGCAACAACATCTTTTAAGTATCACTGTATTCATGACAAGGCAATTCAATTACGAAAACCTATAAAAGAACAAGGGGGAAAACAGAGTGGAAGAGGCACACAGCTATTTCCAAAGCAAAAGCTGCCTGGTAGAACCTGAAAGAGAAGTTTGGGAGATTACCAGTCACACAAGACAGAGAGTCAGAGTGCCTGAATCTGGATCCTGCTTCTACCACTTGCTACTGTGTGACTTCAGTGATAAGTTACTTAAGCAGCCCTTGTTATGTAAGCAAGTTAAATGAGGTAATATATGCCATGTGATTAGCACAGTACCCTGGCACCTCAAAAACCCTCAGTGAATGTTTTCAGCAGTAGTTGTTGGTAGCATTCTCGTTACTGTCGGTACTACTGTTATTCTCTCCTGTCTATTCACCTCTGGAAATAGAAAAGTAGTAGAAATTAGTTTTACTGGTTAATATCCCACATAAAGTATTATTTATCTTGGAAAATTGGTATTCGAAGCCACTGCAGCATTTTAATAAAATTCCTCTCCTAAAGTGAAAAAAAAGCATGTGCATGAAGTAGAAGACAAAATGAATGTGGTGTTAAAATTCAAATTATTTTGAGTGTGATTTAAGGTTTTCAGAATCTTTTAAAGCTCTCTTTGGTTTAAACTTGAAGGGAGAATATAAGTGGAGTTTAGCTGTCCTAATCCTACAGCTTAATCAAACTAAGAATACATTAAAGAAAGCAGTACCGTAATACTAAGCAGTACTGTAAAGAAAGAGTGAAAAACTAAACACGTGCTACTGAACATACCCTAACCTATGTGATGGGGTAGAAAAAGAATCTGATAACATTATTCAAATAGTTGAGATGTGCAGACTCTGAGATTAAGGAATCGTTATTGTATTTAAAAAAAAAACCTTAATGTTAAAGCTGAACTATGAAGTAAAAAAGAAAATCAGATTTAGGTAAAATCATTCCTTAACCTAGTTTTATTATTAGTAATGTTACATAATGATCAAAAAGAAAAAGTTTCTTTTAGAGATAGTTGAAAAGACTCAAACAGTAGAAGGTATCTTGCAAGTGACCTTCCAGGAAATGATCCAGTTAAACCAAGAGAAATTTTCCTGTCTCTACCCTCTCTGGCAACATTTCAAACAAGAGCTGGTAAGCAGATGTCAATTTCAATTCTTCAGCTAAAATCTGCTCTAAATATCTACTTTCACTGGTATACTTTGTAAATGTAAATTCCCCAGTGTATCCCCAGCATCAGTCCTGCCTGAGATACTTTTGGCTCCTAATTTCCTCAAGCCCTTGAAGCTCAGTGGCTCAGGGCATCAAGCTAAGAATCCAGATCAAGGGCTTTGGGGAGATGACATCTGCTCTTCTGACTTGCTTTTAGCCCACTGCCAGCAGCACTCATTTGTAATCACATGTTAAGAACACCATCTGTAATGACCATCTTTAAAGAAGATTTTATGATGTTTCCATTAAAGCAATCAAAGCTGAAAGAATATTATACATTCCTTTTAGAGAGTAGTGCGCCCTGACATAATCTGAAGTAGAATCACTGGTACATTTCTTGCAATGAGTCTACAAGATATTTACTTGGGGGGAAAAAAAGGCTCTCACACCCCAAATAAAGTCAAACTCCAGAGACATCATCCCAGATGACTACACAAATGGAAGAGGGCTCCATAACGTTTACATGGCAAGAAGAAAAAAAGTTTGCTATTATTGAGAAAACTATCAAAATAAGCACTACCCACCAAAAGTAAACAGCAACAAAAGAGTTTATCGAGAGTCCACGGCTCTGGGAGGGGGCAGGGGTAGAGTGCTGGGAGCTAGCAGGTGCCATGGGCAGGCACCTCCAGGGCTCTGAAGACAAGGCTTGGGTCAAATCCTGACTATGCCAGTTAATAGCTTTGCCATGCAGGAAGTTACCTTCTCTAGGTCTTACTCTCCATATATGTGAAATGGGGATAATACCACACACCAAATGTTTGGTGGATTACAGACATGGTGTCTGTATCTTGCATTGTCATTATGTCACACTGTGCCTTGACTTTCTTTGCAAGGCAAATCTCCTTTCTTCCTACATGCCATTTCAAACATTATCTGAAATCATTCAGGCAGGGATTTCTGAGGCTCAGGGTGTATGAAGAGGTGCTCTTACTGTGGGCACCAGTGACCCGCCTTTGTCTCCTGGGATCCTCTACCCTCAACCTCTATCCAGTTGTTCTACTGTCAACATGCACTCACCCTGTGGGCAGAACCATGGCATTATACTGAAATGAAAAGGGCCTAATATATATAAATATATAGTACATGGTTGACAAGTTAAAAGTTACAATTGTTTAAAAGTTGCTTTCCCAGAGGTTTTTCATCTTCTTTGCCAACAAAAATTATGCTGGCTGAATTTAGTCGCTGGGACATTGACAATAAAACAGGAAAAAAAAATCCAAGAATAGTAGAGGCTTCTGGGTTAAGTTTAGCAGAAGAGAAGATCTATCATTTTCCAGTAAAGGCTGACTTCCTTTCATTGGTGTGAAGAGATCAATGTGCCATGTGGCTTCTATTACCCTACACTGTAAATACATACACAATGCTTATCCATTTCTAGTATTGTCGTATGTAATTATCTGCCTGGTGTGTTACCAAAACATCATAACCTGCAGGAATTACTTATTCCTGGTGTTCCAAAGTCAATTTATTTAGAAAGTCAAAAAATTGCCACCCTTTCCATAAGGGCATTTCACTTACAACTCATGCATAATTTGTTTTATCAGTACCTTTGAAATACTGACCTTTTATTTTACCTTTAGTTCTTTGTATCTCAAATTCTATTACTCTGTTTAGCTCAAAGTTTGACCTTTTCTTTTCTATCTATAAGCAAGCAACACCTGAGTAGCTATCCAAAGGGTGGTGCGTCTGGTCTTACAGAATGCTGCCTGTCCCTAGGAATACACTGGATATCTGGGAAGAGCATCTGGAGAGCAAGCTACAGACTCTAAGACATGAGGCCTGGTAATCTCACAGGTCTGTCTAGAGCCTTCCTGCAGGCGGGCATCCTGTCGTATTTACTTATGTCTGTGCATGGAGCCCATCATCTCCCAGTACTCACTGAGACGCCAAAGCCCAGGAGCCTTGCAGTACCCCACGCCTGTGTCCTGGCGTGCACTGCACAGGACCAGCCAGGAACCTTTCTGCAATTCCACCTCCCCAGAGAGATTCCATTTTGTAATTCTAACAGGCTGTTATAACCCCCACATCAACATAGGGTCTATTTATTATTATTTTTGTGTCCCCAAAGTGCCTGGTTAGTAGTAAGTATTCAATAAGTATTTGCTAAGCATAAATGAATTAATGTCATCAACAATTAACAATATATTTTTTATTCTATTGGATTATTTACTAGCCACTAACATAAGAATAGTAAAATAATACATTTTACCAAAAGACAGTATTCTCAAGAACTATTTTAATCTTAGGCTACAAAGGCAGTGTGACAGATGGTCCTGCGAGCCAACAGCTATAAGGAGCCTGCGAGGAGGAGGAGACATCGGAGGGAGGTGTTGAAGGCTGTGGCCGTCAGGGACAACTTGGCCAAATGTAGAGTTTTGCCTAGAGTCAGCCCTGCTTTAATGAAGCCCCAAGAGTTGACTTACCTCTTATAACAAAGTATACTACTGTCATAAATCAAGCTGCAGAATTTATCTCTGACCTCTTTGAGAAGTGAAAGTATTTTCTACTTCCATGTCTGTTTCTTAAGTAAATTTATTAATTTACTAGATTGACTTGGTCTCATGGTATGAGAATTATAAAACACAAGAATGACTTATTTTATAATACCTTGTAGAACACTGGTTATGTATAGTGTAATACATATGTCACAGAGGAAAAGCTCTACAAAGAACACAAAATAGCTCAGATAGCCAAATGGATGGCACTCACTTAAAAGCCATGGCTCCCTTCTACCTGCTGATGTAGGCTCTTTGATCAAAAAAAGGGCTCAGGCCAGTGGGGCAGGGATCCAGGGAGCAGGAGTGGTGGGGAGCAGGAAGCTACGAGTAACGGTAGGAGGACACAGGCACACTGGACCTCGGGAAGACTGAGCTGACGCAGTGACAAGCGATCAGGGAGGAGGTGACAGACTGAACAAGCAGGCGACCAAACAGCTTTACTGTATGTATTTTTCATTATAAAAGAACACCACAAGAATATTTAGGACCACAAAATACTTGGAAATATTTATGTGATGCAAAGTTTCAGAACAAGGTGAATAAAAACTGTCCCCTTCCTGATAATTACTGCTTTCTTACAGCACAAGATACTTGACCTTGTAAGATTATTTTAATGTCCATGTACTCACTCATTTAAAAGATACTTATTGGTTGACTAGGCACCAAGCCTATCACAGGTGCTGGGGATGCAGTAGTGAACAGAACATTTTTCCCATCTCGTGGAGCTTATTCTTTACTGAGGAGCATGGACCACAAACCAATAAATTAAATAATGTATGTTACATTATGTCAGGAAGTAAGAATATGCTATAAAGAAAAGACAAAGCACAGTAACGGGGAGGAGAATGATGGGGAAAGCCTCTGACTATAAGAGGGAAATCAAAATAATCTGTCCTTGCAAACATTTGAGCAATACACCAAGACTATCTGACTGACTGACACCCAGTGGCACAGTTTTGCTTGGGATGCTGGTAGTTTTAAATCACCTTATCTTTTAATATTTAATACATCCACGTGAGGGGGTTTCCTGATAAGTCACTTACAAATGCAAACTACGCTCTGGGTGTGCAGGCGAAGCCGTGGTGCGTGTCCTGTGAGCACGTCCTGTCATTTACTGACGACAAGCCCCCACACACCCAGGGGCCCAGATGTGGGCTAAGTCAGGCAGAACCTGTCACGTGTTCATGCTTAGCTCTCCCTTGAAAAATTCCACTTAATTAAAAAAAACAAAAAGCAAAGAGGCCTATTTTAACAAGTAAACTTAGGAATAACCACCCAAAACTCGTGTACGTTTACTATTCTCATGTAGTGTCAGGACTTTGTCCCGAAATGGCAATATTTAGGGATTACCTAGATTGCATAACTAAATGTTAACTGAACGTTTTAAGCCTGTAAGTAATAACTACTACTAATCGTTAGTGTTATAAAACAATGTAAAATGCCTTTTCTGTTGAAGTTACTGTGTATACATGTTGACAATAGGGAAAATCACTCAAGCCAGTGTGGAACAATGACTGTTTATGTAGGTTTCTTACTTCTGCTGACAGACTTACTGCTCCCTGACTGCTGTCATGTTTCTATTGTGCAAATAACAATTGACATTAAAGCCGCATGCTAAGCACATTTGGTTTATTAGGTTAGTAATCACGTTATTAGCAAAAAGAACAGCATCCATGTTCATTACCAAAAAATATGGTGTCAACAAGACATCAATGTTTTCAAGTAGATGCAATATTTTGCTTCAATTCAAGGCATTGTGTCATCCTGCCAATTAGAGCTGTCTAAATGAGTGAGTTTACCTTGTGACAGGTTGGTTTCCCACCGTTAGAACCACTCAGGAAGCAGGGCTTCGAGCTAATTCAGTACAACGGCCCTTTAGTGATTCAGGAATTGAATCTCTTGGCTTGGGAGCTTTCTGAACTGAATTTTACACAGTGGCTGAACTGTGTTTGGGCCACGGGTCTATTTCTTGCTTCTATGCTTCTAGCATGTTCTTCCTAAGAGGCCCCCCTGCTCCCAGGGTTTCGGGGGCTGGGTGCCCAGGACTCCCAGTGCCCTAACAGCACCATCACCTCCCCAGCTGCCAGAGCAGGGAACTAGGGAGTCGCCCTTGACATCCCTCACTTTCACGTGGAATCAATTCCAAGACTTGCCTTTCATACTTCATAAATATTTTTAAATCAGAAAACCTCTTTTCATCCCAACTACCTGCTCCCCGAGGCCCAGCACCCTCATCTTTCACCAGGCCTCCTGCCAACGACGAGGGGCCTATGCAAACCAGCCTGTACCAAGGCCCCTCCTCAGCGGTCACTGGATATTGTAAGCTGTATATCCAATCTTGCCGCTGCCTGCCTGACAAGCCCCATCGATGCTTTCTTGTGGTCCTCAAAATAAATGCCACGAATCTCCGGCGTCCCCATGGCCCTCCAGATTGGATGCTTGTTTGCCTCTCCTGCTTCGTTTTGTGCCCCAGTGTCCCCGCCTCCCACTGCGCTGTGTGTGCCCCCCCAGCAAGTGACAGCAACACCAGGAATGGCTGCTGGGAAGCAGGGTGTGACTGAGGCAAACGGCGTCACAGTGGGGAACCAAGTCATGTGTAGTGTCATCACCGAAAATCTTACCGGAGAGGCACCTTTTTTTTCACTTTTCAGATAGTTTTATATTTACTGAAAAATTGTGAAGATGGTTCAGAGCTCCCACACACTGCGCATCAGTTTCCTGCTGCTAGTATCTGACATTGGCTTGGCACACGTGTCACAACTAACTGACACTGATACAGTACTATTAACTGGAGTCACACTTTATTCAGATTTCCTTAGTTTTTACCCAATGTCCTCTCTCTGCCCTGCCCCAGACTGTGACAGTTTCTCAGATTCCCTTGTTTTTGAAAACCTTGACAGTTTTGAGGGGTACTGGTCAAGTATTTTGTACTATGTCCCTTAATCTGGGCTTGTCTGATGGTTTTCTCATGATCAGACGGAGGTGATGGGTTTGGGAGGAAGCCCCCAGAGGGGAGGTGCCCTTCCCATGACAGCATTTCAAGGGTACATGCATACCCATCATTGCTGATGTTGACCTTGAACATATGGCTGAGGAAGTGCTTGTCAGTGTCTTCCCTAGAAAGCTACTCTCACTTTTCCCCCTTCCCACACGGTGCTCTTTGGAAAGAAGGCACTCTGCAACACAGCCCACACTTTAGGGGTGGGGAGTGAGGCTCCACTTCCTTGGGACAGGAGTACCTACACCAATTACTTGCAATTCCTCTGCATGGGAGATTTTTTATTCTCTCCATTTATTTATTTCTCATTTATACCAGTAAGGATTCATGAATATGTAGTTTATACTCTGTGTTATAGTCTAACATGGCTTTGTTCATTTGCAACAATCAAATTGTTGCAGCACCAGCCAGAGGGAACCCTTTCGGTGGGATGTATGGGGTGGTCTTGACTTCCTTTGTTCCTTCCTTGACATTCTTATTTCCTGGTGCTACAAGACTCCAGGCTCATACTGTATACTCAGCCCTAGATTCAGCCATTTCTCCAAAGAGCCCTGGTTCCTTTTAATGAAGAATGGTATGAAACCATGATCCAGGTGCTGGGCATGCTTACTGCTTCTAAGACCAAGAAGGTTTTTAAAGAAAAAGTGTAGTTATCATTATGGATTATTTGCATTAATCTCCTTGGAGCAGGGGGATGACCTTTTGGAATACAAACCTCAATTCTCTGGCTTGTTTCTTCAACAAAAATAACACATAATAAGTTAGAAGAGATGATAATGATATAGGATAATTATGGCAGAATGAATATGTTTTGAAAACTATAAAGCTCTGCAGAAATGTAAGGTATTACGATTTTAATCGGCTTAAGGTAAAGCCCTGTGGGCCTCTAGACTGGTTCCATGAGTCAGTTTGGCAACACAGACAAGCAAACTGCAGGGAGTTGCAGTGAGACCTGGCATTTTATCTACTATTTCTGTTAGTCTTATCTGAGGTTTGGCTCTTTTCAAAACTCCGTCAAATTATTATTTTGTCTTTAGTTGCATACTGTTTTTGGCCAGAAAGGCATAAAAAAATAAAGCTAAGAGTTCCTCTTCTGGAAAGGAGCACAGAAATAAAGTTGTTTAATATTTGAAATAACCTGGTGGAATGCTAACATCTTGAACTTTAACCTTTCCTTTCCCCCACAGAATTCTTTGCGCAAAGGTTGAAGGGTGAGAGCACAAGGAATGTCATAATCAGAGGCAGGACCGTGAAGCCTGGCTTGGCATCGGCTCCGTCGGCCACGGTGACAATCCTTCTATCAGAACCGCCATGATTGAAAGTGATTTTAAACTGAGTTGATCACCTTTCTACAAAAGTCTAAAACAGTTCATATATAAACAGATTAAGGAAAATTTTATTGGTGATCATGTGGATGTCAGGATGTCAGGCAAGCCTCTCCAGTGTTAATGGGAATGGAGGTGATATTAAACAAACAAAAAAACAGCCTTTGGAGATCATTAAGGTCTCAAGACTCACGGCACTCACAGCTTCCAAGCTCTAAAGACCAGCTCAGTCTCAGTCAGAATTTAAGAGGAAGACATGGGAGTTGGGAGGAAAGGCAGCATAGAAACAGAATGAACTTCGTCTACGTCTCATTATCTGTAAAACGGGGACAATATGACCTATGTCAGAGGATTAAATAAGGTTGCCTAACAGAAAGTGCCTGGCATGAGGCAATTTTTCAATGTCAGTACTTTTCTGTTTATTTAAAGGTAAGTAAAATCTGAACCTAAAAACTCATCAAGGGCCACTTACTCAAGAATTTCAGTTAACATAAAATACAAAAAGATAAGGTAGTCGGCAGTGGACTATATATAAACTTGCATGAGTAATTCACCTGTCATTCACAAACTGCTGAAATTATGTAGCTTCTATCCCTAATAGCCATATAATTCCACTCTTCCATTTGTTGTAGTAGGAAACAATTCTGCTTCCTAATGAGTACAAAATATTACTTTTTCTATTCACAAACTTTACTGCATGTTTATCTTTCTGGATCATTTTCTGAAATGACTGTAACAGAAACTGAACTTTAGATCATGTTCACCATGCAGCACACTTAAAAAATATTCTTGCATGTGTATGTTTTTAAATGGACAAATGAATGAAAATACCCTATCATCATGGTTTCTTTTAAGTAAAAACTTGAAGTTCTCTTATTACTCAGAAATGTGATACTTAACATAAACCAAAAAACACTGTGGGTGAATGGAATGAAAGCAGAAAAACTTAACATTGACAACTGAATACAAAGAGTTCAACCTCACCCCAGGAGTTTTGGCAATTAAGAAAGCTGGTTTCAGTCAGGTATTGCCAAACTCTGTTTAGTGGGGGATTAAGCAACTAAATATTATACCTATTACATATACCTTTATATATGCTATGAATGTGTGTACTAGATAAGGACACAACTTCAATCTGTAATGCTCTTTCTATTGCACCTATTACATCAATTATGTAACACAACCCCCTTTAGAGATGGACTGGGAGAAGGAGGTAAGAAGCAGGTTTGAAAGAAGTGTTTTGAAGCCCAATCGTATTTTCTATTCCTTAGGGAGATGAAGTGACTTTCTTATTCTTACAGAGAGCAAGAAGCAGAGTTAGTATCTGTGAATCCAATTCTACTGTACTGTGTGGTTTCTTCCTCTTTGAGGATGGAAATACTGTTTAGCCACTATTCTGTTGTCTTCAAATGGTGTTTAATGTGCAGACAGGATACAAACATAGACTCTTTAGGAAAAGATGCTGTTGCTGCATCGTGGATTTCCCCTGTAAGCCTCCCTCCATAGAGCATTAAGAGTACGGGAACAGTTGCCTAGCAGAAGCCTTTAATTGATGAATGCACAGCAGACAGGGAGAAAAGAAAGTAGAGGGAGGCTGTGTGCTCTGGGACTTCCTCTAGACCAGGTTCGGGCCACTAGGAGGCTCGTCTGTCAGTGGGGACTAGAAAATACCAGGGACTCAGAGTGAAAATGACTCATTCTAAAAATGGTTACGTGACCAAAAGTTTACTTGTGTGGTATTTATTAGTCAAAGATCAAATGCACTCTATATGTTATTTCTCTGAATATGTATCACTCAAAGAGCATTAAGTACAACAGATAGGTATTCTGAGTCTAAGGAATGACTTGGAGTTCATAAAGTTGGCATTTGGTCAGGGAGGTACCTAACTGGAAGGTAGGTAATTCCATCTACTTCTTTATCTTTTGCTACCCAATATAATTGTTTACATTTACCTAGTAGGTCGGTAAATAAAAAATTACATTTTCATTAGTGAATAATACCAACTAGATCACTTATGATTTCACTCAATGATTTTACCAGTCACCACTCCCAGAGATCCCCCCCCAAGTGAAGGCCATGAGCCATCATCCAGGACACTCCTGTTTTGGGGTACAGGCAGCCTGCATCCAAGAAAATGAGAAGCCACTGCTGGTCCTGTCTTACAAATCCAACCCTGTAAAGTGACAATGGGCGTGACCTCTTCACATGCCCCCTTTCATCATCAACATGTAACAAATCATGTGAATTAATACGATTGGACAGAACAACATTAAAAAAACATTAAAGTTTAAAAGTAGAACTGTTCTACTGTTGGTGTTAACTGGAATCTGAAGACTTTATCACCTCTGGTTTGAACCACAATTTCATTTTTCTCTCATGAGTGTGTGAATTTTAGTGTGGAAAGTATTAAGTTTCTTAACACAACGTTTCATATAAAGAAGAGAATTTTTAGAGAGGTTTGTTACAACATTCTTGGAAGCAGAGTAGAAAAACACACCTGCCAAAGACAGATACAGAAAGGATTTGTTTCTCCTTCGATGGAACCATATGTAAGCTAATATTTATGTGTGAATAGTATTCAGACCCTGGTCTCAAAAAGGATAAGCTAAGCCTGGCTCCCGGGAGAATATTCCTAACAGCAAATCTACAGGAGAAAGCAATCCTGGAACACCTCTTCCCTCCCCAACCCACAGGGACTGCCCACACAGCACCATAAACCACCAGCTAAAAAGTACACAATTTAAGCTCTTAACTGTTCACAGTTATAAGCAATTAATTTCTTTTTTATGCAGACCCTTAACTAGGTGTCCTCTTCTACAAACATGAGGAACAGCATGGACTGCTGAAGAGCTTGGTCTCTGCTGCCAGGAGTCACAGGTTTGAATCCTGACCCTTCTGCTCACTGCCTCTGTCGTGGGCCAGGGACCTACCTCATCAGCTGTAAAATGGGGGTAATGATGACTGCTACCTCAAAGGGCTGTCAGAAGGTTCAGTTCATCAGTACATGAAAACCATTTAAAATAGGACCCTGGATACAGCAGAGCTCAACAGGGGCCGGTGAGGGCCAGCTGGCAAAGTGCGGCACATCAGCCTGCCTCTCTGTTTTGGGGAGACCGCTCTGAGGGCCACATGAACTGTGGGAGCTCTGGGCTGGCTTTATAAATTCAGTGTGGCATCAGGCATGTGGAGCCTGTGTGAGCACACCCTCCTGGAGAAGCTGGTGGAATGCCAGTTCCAGGAGGCAGGAGTTCTGTGTTGCCTTGCACTCTTTCACCCACAGCACTCATAGCACCTGGACCGTGGTTAGCTGTCAGCAAGACCCACTGAGGAAGTGGATGGCTGAAGGAGAGGGTCTGGGCTCTGCGGAAGGGGGCAGGAGGGAGTACCAGGACAGGAAACATTCACAGCAGGGCAGACCCCTTCCATTAGGACCCACCCAGCTACACGCAGACCTCGCTTTACTGCACTTCAGAGACACTGCATTTTTTACAGACTGAAAGTTTTGGTGCTCCTGCATTGAGCGAGTCTGTCGGTGCCATTTTTTTGAACAGCATTTGCTCACTTCATGTCTCTGTGTCACATTTTGGCAATTCTTATAATACTTCAAATTTTTCATTACTACTATATTTGATATAATATACTGATCTGTGATCAGTGATCTTTGATGTTACTACTGTAATTGTTTTGGGGCTCCACAAACTGCCATGTTAGAGGGCAAACTTAGTCAATAAGCACGTGTGTCCTGATGCTCCGTAGACTGGTCATTGTCCCGCCTCTCTCCATCTACCTCTGTATTCCCTGAGACACAACAATAGTGAAATTAGGCCAGATAATAACCCTACAATAGCGCATAAGTGTTCAAGTGATAGGAATAGTCAAACGTCTCTCATTTTAAATCAAAAGCTAGAAATGATTAAGCTTAGTGAGGAAGGCATGTTGAACGCCAAGACAGGCTGAAAACTAGGCTTCTTGCACTGAACAGTCCGCCAAGCTGTGAAGGCAAAGAAAAAGTTTTTGAAGGAAATTAAAAGTGCTACTCCAGTGAACGCACAAATGATAAGAAAGCAAAACAGCCTTATTGCTGATATGCAGAAAGTTTTAGTGGTCTGAACAGAAGATCAAACAGCCACAACATTCCCTAAAGCCAAAGCCTATTCTAGAGCAAGGCCCTAACTCCCTATAACATGAAGGCTGCGAGAGGTGAGGAAGCTGCAAAGGAAAAACTGGAAGCCAGCAGAGGTTGGCTTATGAGGTTTAAGGAAAGAAACCATCTCCGTACCATCAAAGTGCCAGGTGAAGCAGCAAATGCTTATGTAGGACCTGCAGTAAGTTTATCCACAGATCCAGCTTAAGGTAATCAGTGGAAGTGGCTATACACTAAACAACAAATTTTCAATGTAAATGTATCAGACTTATCTTGGAAGAAGATGCCATCTAGGACTTCAATAGCTAGAGAGGAGAAGTCAATGCCTGGCTGCAAGGCTTCAAAGGACAGGCTGACTCTCTTGTTAGGAGCTAATGCAGCAGATTTCCAGATAACGTCAATGTACATTGACCATTCTAAAAATCCTAGGGCCCCTCAGATTTATGCTCAGTGTACTCTGCCTGTGTTCTATCAATGGAACAATAAAGCATGATAGCATATCTGTTTATAACATGGTTAACTGAATAATTTAAGCCCACTGTCGAGACCCACTGTTCAGAAAAAAGATTATGTCCAAAATATTACTGCTCACTGACAAGGCCCTGGTCAGCCAAGAGTTCTGATGGAGATGTACAACAAGATGAATGTTGTTTTGATCTCAGTAACACAACATACACTCTACAGCCTATGGATTAAGGAGTGATTTCACTTTCAAATCTTATTATTTAAGAAATACATCTCAAGCTGTAGCTGCCATAGATAGTGATTCCTCTAATGGATCTGGGCAAAATAAATTGAAAATATTCTGGAGAGAATTCCCTATTCTAGATGTCATTAAGAACTTTTGTGATTCATGGGAAGAGGTCAAAATACTAACAGGAGTTTGGAAGAAGTTGATTCCAATTCTCATGTATGACTTTGAGGGGCTCAAGACTTCTGTGGAGGAAGTACCTGCAGATGTGTTGGAAACAGCAAGAGAACTAGGATTAGACGCAGAGTCTGAAGATGTGACTGAACTGCTGCAGTGTCACGAGATAACTTGAACAGATGAGTTGTTTCTTATGGAAGAGCAAAGAAAGTGATTCCTTGAGAATGAATCTACTCCTGGTAAAGATGCTGTGAAGACTGCTGAAATGACAATAAAGGATTTAGAACATTACTTAAACCTAGTTAATAAAGCACTGGCAGGTTTGAGAGGATTGACTCTAATTTTGAAATAAGTTCTACTGTGAGTAAAATCCTATTGAACAACATGGAATGCTACAGAAAAATCACTCATGAAAGGAAGAGTCCATCGGCGCAGCAAGCCTCCTTGTTGTCTTGCCTTAAGAACTGGCCACAGCCACCCCAGCCTTCAGCAGCCACGACCCTCCTCAGTCAGCAGCCGTCCACATCAAGGCAAGACCCTCCACCAGCAAAAAGGTTATGACTTGTTGAAAGCTCAGATGATGATTAGCAGTTTTTAACCGCTATTGTTAAATTAAGGTATGTACATTGTTTTTTCAGACATAATGCTATTGCACACTTGACAGAATACAGTATAATGTAAATAGAACTTTTATATGTACTGGGAAACCCCAAAATTCATTTGACTCGTTTATTGTGATATGCACTTTGTACTGGTGGTCTGGAACTGAACCCACAGCAGCTCTGAGGTGTGTCTGTACTACCGCAAAACAATATTTCTCAATACTAGGAGTTATTGCCTAAGTGCAATTTTCATCAGCTGGTCAGAGGGATCAGCTGCAAATAAGATAATCAATATACTGAGAATTTCCAATAATCACATCTTCCTTGAAATGTGTGACAACATTTTATGAAAAATCATGATGGTCACTTTCATTTACAACTAAATTTTCAGTGAAAATACTTAAATAAAAAAACTACTTTAAAAATTACATTGGCCAAGAGGCATTGTGATACCTCAAAGAGACCATTTAATCAGGCTCTCAACTTTTCAATGGGGAAAAAATCCAACTGGATGCCTTGGAGTTCCTAGCAAATGTGCAGCTAAGCTTTCAAAGAAGGAAATAAAGGAATAAGAAATAAATGAGTTCTTTAGACTGAAGAATAAAGAAATATATTGTGACCTCTGAAAATCTAAAGGCAAACATTTTGAGAATGTATGACAAATTAACAACTTTCCTATTAGAGCATTAGCACGATTTTGAAAGCTAAAATCTGAAATTTTATCCTAGCATCTAAGCACAGTAACTAAAAGTTTGTTATTTGGGATACAATGAGATGAATGCTGACAACAAAGTCCACAGCTAAAGCATCATTTCTTTAAAGGATAAAAATGCATGGAGAAAATGTGAAACTGCTTTCATTATAGATGGTGCAGAAAGTAACTCAGAGCTAATACTAAAAGATGTAACCAAAAAGTCTTAAAAACTGGGGGGATGGGGGAGAGGCGTTACAGAGAAGTCACCAGTTCACGTTTCAGTTACCTTGCACCATGAGCATGGGCTCCTTGCCCCCGCCGTGGGCCAGCATCTCCCTGCGATAGCGCTCGCCCGCTGCCCTGGGGAGACAGGAGACTGTTACAGGCCCCTGCACGCACAGCCTGCAGCCCCCACTCACATGTGTCATTGTTTCTCAGATGAAACTGCACTGATGTCATACTCAGAGAAGCTGCCCCCGTAAGGCAATCCTGCCCCTTATTATTTTCTTGCCTCTAAAATCTAGTTCCAATTTTTAAATGATTCTAGTAAGTAAAACCAGGTTTAAAAGGATAACTGTATTTTCAGTTTCCTGGTTTATAGCAGGCAACCTCTCTTCACAGAAAGCTTTATTTAGTTTATGTATTAGAGAATAAGTAAAATATTATATCCTATGCTCTGTCATCTTTAGGATTATTTTAAAGAGACACTTGGAATCATTTATGCTGTCTTTTCTGTTCAAAAAAGAATTTGAGATGGCACCTAACAAACAGAGAAAAATAACACTGAAATAAGAGAGAAGGAAAAAAAGCTGGTGGGAGATGGTTAATGACACCAGGAGACCTGGGCAGAGGAGAGCAGCTAATGGGACAGAAAGCTGCCCCCTGGAATGAGCTGCTGGCTAAGGGGAAGGGGGTACATGCCTGTTTTTGTCTTCTGATGTTCTTTGTCCACTGGATTCTAGAAGGAACATTGTCTATAATCTACAAGGCTGATTTTGAAGGACTCTTACAGATAGAAAGTCTCCAAATCAAGGGAAGATGGAGATGATCTATTTGGTGCTACTCATTCATATTTTATGGGAAATGCAATTCCTTTAATGCCAATGACTACGCGCTATAATGACATAAGCTATATAATAAGTTATGTTTCATTCCACTATTTTTTAAGCATCTTTACGTCTGGGCAATTTTATGAACGTGGTCTCTAATTAGAATTTTTGATAGCATTCTAGTATCAAAAATATGCTGGTATCAAGCACTAATCCTAGTTAGATCCTAAAGTGGGCACTAAGGCAAGGTGTGCCATGAAGCAGGAAACGTGGACAGAGGCTGGGCATTCTCTGGGAGGGGATGCGGAGCCTGAGGAGCCCTGCCTGACCTCTGGCCTGGGGAGCTCAATGTCCCCTCCCAGCCACAGTATGTAGCTTCTTTCATTATAGCTATACTGCTTCTCCCAGGCATCCAGCTCTTGGCTTGCCTCAACTCAACACTGCCTGGCTTCCTGATGTGGGCTTTGGGCCTGGTGGCTTTTCAGAATTGGGATCAAAAAGGATCTTTTGACAGAGGTTAGAAATAGTCTAGTTCGATGAGTATTTTTACTAGCTTACTTGTACATGTCTATAAAAATATGGCATCTACATGTCTAGGCAAGAACGCACATATAAACAAGATATAAACACTTGGAAATATATATATTTAATAGTATGTGGTTTTCTAGTAAAATGTAGTTCCTTTAAACAAGATATTTTCCCTATTTTATAGAAACCTCCAGTAAAGAATCATAAGCCCCCAAATTAATCTATTGTAGTCAATGTTGGCTCTAGATCCTTTGAAAATAATAAAATCTGAAAAGCAGACCAAATGTCTGCAGTGTGCAAAGGGCAGAAGAAAATAACCTGTGGGTACCAAGCTGTAAAACACTAAAAAATTCTATTACATCAGATCCAAGTTCAAAAGACTCTGGAACCACATGTGGTTATTAACTGCTGAAAAAATCCAAACCTATGTCATACTGTATGAGGAGCTGAGAGGGTACAGGAGACAGGGGGAGGAAAAGGGCTGAGAATTAAGAGATCTAGACTATAATCTCAATCCAGTTTGTTAACAGTAAAGTCTCTGGACAAATCACTTCTCTCTGAGCCTCAGTTTCCCTAATAAAAAGTACCTGTTCTGCCAAGGCTGCTGTGCATGTAAATTAATGTGCCATATAGGCATGTTTAGGGCACTCTAAAAACCTCAGATGCTAGTTATCTTCAACATGGAAGCAGGGGAGGTGACAGTCTTCAGCCATGGCCGCCTGAGAGGTATCTGTGGAGATGTGCTCATTTGTGTGGTGAGGAGGTAAGATGCTTTCTGACTATTAGACCAGGTCATAATTGGTGGTTTGCTTTCCAAGGAAGCTCCTTTTAAGGACTCATGAAACTGGAACTTGGCTTCCCGTGGTTCCTGGGGTAGGAGGGAGGCCTGGGGGAGCACCAGGAGGAGGTCCAGCCGGGAGCAAGGGGAGCTCTTGGTGCTTCTCCACCCCGCAGGAGCCTTCCCAGATCCAGGACACAGGCCGCCCATCCAGCCCTATGGTTCCGCCACCTCCAGCACCCCCTCGGCCTGCCTCCATTGTGGAGACTGTGTTGTCTGAGCCACTGACTATCCTAACTACAGAAACCCTGAGCGAGGCTGCTTGGGAGGCCCCAGGAGGCTGGGGGGTGGTCAGTGATGCTGTCGCCTACACCACGCCGTGGCCACTGGCTCCATCAAGGGGTGCCTGGAGGAAGGCCGGGGGAGCAGCTCCTCTTCCTCACACTGCCCTCCTTCCACCAGCAGCACGCCCACCGGCAAGAGTGCCCCACAGCCATGCAGATGGGAACTTCCCAGAACAAGCTGGGCGATGAACTGACACTGATAATCAAATCGTGCATTGGTGCTGACCCCAGTGAAGCACAGAAACAGCCCTTTGCTGGGCAGTAAGGAGCGGATGAGGTGTTCCCCACCAGGAAACTTCAGGAGCTCGGGCTGAAAATAGGAAGCCCACCGAATGGGACAGGAGGCTGGTTGAGGGCAGCAGGGTGCCAACAACCAGAGGCTGCTGCAGCCAGGAGCCGCAGGAGAGCCCTGGCCATGGGGTTGCCAAGGGCAGGCTGGGGGCACGAGATGACCCGGCGGAGCAGCCCCAGGGCCTGAGTGGGAGCGGGTTGGGGAGCTCTGGCCCAGGAGCAGGAGGGAGGCAGGGCCTGAAGGCAGCTCGGGCATTTGGTGGAGCTTGGTTCCTGCCAGGTTTGGGCTGTATTCCGAGGGGCTGAGGTCCTCAGTGCCTGACCTCAGATGCTGTGGGTGGGGACTGCTGAAGTTCAAGAAGGGGATGTTTTATGAGCCCCTCCCCCTTATTACCTGTTAAAAGGATCCTGTTGAAAACATTCCTTCCAAACCATGGAAGCTACTGCCCTGGACATCAGGTAAGCGTAATATTTGGCACCATAGCCCACGAGGTGGCTGAATCGCAGCTGCCAGGCCTTGTAAAACAGAAACACAGCATGGGAAACAGGGAAGGCTCTGTATCTTCAGATGTTAGGTATAAGAACACAAGGGAAGCAGGTAAGGAAATCTGCAAATATTTTAATTTCACCATACAGGGCCACATTATTCACAAAACTACTACTTTTCCACATTTTGTAAACTGTTATAGGCTAAAATGTGTCCCCTTAAACTCACATGTTGAAGCCCTAACCCCCAGTATCTCAGAATCTGACTGTATTTGGAGAGAGGGCCTTTGACAGGGTGACTAAGTTCAAAGAAGCTATTGGGTTGGGCCCTAATCCTATAGGGGGACAGGTCCCGGGCAGGGGTGGACACAAACGGAAGACCATGTGAGGACACAGCAAGAAGGCAACCAACCGTCTGCAAGCCAGAGAGAGAGGCCTTAGAGACACCAAGCCTGGCACTTAGCTGCTCTGCATGAGTCCGACTCTGCCAGGACTCACCCGTGTGGCAGCAACGCTGAGGACAGCCCAGACGCTGCAGCGGGAGTGACACTACTGGGGCGGGGCTGGACCTGTCCACCCCACAGTAGCCTGCTTGGAATGTCTGGCCATCGACATCAGAAGAGGGGATTGTGGGTCTGGCACTAAGCGCACCCATTCTTTTGGAAGACAATTATGTAGTTATTACAAGGAAGGCCATGTGAGGTTTCAAGGAGGAGTGCCCTTCCACTGGAAAACTTTTTCTGCCAGTACTGTTCTTTCTCTGTACCAAAGAGCTTAAACACCTACACTGTGATTGGCTAGCAGGAGGAAGGTTATTCGAGTGCAAATGTATAAGGTTGCCATGGTGTATTCATGTTAACACTGACACAACAGAAGCTAGAATTATGAAAACTATCCTCAAAAGACATATTTATGACTTAAAAATTTGTACTTTTCTAAAGCAAACAAGTCTGACATGCAATAATCCACTGTCTTCTAATGTATGCCTTATCTGTCATTAAAGTTTGTCGGAAAAAAAAACTGTTTTAAAGATGTAACCAAAAAGCCACGCATTACTCGTTACTGACAGATGGACATCCTATTCTTTCATGCATAGTTGAATTTTTTCATTTTTTAAAAATTACAGTATAACTGACACATTATATTAGTTTCAGGTGTACAATATAATGATTCAGTATTTGTGTATGTTGCGAAACGATCACAATAAGTCTAGAAGCCTACGTTTTTTAAGTAAGTCATTCTGTAATACATCTTTTAATTCCTTGGAAAATAAAGTATGAAGTATAATCCTCACCACACATCTTTAAACTAGATAAGCAACTTTTACCTGATTAAGAAACAAACATTAAAAAAAATAGATGCTCCATGATCACAGCAGTGTGGCAAGTTTTAGAACATACTCTTAAGTCCTGTATCTACAATGACTTCCATGAAGAAATAACAATGCTGGTTACTCTGTGAGTGTGCTCAACACGTCAGGACAAATATTGTGCCTGGATCAGGCACGGGGCTGCTTTAAAGGAAAGCGTGCAGAGTGCCGTAGCTGATCTTGAATATGAGTGATGGGCACATCATGGCCGAGATAAACGATCATCATGTGCACTCCCGACCTTTTTCAACAAGGATATGATTGGATAAGGCGGACGCCTGGTAAGTCGTGTCCTTGAAGGAGACATGCGTCCTCTGCTCCTTGCTGGTGCGACACTTGGGGCCATCTGTGAGGGTGAGGCTCCAGCAGTGGGACAGCCAGAAGCCAGAAGCATGGTTTCTGACTCCATGCAGCCACCAGCAGCCCTGGGGACTGAGCTCACAAGGCTGTGGTGTGGGGTCTGTGACAGCAACCAGCCCTGGATCCTATCTAATTTGCCCCAGGCACTGGTTCTGCCACCATACAGCACCATGAAAGCATGAAGAGCAGTGGGGCTGAGGCCCTAAATGCTCAACCAAGGCCTTGCCCTGGCCAAGAGAACGTGACCACACCCTCTCCTGCCAACAGGTACCCTCAGGGGGAGTGGAGGGCATGGGAAGGCAGAGACAGGCTTTCTACCCTGTTTATAAGCCAGCGGTATTTAAATCGAAGGCAAAGAACCAAGGAAAGGACCATCTATGGGTCAAATGTGATCACAACGAACTCTGAGAAAATTTTTAGTCAAAGGGTTGGTTCTTTAGGAATTCACCTGTAACATATACACACTTCTGTATACCCTGTCATATTTAAAAAAAAGAAATCTATGTGAGTTTTTGTGTTATGCTGGAATCTTAATGGACCAGTGGTAATCTTTCTCATATAAAGCCACTGGAATGTGACGGTATCTTCTGTAATGGAATACGGCTGCTGTTTTGCTACTCCACTAATACTGGTTCTTGTGCTACCAATTATGCAAACCTCTCTCTGGTAGCACACAGTCAAGGGGCTCTGTCTTTAAAATGTTTTCTTCTTGGCGATCTGCCAGAACTAATCTGGCAGTCTTTGTAGTATAGAGCAGAGTTTAATTTTGTTTAGATTCAAGCTGAATACACTTTTGTTTTGTCCTGAAAGATGGTCTACTTCAATAGTGGCATTTGATTTGAGCTAAGAAATTCCTAAGTTCCTTAGTTTCATCAACTCGTAACTGAGTTCCCACATAAACAGAGTAATAAAAATAAGACCTTTCAGAAGTGTAGAAAGAAAAATCAGGATTTGTGCACTGCCAAAGCATTTGCCTTATACCAGCATCCCTAACTGGATACAGATAATTTGGCACAACACACCCCTCACTGTATCCTGTTCATAGCACAAGACATGGTAAATAAAATATACCCACCTGACACATTTCACAAGCAGTGTGTAAGTTCATGGCACACTGACACCTACAATTCCACTGTGGTCTGACTACTAAGAGCTGAATTACTGCTAATTCAACCTAATATTAAGTCATCATTACCATTTCACTCATTCACTGGGAAAAATAAAAGCACTTCATTTTAAGCTCTGGAATTATATCCCCCCCCACCCCGTTAAATCAAAGTTTTCTTCTTTCTAAGGGACATTTGTCAGACGGACAAATGTTTTTGCCCTTCCTTCAAAGTGTAATGTGTAGATCTGATCTGAAAAACAGGACTCAAAATACCTTTGTGGTTTCTGTTTTATTCTGACCAGAGGTGTAGCTTTTCCATCCTAACACTGTCTCAAGGCATGGCTATTCAGATTTTTCTGAGTTAGACCATCTCAGTGATCCCATATGAAAGACAGAAACATGGAGGGGGTGGGCCAACACACCAGGAACTCCATAGACACTGTGACATGCTTCAGAACTCAGGGAACGGGAAGCCTTTTGAGGATTCTTATTTGCTATAGACCTTTTCAGACCACCTGACTGCCCTCCATCTAAACTGGAGACAGAACAGGGATGAAAGGAGACAGGGCAGGAATGGAAAGGCTACAAAGTAGCCAGTCACTTACTCTCTATTTTCAGTGCGAACCTAGAAGAGGGACCAGTACAGAGTAGGCACTCAGTAACTACGTGTTAAATGGTGAGTGACTGAACTAATCATGTTTCTTAATTATACTCTCAAATAGTCTTATCATTTCTTCATTTCTAACCCTATGTGTATAACTAATTTATTCATTTTAAAACATTCTTACTGGTGGAATACTATAAATTGTGTGAGAAGAGAAATCGCAACTGCTGCTCCCTTGCTGAGCACCTTACTTAACTGAAATTCCCTAAAAAGCAGAGAACACAGCACTGCGCCCATGCCCAGCACAGTACATGAGCACAGCAGGAATTCAAAGCTGTCTCCTCGATGGACGGAAGCATGGACAGATGGACACTAGAGGATTCCTTCATCATGATGCTCAGTGTTATGACAAATTAGACTTTTGACTGAAATGACGAGGTCAGGAATAACATCCATATCACAAACAAGAGGACATTACAGGGCTTGGAACTCAGGTTGACAATTATAACAGTTTTTAAAAAAATATTTCTTTGGCTGCATCACTTGATGGATGATATAAAACTTTTGAGGCTACTTTTGGGACCAGAGCTCCCAGCCTGGACTATGTACAACATGTGTGTGGGGCTTCCCAGTGTGTGATTTTCATCTCCGTCAAGCTTCACGGACCCACACTAACTAACAATGGCCAAGAATGCCCTACACTCTCCTAAAGGCCTGTTGTCCAACATGGGCCTGTTGTAATTAAGCTAACTAAAAGACAGCAAGATAGAAACAAATCGCTGAGCTAGTCTTCGTGGACACACCATTCTGACTTCACATTCTCCACATGCAGTGTTGTTGGTCTGTGGACTATCTCTTATAATACTAAACCTGGCATTCATATTTGCTTATTTAACCACAAAGGGGAGCAGAAGCGGATATTTTCCTATCTGCCTTTGCATGTTTACATTCTCTCTCTTAATGTGTGTGTATGTATATCATTTCCTTGAATTAATATTGAATAGCAATTCTAACTTGATAAAAAGTCCTTATTGAGATTGAGCAAGATGGCAGCATGAGAAGTGACCCAGAAATCTCCACCCAAAACCACACATAACATGAAAATACAACAACTACAACTGATCCTGAAAGAGTGACCAGAAAGAAGACTTCAAAAGATGGCCTACATTTAGGAAAAAGAGCAGACCTCACAGAAAAGGGTAAAGTAGCAAACCCATGATCTGGCAGGACCCAGGCCCCTTTCCCAACCCTGGATCACTGGCGGGAGGAAGAGAAACAGATTGGGGAGGGAGTAGAAGCCCAGGACTGCTAAATACCCACTCTTGGACATCTGCTCCGGGAGTACAAACCCACATTATATGGTACTCTGGAGATTAGAGGATTGGAAAGCAAAGACAGGCGAAATACCAGGAGAGACTGAGATTCCAGCCGCTTGTGGAGAACAGGTAACCACAACCAGCTACTCCAGAACAAAAGAAAAGCAGATACTTAGAAAGACTTCCTAACAGTGAGAGGGCTGCTAAAGGGGCAAGGATTACACAGAGCTTGCTGCTAAGGAGAAAAGAAAGGTGGACGAAATCATCCCGGCACACTCAGCCCAGAAGGTTGGGAAATTTAAGGAGCTTCATGCACTACATCCCCCTAGCTGGCAACGTAGCACTGTAGCATCACACTGAGATACGCAGCCTGCCACTTCTCCCTCCCAGCTGGCAAGGGTTGGTAAATCTGCTGCCCCAGCCATCGGGCCAAGCCAGCTGGAGGGTGGCCCCACCTATGGCAGCTACAAGGGCATAGTATAGAGGCTCCTCCCTGCAGGCTCAGCACACTGGCTATGGCAGCAGAGGCAGGCACTGTGGATGGGAAGCAGGAAAGAGCTCTTTTCTCCCGGCAGGTATTGGCACTGCTCACCTGCGCACCCCACCACCACTCCAAGGACTAGCAGCTCAAGAGAGTAGAAGCAGCTTCTGAGAACTAGGGGGCACCACCTATACAAAGTTATTATTCCATAATAATCATTAGAAATATGAAACGGCAAAAGAACCTGGTACAAACCCAAATCCCACCAACACCAGAAAGAGGGCTAAGCGAAACTGAAATCACCAGTCTTCCTGATAAAGATTTCAAAATAAAAATCATAAACATGCTCACGGAGCTACAGAAAAATATTCAAGAACTCAGGGAGGACTTCAAGAAACAGAAACTGCCAAATACAGGATCTGAAGCGAAACATATTATGGACAGATTTAAAAGCAGATTATATGAGGTAGAGGAGACATTAAATGAAATACAAACTAGAGAACAGGAATACACAGAGAGAAAAATGGATCTCTAGGAATGAAAGAATACTAAGAAAATTGTATGATGAATCCAATAGGAACAATATTCACATTACAGGGGCAGCAGAAGGAGAAGAGAGAAAAAAAGGGATAGAAAGTCTCTTTGACAAAAGAATTGCAGAAAACTTCCCCAAACTGGGGAAGGAAAGTCTCTCAGGCCATGGAAGTGCACAGATCTCCCAAAACAAGGGACCCAAAGAAGACAGCAAAAAGACATAAAATGATTAAAATGGCAAAGAACAAGGATAAGAACAAAGTATTAAAAGCAGCCAAAGAGAGAAAAAATATCACATACAAAGGAAACTCATCAGACTTCTCAGCAGAAATCTTATAGGCCAGAAGGGAGTGGCATGATATATATAATGCAATGAAACAGAAGGGCCACGAACAAAGACTACACTACCCAGCAAGATTATCATTTAAATTTGAAACAGGGATTTAACAATTTCCATATAAGCAAAAGTTGAGGGAATTTCCTTCACACAAACCATATTTATAGTGTATTTTGGAGGGACTGCTACAGATGGAAGTGTTCCTAAGGCCAAATAGCTGTCACATGAGAAAATAAAACCATCGTAAAGGAAGTAGACCAATTAATTACTGAGCAAATGCAAAATTAAATCAATTACCCACACAGTCACTAAAGGGATACACAAAGACTGCAGAATATGACACCTAATACAGAAAGAAGGCAAGAGAAAGAAAAAGAAGGGAGGAAACAAAACCTTTAGATTGTGTTTGAAACAGCTTACTAACTGAGTTAAGTTAGACTTTTAGATAGTAAAGAAGCTGCCCTTGAACATTTGGTAACCACGAATCTAAAGCCTGCAAGGCAATAAGTACATATCTATTGATAATCACGCTAAATGTAAATGGAAGGAATGCACCAATCAAAAGACACAGTTACAGAATGGATTAAAAAAAAAAGACCATCTATATGCTGCCTACAAGAGACTCACTTCAAAGTGTCCCCCAAAAATACACAAACTAAAAGTAAAGGGATGGAAAAAGGTATCTCATGCAAATAATAGGGAGAAAAAAACAGAAAGTGCAGTACTTGTATCAGACAAAATAGACTTCAAAACAAAGAAAGTAACAAGAGACAAAGAAGGACATTACATAATGATAAAGGGGTCAGTCCAACAAGGGGATATAACCATTATAAATACCTATGCACCCAACATGGGAGCACCGACATATGTGAAACAAATACTAACAGATTTAAAGGGGGAAATAGAATGTAATGCATTCATTTTAGGAGACTTCAACACACCACTCACTCCAAAGGACACATCAACCACACAGAAAATAAGTAGGAAGACAGAGGCATTGGACAACATATAAGGAAAGATGGACCTAACAGACATCTACAGAACACTCCACCCAAAAGCAGTAGGATACACATTCCTCTCAAATGCACATGGCACATTTTTGAGAATAGATCAGATACTAGGCCACAAAAAAGAGCCTCACGAAATTCAGAAGGATTGAAATTGTACCAACCAGCTTCTCAGACCACAAAGGTAAGAAACTAGAAATAAATTATGCAAAGAAAACAAAAAAGCCCACAAACACATGGAGGCTTAACAACATGCTCCTAAATAATCAATGGATCAATGACCAAATTAAAACAGAGATCAAGCTATATGTGGAGAAAATTGAAAACAGTAACTCAACACCGCAAAAATCTGTGGGACACAGTGAAGGCCCTGCTAAAAGGAAAGTATAATACAGGCATACCTCAAGAAAGAATAACAATCCCAAATGAACAGTCTAAACTCACAATTAATGAAACTAGAAAAGAAAGAACAAATGAGGCCCAAAGTCAGTAAAAGGAGTGACATAATAAAGATCAGAGCAGAAATAAATAAAATTGAGAAGAATAAAACAACAGAAAGAATCAATGAAAGCAGGACGTGGTTCTTTGAGAAAATTAACAAAATAGATAAAACCCTAGCCAGACTTACCAAGAAAAAAAGAGACTCTACACATATAAACAGAATTGGAAATGAGAAAGGAAAAATCACTACAGACACCATGGAAATAAAAAGAATTATTAGAGAATACTATGAAAAATTATATGCTAACAAACTGGATAACCTAGAAGAAATGGACTTTATAGAAAAATACAACGTTCCAAGGCTGATCCAGGAAGAATTAAAAATGTGCAACAGAACAATTACCAGCAATGAAATTGATTTGGTAATCAAAAAACTACCTAAGAAAAGAAGCCTGAACCAGATGGCTTCAATATTGAATTTTATCAAACATTTACAGAAGACCTAATACCTATCTTCCTTAAAGTTTTCCAGAAAGTAGAAAAGGAGAGAATACTTCCAAACTTAATTCTATGAGGCCAGCATCACTCTAATACCAAAACCAGGCAAAGACACCACAAAAAAAGAAAATTACAGACCAATATCCCTGATGAACATTGATGCAAAAATACTCAACAAAATATTAGCAAACCAAATTCAAAAATACATCAAAAAGATCATCCATTATGATCAAGTAGGATTTATTCCAGGGATGCAAGGATGGTTCAACATTTGAAAATCCATCAACATCACCACATCAACAAAAAGAAGGACAAAACCACATGATCATCTCCATAGATGCTGAAAAAGCATTTGAAAAAATTCTACATCCATTCATGATAAAAACTCTCAAAAAAATGGGTATAGAGGGCAAGGACCTCAACATAATAAAGGCTATATATGACAAACCCACAGCCAACATCATACTTAATAGCAAAAAGCTGAAAGCTTTTCCTCTAAGATCTGGAACAAGACAAGGATGCCCACTCTCCCCACTTTTATTCAACAGAGTACTGGAGGTCCTAGCCATGGCAATCAGACAACACAAAAAAATAAAAGGCATCCAGATTGACAAGGAAGAAGTTAAACTGTCACTGCTGTTTGCAGATGATGTGATGTTGTACATAAAAAGCCTTAAAGAATCCACTCCAAAACTACTAGATCTAATATCTGAATTCAGCAAAGTTGCAGGACAAAAAAATCAATAAACATAAATCTGGTGCATTCCTATATACTAATGATGAACTAGAAGAAAGAGAAATCAGGACAACAATTCATTTACAATTGCATCAAAAAGAATAAAATACGTAGGAATAAACCTAACCAAGGAGGTGAAAGATCTATACCCTGAAAACTACAATACACTCATAAGAGAAATTAAAGAAGATACCAATAAATGGAAATATATCCCATGCTCATGGATAGGAAGAATTAATATTGTCAAAATGGCCATCCTGCCTAAAGCAATCTACAGATTCAATGCGATCCTTACCAAAATTCCAACAGCATTTTTCAATGAACTAGAACAAATAGTTCCAAAACTCATATAAAACCACAAAAGACCCCGAATAGCCAAAGCAATTCTGAGAAGGAAGAATAATGTGGGGGGATTACACCCCCCAACTTCAAGCTCTACTACAAAGCCACAGTAATCAAGACAATTTGGTACTGGCACAAGAACAGACCCAAAAATCAATGGACCACAATAGACAGCTGAGATATAAACCCACACATATATGGCCAATTAATATATGATAAAGGAGCCATGGATATACAATGGGGAAATGACAGCCTCTTCAACAACTGGTGTTGGCGAAATTAAACAGCTACATGTAGGAGAATGAAACTGGATTACTGTCTAACTCCATACACAAAAGTAAACTCAAAATTTTTCAAAGACCTGTATGTAAGTCATAAAACCATAAAACTCTTAGAAGAAAATGAGGCAAAACTCTCTTGAATATAAACATGAGCAATTTTTTCCTGAACATATCTCCTCAGGCAAGGGAAACAAAAGCAAAAATGAACAAATGGGACTACATCAAGCTAAAAAGCTTCTGTACAGCAATGGACACCATTAGTAGAAGAAAAGGCATCCTACAGTATGGGAGAATATATTCATAAAAGATATATCTGATAAGGGGTTAACATCCAAAATATATAAAAAACTCACATGCCTCAACACCCAAAAAGCAAATAACCTAATTAAAAAATGGGCAGAGGATCTGAACAGACATTTCTCCAAACAAGAAATTCAGATGGCCAACAGGCACATAAAAAAGATACTCCACATCACTAATCATCAGGGAAATGCAAATTAAAAGCACAGTGAGATATTACCTTACACCAGTTAGGATGGCTTACATCCAAAAGACAAGCAACAACAAATGCTGGCAAGGTTGTGGAGAAAGGGGAACCCTGCTACACTGTTGGTGGGAATGTAAATTAGTTCAACTGTTGTGGAAAGCAATATGGAGGTTCCTCTAAAAACTTAAAATACAAATACCATTTGACCCAGGAATTCCACTCTTAAGAATTTACCCAAAGAAAACAAGATCTCAGATTCCAAAGACATATGCACCCCTATGCTTATTGCAGCACTATTTACAATACCCAAGATAAGGAAACAACCTAAGTGTCCATAAGCAGATGAACGGATAAAGAAGATGTGCTACATACATACAATGGAATATTATTCAGCCTTAGGAAGAAAACAAATCCTACCATTTGCAACAACATGGATGGAGCTAGAGGGTGTTATGCTCAGTGAAATAAGCCAGGTGGAGAAAGACAAGTGGCAAATGATTTTACTCATTTGTGGAGTATAACAACAAAGCAAAACTGAAGAAACAAAACAATAGCAGACTCACAGACTCCAAGAAGGGACTAGCGGTTATGAAAGGGAAGGGGGTGTGGAGGGGTGTGGCAAGGGAGGAGAAGGAGATTAAGGGCCATTATTGTTAGCACACAATGTAGGGTGGTCAAGGGGAAGGCAGCATAGCACACAGAAGACAAGTAGTGACTCTATAGCTTCTTAGGATGCTGATGGACATGTGTTGGGGGACACTTGATAATATGGTTGAATGTAATAAGCACAGTGTTGCTCATGTGGAACCTTTATAAGATTGTATATCAATGATACCTTAATAAAAAATGATTATTAAAAAAAGTCCTTACTGACATTTCACCAAAACCCATGAAACAACAATGCCAAAAAAATAGGAATTCTCAATTTGGAACATGAAGTGATTTTAAGTGAAATTAGCTACTGTGGCTGACACACTCTCAGGTGAGTGCCATGATCCTGTTCTCCCGTTCACCCCTTTGTGCAATCTCCCCCCCTTGGGGTGTGGACAGGACCTGTGCCTTGCTTGTAACCAGTACAATATGGCAAGGTGATGGGGTGCCCCTCCCCTGATTAGTTATGTTATACATAACAACATAATGTCTCTTTCTGGCTAGTAGACTCACTCCTTGGTAGTTGGATGAAGTAGTGGCCATGGTGGGAAAGCCCACCTGGCAGGGACTGGGCGTTACCTTTTAGGATCTGGGTGGAGGGATTTAAGACCTGGGGTTGGCCTCTGGGACACAGGGGTGTCCTGTAGCTAACAGCCAGGAAGAAGCCGTGGTCCCACAACTGCAAAGACAGAAATTCTGCCACAACCTGGGTGAGGCAGCCACAACCCCCGGTGAGACTCCGTCCAGCCAACATGTCGCCTTACAGCGCGGGAAACCCCAGGCGCAGCTGAGAGGGCTCTGTCTCCTGACACGCAGAGGCCAGTGAGGTATGCATCGGTTTAAGACATTAGTCTGTGGTGATTTGTTGCACAGCAATAGAAGTCTGATACCATTATTCATTTCAAAAAATGAGAGTTGTGTTCAGAAATACTATTTATATAAATAAACCCTTGAAAATAGGATATTTATTAAATGTATTATCCTGTGTGAAAATTAAAATCTTCTGGGAAGGTATTTTTATGAATATTTCATAATTTTTATAAATACCTAGCAGCTTATATTTTACAAACAGACTAAAGAAAGAGTAATTTGGTGAAAGCTGCTAGAGCAGATACGCTGCTAGAGGAGATAGTCCCTTTCCTCTTCTTCCTCTTAGTAAGTCTGTGCCAAGCCTGCAGTTGCTCTGGCAGACACTTTGTTTCCCAGGCTTCTGTGAAGTTCAGGGTGGCTATGCAAACTATATTCTTGCAAGCAAATGTTGAGCGGAGGTAATGTGGACAACCAGGTCGTTCAAAAGAAAGCTGCTCACACCCTCATCCTCATTCTCCTGTCTTCTGGGTGTAGTCAGAGTGGGGCGAGGGCCTCCGGAAAAAGCAAAGCAAGATATTTACAGCCAGAGCAATGTAACTATGTGAAAGGAAACCCCCTACCAAAACTCTGTTAAATATTAAGCTCTAAAGTCTTTCTTCAGTGAGATCAGTTAATATTCCCCAGATAAAGAAGAGTAGCACATGTTTTTATTATGCTAATCAATCGTGTATAAGTTTCACATTAGCATGCTAAAAGGCCCAGGCCTATGTGCTGTCTTTCCTTCTTCAGACCTGATGAGGTGATTTGCAAACTGGCAACTAATTTAGTATGCAGGCCCAGCAGTAAACAACATAGTAAAAGGCAGGAAGGATTCCACCTTAAAGACAAGATTTTAATACCCAGGAAGTTAAGAAGTAGGATTCTTAACTTACTCTTTAGCAAACAATACCTCAGCCCACCTTGGGGGCTGGACAGGAGGCCTTGTTTGATATGCTCCTAGAACAAGACGCAGGTATCTCAGGGAGAAATCAGAGCAGGAAGTTTCTTGTGTTAAGTTAATTCTCAATATTCAGAGAACACTTAACAAGTTCACACCCCTAAGCTTTTTTTCAGTTCCCCAAAATTCTCAACTGCCTACAAAACCCCTAGACAATGCACCACTACGAGCTCTCTTGTCCCCACCTGGCGTGAGCCAGGAGCTCTGTCCTCTCTCACTGTATCTCTCAATAAAAGCCTCTCCTTGGCTCTCCTACCTTGGGTGTTTGCTAGGTTCATTCTTCGACTACGCAAACAAGAACCCCAGCATCACTGCTAGCCTTGGAAAAGTGAAAACTTGAACCCCACACCTGAACTCAAAGATAAAAGTTGTGTGCTGAGGAATCACGATCCTGAGCTTATCTGCTCACCTTTGCCTTGTGAGCAGGAGGAAATGAACTTTTTCTTATTTAAATAAAAAATTTTCAGGGTCTTGTCACAGCAACTTAGCCAACACTCCAACTGACAATTTTCCACAGCGGTCACACATATGGGAGGTAGGATTCAAAGCCAGGTGTCTAAATCAAAGCCAATGCTTTCTTGCTCCTCCATGTCACACATCCTAAGGTATCTAATTATGTGACCTCCTGCTTTCTACAAATGTGAAAATTACAACCATCTTAATTTCAAACTCCTGGCCCCCAAAACATTCCTATGCCATGATTGTGTGTTTACATTTAAAATTTATAATGTGTAACCTAAGTTTTATCACAAAGGCTTAAACACGCATCAAAACACACCACTTAACTATTTTTGCAACTAAAAGGAAAGCCCTTATACAAGTAATAATAGGAGTAAGTATTATAATAAGATGTTAACCCTGATGAACTGGGGGAGGCCTCTGGGACTATCAGTGGCCTAGAGCTGACAGCCAGCAAGAAGCTGGCTTAAGTATTATAATAGTAAGGTAAGTATAATGATAGTAAAAGTAAGTTAAAAGGTTAACACTACTCTCCAGTATGTAAAAAAATGTGTAAGGCACAAATCCTTCTCCTAATTACCATATAAATCTGAATAACTTCCCCAAGTGCCAGGATAAGAATTTTATAACATCCTAATGACAACTAGAAAATATTTTTTATACTGATGGTAGAACTGTAACCGATTTTAACAAGACTGGGAAAAAAAATCATTCCTAACAAACTGACCAAATTTCTTTAGGCACTTAATAGTAACATCAGGTACTCTGTTACCAATGTGCAAAATATTAACTAGGAGTATGTCTTCTTAGCTTGCCAACCTTAATTATCAATTTTACTTACATATGAATATTGGGGAAAAAAAGGCTTTGCAAAACAAAAGCCCTGAAAGTAACCTACTGTGCCTATCAAAGCTAATCCATCAGCAGAGCAAAGAGGTAATGATTCAATGGAAATGAATTTGTTAGATGAAACAGAAGTAGGTAATACTACTCCAATTAAATGAGATAACAGGTGAAAAACAACAAGCACAGAACTGGAATCAAAACATGCTGGCTTTTTTCTTCCTAATCAAAGTTCCTTAATACTGCTTTTCCTTTGCCTATAACATTGTAAGAGAAAAAGGCAGATTCTTCTTTGTTCTATAGGAATCTATGGCCAACAAATGAGGACCTCCACAGAATATGAGGACATCTGTGGTCAGGGGGCACCCAGGAGACAAGGGTGGGAGGACCTACAGGAAGGAGAGTACAACCAGGCAGCTCTGGTGTTAATACTTTGATTGAAAGAAGAGGGATACTAAACCCACCAGCAAACAATTAACAAAATGGTAACAATAAGTCCATACCTATCAATAATTACTCTAAATATAAATGGACTTAATTCTCCAATCAAAAGACTGGATGGATGGATTAAAAAATAAAGACCAAATCTTATGCTGCCTACAAGACACAGACTTCACCTTTATAGACACAAGTCTCAATGTGAAGGATGGAAAAAGATATTCCATGTAAATGGAAAACAGAAGAGAGAAAGGATAGTTATCAGATATAAGAAAAAATAAGCTTTAAGCCAAAAACCATAACAAGAAACAAAGAAGGTCATTATATAATGATAGAGAACTCAATTCATCAAGAAGATATAACACTTGTAAATATATATGCACCCAACATTGGAGCACCTAAATATGTTAAGGAAATACAAACAGACCTGAAGAGTAAAATCGACAACCATTCAGTAATAGTAGGCAACTTCAACAGAGAAACACTGGACTTGAACCATTCATTAGATCAAATGGACTGAGAAGACCTATATAGAACATGCCACCCAACAGCAGCAGAATTTACATTTTCCTCAAGAGCACATGATACATTCTGCAGCACAGATTATAGGATAGGTCACGAAACAAATCTTAGCACATTTAGAAGACTGAAATTTTATCAAGTATCTTTTCTGACCATAATGGAATGAAAGTAAATACCTATAGGAGGAAAGCTTGAAAATTCACAAATAGGTGGTAATTAAACTAAACAAAATTCTGAACAGTGGGTTGAAAAAGAAATCAAAATAGAAATAAAAAATATCTTGAAACAAACAAAAATGTTAGCACAACATATAAAAACTTAAAGGATGCTACAAAAGCACTTGTAAGTGGGAAGTTTATAGCCATAGATGCCTACATTATGAAATAATAAAGATCTCAAATAATCAACTTAACTTTACACCATAAGGAACTAGAAAAAGAGAAACAACGTAAATCCAAAGGTAGCCGAAGGAAGAAAATAACAAAGATCAGAGCAGAAATAAATGAAATGGAGACTAAATAGACACAGAAGAGATCAATGAAACTATGTGGAGACCAGCTCCACAAACCAGCTGAACCTGAGTGGAGTGGAAGTGAGGAGCTTGACGAAATATATATAGTGACGAAAATACAGAAAAGATACAAGAAAGACACAGAAACCAAAGCTGGGATCAGGAGGTTCACTGCCTGCTGATGGCAGACAAGCGACATAGTTTGTTTTCTGAGCACCACTTAACATACACAAGCTCATAATGATGTCACTTCCAGACTGATTTTATATCCGGTGATCTCATATCCAGTGATATCACCTCCTGGTGCCTGCATCTGGTGATGTCACTTCCGGGGTGAAATCACATCTGGCCCTCCACATCTCCTGCTTTTTACTTTATTAAAAATGAAGGTAATAGATATAATAGAGATTATAGAAAGTCTTCCCTTAAATATCCTGTTTTTAATATAGTCCTTCCCTTAAGTTCCCACAGTGAAAGATTTAATTTCCTGTAGTGAAATAGAAGAGTGAGATTATGACCACAGCCTGGTTCTCAGTCTGAGCCGAGCCCGGGCAGCCAAGCAGCCAGAGGAAGAGGAGACTTTTCTCGGAGACAGTGAAGGTTCAGGCCTCTGCAAAGTCGGGGGGTGAGGATCTGAGCCTCACCTCTGCTGACCCCCAAGTCCTCTCCTGATGGCCCCTCTGTGACTGTACCTGTCTTAGGTTGTTCCTCCCATGAGGAATCTTACCTGTCTCTGGCTAGCCAGCCATCCTCTGGGGCCAATCAGGGCAATGTGAGGTATGAGAGTGAGAGAGAGGCAGCATCGGTATTCTGTCTCCTTGGTTTTTTACATCTCCATGACCTTCACGCTCAGAACCTGCTTTAGGGATCCCTTGCCAGCCGGCAGGGTCCTATCTCAGGTAATACATTCTGAGGAACTCAAGCTATTTTTTACAATGTAAGATATACCTTCCAAAACAACAGGGTAGTGTTATAGAAAGGGCTTTGTTTGAGAAAGAAAGAGATAACAGAACCATCAAACAGGAAGAAAGGTGAAAAGATTGGAAAAACCTCCGGGCAAAATGTAGGGCATAGCTGGAAGCTCTCCCCTTCTTCCTTTAATTGAAGTCATAGGTGATGCTGGGTGCCAAGGGAGGCAGACTTCTGGGGTGGTTTTCATCCTCATTTTGTGAGTTGACTGCTATATGATGATGTTTCACTAGCTGTTTGGGGAGCCAGTGAGGACCTGTAGCAGACAGCAGATAAGCACCAGTGCTGGCATTCAGTTTTTTATCAGTTTAGGAATAATAAACTATAAATGACAAAAGACTTACACTTTACAATGGTTAAAGATCTGAGGAGAACTTACTATAAGACAGTTGATATAAGGATATTTGAATATATCTGTAATATAAAACATTTAATAAAATTTAGGATTATTTTTTTGAGAGTGCTTTCCAGGTAATTAAGCAGGTAATTATATGCCAGATAAATAAACTGAATCAACCAAATATTTTTTCCAATGAGGAGAAAAAGGTTCCCTATTATGTCCCAGGGCCTTCTGGAAAACATCAGTTAACTAGAGGTAAAAGCACCTTTTTGAAATTGGTGTTGGGAAGTTGTCAAAAGAAAGTATTTAGGACACTTGCCTAAATAGAATTATAGGTTATTATTAAATAATACTTATTATTTAACCAGAATGACAATAAAAAGGTTTAAAGGCAAATACAGAAGGTTACACAGTTGTTGACAACACTTAGCTTATAATCTTTTTAATATTAAGATCTTACTTTCTTTAGCCACAGCAATCAGGTAACACAAAAAAATAAAAGGTACCAAGATTGGCAAAGAAAAAGTGAAACTGTAACTGCTTGCAGATAACATGATATTGTACATAAAAAACCCTAAAGAATCCACTCCAAAACTACTAGATCTAATATCTGAATTGAGCAAAGTTTCAGCATATAAAATTAATACACATAAATCTGTTGCATTCCTATACAATAATGATGAACTAGCAGAAAGACAATTCAGGAAAACAATTCCATTCACAATTGCACCAAAAAGAATAAAATACCTAGTAATAAACATAACAAAGGAAGTGAAAGACCTATATCCTGAAAAATACAAGACACTCATGAGAGAAATTAAAGAAGATGCCAATAAATGGAAACACATCCTGTGCTCATGGATAGGAAGAATTAATATTTTCAAATGGCCATCCTGCCTAAAGCAATCTACAGATTCAATGCAATCCCTATCAAAATACCAACAGCATTCTTCAATGAACTAGAGCAAATAGTTCTAAAATTCATATGGAATCCCAAAGGACCCAAATAGCCAAAGCAATCGTAAGAGGATGAATAAAGCTGGGGCATTATGCTCCCTGACTTCAGGCTCTACTACAAAGCCACAGTAATCAAGACAGTTTGGTACTGGCATAAGAACAGACCCATAGACCAATGGAACAGACTAGAGAGCCCAGATATAAACCCAACCATATCTAGTCAATTAATATATGATAAAGGAGCCATGGATATACAATGGGGAAATGACAGCCTCTTCAACAACTGGTGTTGGGAAAACTAGACAGCTACATGCAAGAGAATGAAACTGGATTATTGTCTAACCCCATACACAAAAGTAAACTCGAAATGGATCAGACTTGAATGTAAGTCATGAAACCATAAAACTCTTAGAAGAAAACATAAGCAAAAAATCTCTTGAATATAAACATGAGCAACTTTTTCCTGAATGCATCTCCTTGGGCAAGGGAAACAAAAGCAAAAATGAACAAATGGGACTACATCAAGCTAAAAACCTTCTGTACAGCAAAGGACACCATCAGCAGAACAAAAAGGCATCCTACAGTATGGGAGAATATATTTGTAAATGACGTATCTAACAAGAGGTTAACATCCAAAAATATAAAGAACTCACATGCCTCAACAACCAAAAGGCAAATAGCCCAATTAAAAAATGGGCAAAGGATATGAACAGACACTTCTCCAAACAAGAAATTCAGATGGCCAACAGGCACGTGAAAAGATGCTCCACATTGCTAATTATCAGCAAAATGGAAATGAAAACCACAATGAGAAATCACCTCACACCAGTGAGGATGGCCAACATCGAAAAGACCAGAAACAACAAATGCTGGTGAGGATGTGGAGAAGAGGAAACCCTCCCACACTGCTGGTGGGAATGTAAACTAGTTCAACCATTGTGGAAAGCAGTATGGAGGTTCCTCAAAAAACTAAAAATAGAAATACCATTTGACCCAGGAATTCCACTCCTTGGAATTTAACCTAAGAAAACAGGATCCCAGATTCAAAAAGACATCTGCACCCCTATGTTTATTGCAGCACTATTTACAATAGCCAAGATATGGAAGCAATCTAAGTGTCTATCGGTAGATGAATGGATAAAGATGTGGTGCATATACACAGTGGAATGCTATTCAGCCATAAGCAAGAAACAAATCCTGCCATTTGCAACAATATGGATGGATCTAGAGGATATTGCACTCAGTGAAATAAGTCAGGCAGAGAGAGACAAGTGCCAAATGATTTCCCTCATTTGTGGACTATAACAACAAAGCAAAACTGAAGGAACAAAATAGCAGCAGACTCAGAGACTCCAAGAAGGAACTAGCAGTTACCAAAGGGGAAGGGGTAAGGGAGGGCGAGTGGGGTGGGAGGGAGACTGAGATGGAGGGGTATCATGATAAGTGCACATGGTGTGTGTGTGGTCACGGGGAAAACAGTGTAGCTTAGAGAAGACAAGTAGTGACTCTGTGGCATCTTACTACACTGATGGACAGTGACTGCAATGCGATATGGTGTGGGACTCGATAATAAGCGTTAATAGAGTAACCACATTGTTTTTCTTGTGAAACCTTCATAATATTGTATATCAATGATACCTTAATTAAAAAAAATAAAGAGAAAAAAAGAATAAATGAGGCATTTGCAGTACTGTTTCCTAAGAGCACTAGGTGGGGACTATGTGACAAAAAAAAGATCTTATTTTCTTAAACATTCAATAAACAACTGTACTTAAGAACAAAGTTACATTCTATTACTGTTAATACAATGCGTTTTTATTCCTTATAACTTCTCTTATCAAAACACACATTCTTTAGCATACAAAAATGTTTTCCTTATTATATTAAGTAGTTTAATTAGAACTTAAAATAATTCGGTACCTTAATCTTCAGTGAACATTGAAAAACAGGCCATTGTAAACTGTTACACCAGTATTCCTCAGACTGATACATTTATGAACATATTTTATCATTTTTGGAAATGTGTCTTACAGCACAATTTCTCACTGAGCATAAAATATGTCTATATAACTTAGCAAAACTTTAAGAATTTTGGTTACCACAAAAATTCTTAGGCTGTTTGCATATATACACAGTGTTATACATTTATACACTATTATTATTAAGATGTTTATTTGCTACACTTATTTTTAGCAACCATGCTAGATTACTTATAAAACTTTTACCAAACATTAGACAAAGTTAAGCCTCTCTTTAAGCATCTTCTTGAAAGATTTAACAGATTATATCAACTTAAACGACCTTAAGTAAACTTAGACAGCTGATAACTATAAGAACATGTTGGTTTTAGTTAAATTAGCATTAATGCTTAATATTTTTCATTAGAATTTCTGAAAGTTTTAGAATGCCCAATTTTTACAAGTGCTTGTCTGTAAATTAGTTTTTATTAATACCATCCTCAGGTAGAAAAATATTTTTCATTTACACATACAAACATAGAGATTGAGATGTAATGACTACAGTCAACATAAAAGAATACATACACAGACAGAAACTGATACAAAGATTTTCTAGTTACTAATATTCAACTGCAAAGTGATGATGCAATTATGGGCTGAGCTACTGCCTGTTTGCTAAAGAGTAAGTTAAAGATGGAATCTATCCTGCCTTCTACTATATAGTTTACAGCTTGGCTTGCATGCTAAATTAATTGCCCAGTTTGCAAATTACTAGAGAGAATGTGGTAGATTTGCAAAAGGAGGGAGCAGGAGATATGCAGAGGTTATTTTAGGCTTTCCAAGGTCAGCTAGCTCTGATTTGGAGTCGTAGGCATGTCATCATCATCCTCCCCGCCCCCCATGACCCAGATTCTTTCTGAATGTATTGTTGTTTCTTCTGGGTTAGTTTCTGCTCACAGTTGGGAGGCAAAGTTTCATCACTCTCTGAGGCCATGGATTTTACAAGCGCCTCATAGCTAGTCACCGTCTGTTTAAGTTGTTCAGCTACAACGTTCTCTTCAAGAGGTTTATCTGGCAAACGAGAGGCTGCGGGGGAGGAGTCCAAACTTTCTTTCACTAAATTCTACAGTGCAAATGTTTTTTACGGGAAAGTCCTGAGGCTCATGAAGGGTGAGGTGCTGTTTAAGTTGTTGGCCCACCTTTTGCCAGAGCTGTTTGTTTATGGTTTCTCCTTCAGGGAACCAGGGGCAAGTATTTTGCACAAAAGTAAGAAAAGCATCTAATTGCTAGGCGCATACAGCAATACCACAACTACGAAGAATAGTTTTAAGCATATGCATAAAAAGCGACTGGTCCTTTGATCCAGACTGACCCATAGCTATAGCTTTAAACGTACAAAAATTTGAGGGTCCAATAGTCCTTTGACCCTTGCTATCCCAAGTTTTACTCCTGATGCTACTATTCCCGTACTACCTCTGGGACTTCACCAAGTGTGCATGTCTATTTACCAACAAAAGCCGCTCCTAACAAGGTGCCAGCCATGCACGTGAGACCTGACTCTTCTCAGGGTCCCCTTTACTCCATACTCAGGTCCCTGTTCCGGCACCACCTGCAGACACCAGCTCCACAAACTGGCTGAACCTGAGTGGAGTGGGAGTGAGAAGCTTGAGAAAAATACAGAAAAAGATACAAGAATGACACAGAAACCAAAGCTGGGATCAGGAGGTCCACTGCCTACTAATGGCAGACAAGTGATGCAATTTGTTTTCTGAGCACCACTTATACACACAAGCTCATAATGATGTCACTTCCAGACTGATTTCATATCCGGTGATCTCATATCCAGTGATAGCACTGGTGCTATCACTCCCTGGTGCCTGGATCTGGTGATGTCACTTCCAGGGTGACATCACATCTGGCCCTCCACAAAACTAAAAGTTTTTTTTTATTAAAAAAAATACATAAATAGACAAACCATTAACCAGCTGTACCAAGAAAAGTGTGAGGTCTCAAATAAATATTAGAAATGAAAAAAGACATTACAATTGATACCACAGAAATACAAAGACTTAAGACACTGTGAAAAATTATATACCAACAAACTGGAAACCTAGAAATGAATACTTTCTAAGAAATATATAAGACTGAATCAGGAATAAATAGAAAAACTGAACAGAACAATTACTACCAAAAGATTGAATTAGGAATAAAAAATTTCCCAACAAAAGCTTAGAACCAGGGGCTTCATAGGAGATTCTACCAAACATTTAAAGACTAATGCCAACCCTTCTCAAGCTCCCAAAAAATAGAAGAGGAGGGAACATTTCCATCTAATTTGTGAAGGCCAGAATTACCCTGACACCAAAGGCAGACAAGGATACAAGAAGAAAAGAAAATTATTGGCTAATATCCCTGGATGAACATAGATGCAAAATGCCTGAACAGTACATTAAAAGGATCATCAAGTGGGATGCAAGGCTGGTTCAACATGTCCAGGGATGCAAGGCTGGTTCAACATTTCCAAACCAATCAGTGTGACACACTAATTTAACAAAAGATAGGATAAAAACTATGTGATCATCTCAACAGATGCAGAAAAAGCATTTGAAAAAATTCAACTTCTTTTCATGATAGCAATTCTCAAAAAACTGGGTATAAAGGGAAAGTAGCTCAGCATAATAAAGCAATATATAAGAAGCCCATGGTTGTTATCATACTCAATGGTGAAATGCTGAAATCTTTCCCTCTAAGATCCGGAACAAGACAAGGATGTCCATTAGCACCACCTTCATCAACATAGTACTGGAAGTCTTAGAGCAATTAGGCAAGAAAAAGAACTAAAAGGCATCAAATCAGAAGGGAAGAAGTAAAACTGTGCCTATATGCAGATTATGTGATATTTTATATATAAAACCCTAAAGACTATACAAAAAAGAATAATCAATGAATTCAGTAAAGCTGCAGGATAAAAATTCAATATAAAAATCTTACGTACTTCTATTTACTACTAACAAGCTATCAGAAAGAGAAATTAAGAAAACAATCCCATGTATAATCACACTGAAAAGAATAAAATACCCAGGTATAAATTTAAGCAAGGAGATGAAGGAGCTATATACCAAAAACTTGAACAAGACTTTGATCAAAGAAATTGAAGATAGTGCAAACAAATAGAAAGATATCCCATGTTCATGGACTGGAAGAATTAATATTGTTAATATGTGAATACTAACTAAAGCCATTTAAAGATTCAATGCAATCCCTAACGAAATTCCAATGGCATTTTCCACAAAATTAGAAAAAAAGAATCCTAAAATTTGTATGGAAGCATAAAAGACCTTGAAAGAAGGAATCTTACAAAGAAGAACAAAGCAATCTTAGAAGAACAAAGCTAGAGGCATCATGTTTCTTTATTTGAAACTCTTTGCAAAGCTGTAGTAAACAAAACAGTATGGTATTGACATAAAACAGACACATAGATCAATAGAATAGAGAGCCCAGAAATAAACCCAGGCTGTCAATTAATTTATGACAATGGAGCCAAGAATACTCAATGGGGAAAGGATAATCTCTTCAATAAATGGTGTTAGGAAAACTGGACAGCCATATGCAAAAGAGTGAAACCAGATCACTGTCTTAAACCATATATAAAAAGTAACTGAAAATGTATTATAGACCTGAACATAAGACCTGGAACTATAAAACTTCCAGACAAAAACATGACAATCCTAGACATGGGTCTTGGTGATGATTTTGTGGATTTGACACCAAAGACAAAGACAAAAAAGAGCAAAAATAAACAACGGCCTACATAAAACCAAAAAGTTTCTGCACAGCAAAAAAAAATCAACAAAATGAAAACAACCTATGGAATGGGAGAAAATATTCACAAACCACAAATCCATAAGAAGTTAATCTCCAAATTATACTAGGTACTCATAAAACTGAAAAACATAAAAAACAAATAAGTCCACTTAAAAATGGGCAAAAATCCTAAATAGACATTTTTCCAAAGAAGACATTAGATGGCCAACAGGTACATGAAAAGGGGCACAACATCTCTAATCATCAGGGACACGGAAATCAAAACCCAGTAAGATATCACCTCACATCTGTTAGAATGGTTATTATCAAAAAGACAAAAATTACAAGTTGTGGCAAGCATGCAGAGAAGAGAACCTTGGGCACTGCTGGTGATGATGACTGGTGCAGCCACTATGGAAAACAGTACAGAGGTTCCTCAAGAACTTAAAAATCAGACCTTTTGATCCACCAATCACACTTCTGGGTATATACCCAAGGGAAATGAAATTATTATCTTGAAGAGATACCTGTATTCCCATATTCACTGCAGCATTAGTCAAAATAGCCAAGGTGTGGAAACAACCTAAGTGTCCATCAATGGATGGATGAATAAGTAAAATGTGGTATATACATATGGAAAATTATTCAGCCTTAAAATAAGAAGTCCTATCATTCGTGACAACACAGATGAACCCAGAGGGCATTATGCTAAGTGAAATAAGCCAGACAGAGAAAGACAAATATGGTATGATATCAATTACATATAGAATCTGAAAAAGGAAAAGTCAAAATCATAGAAACAGAGTGTTAGAAAAGTGGTTCTCAGGGGCTAGGGGACAGGAGAAATAAGGGTAGGTTGGTAAAAATGTACAAACTTTCAAAAGATGAAGAAGGCCTGAGGATCTAATGTAAAATATGGTGACTAAGGTCACAGTGTATTGTATGACTGAAATTTGCTAAGACAGTAGAAAAATGTTCTCAGAAAAAAAAGGTAAATATGTGAGATGACAGGTGTATTAACTCAACTGAGGGGAACCCTTTCACAATGTATATTGCAACATCACATTGTTACACTTTATAAATACCTTAGTCAATTATACTCCTAAAGAAGAGGAAAGCAGATCATACACATATTTTTTTAAAAAAGAAAAGGGATACTGCTTCTGTTTTATGATCGTAAGCTTTTCAACAAAGGAAGTAGACGTCTGTGTATAAGAAGACAAAAACCATGGAAGTAAACATTGATAAGAAGGTGACTGTCTTGTGTAGATAATGGGATTTTCTGCCCATGCATAAAAAATGTGATGCAGAAAGGACAGTAACTTCTCAATGTGAAAAAAATTCTAGAGCAAGTGCATAACCCATGGACTCCACATATATGTTCAAGAAATGCAGATGGGTGGAGAATGCACATGGTCCAGCTGTGTGCGTGGCCACTTCGACTCTTACTTTACTCCTCCAGGGGCCTAGCTTATAGATTAATAACCAGCATCTCCCATCTACCTTGGAGCAAGTGGGCAGGAACCCTATTCTGTAAGATAAAGTTGCAATACAGAAAGAGGAAGGACAAATGAACAATCTGATGTTAAGTAAGGCTTGCTAACGTCTTGCATTAAACAGGCAAGAACAACCCTGGAATTTCTTCCTTACCTGTCAGATGTCCTCTCCTATTACTCCTCCTCATCCTGCTCTTTTTACTGGTCAGAAAACACACTAGGTTCGCTCCTGCTCCCTCAAGTCTTTGTCCCCACTTTTCTCTCTGCCTCTGACACTCTGCCCTCAGAGCTGTCTACATGGGTCACTGCTCACTTTCTTCATTTCTGTTCAAATTACACTTCATTGATGAGGCCTTCTCTGAGGATGAAAAAAGGCCACTGCCTCACTCAGGCTGAAGCTGGGCACTTTGCGGGGGCTGCTGGTGGGCTGCTGTCCCGGCCCAGGCAGCTGGGCCTCCCGAGGGTCCCTGCTCATCCTCGCCCCCCGCGTGGAGGGCCATGCGGGGGGCAACCAAAGGTGTCCTCTGGTTTGGTCAGGGCCTGGTCCCCTGCCTCTCTCCCTGTATATCTAATTGGTCTGCACTGCAGATTTCCTAGTGGAGTGGCTGAGGGGGAAGTGATTAATGGAGGTGGGGGCTGAAAACATTTGTTTAATATTTTCAAAATATTATCCCAGTTACAAATGAGTTTTTATTGTGCCCTTTAAGTCTTCACAGAGACACCCTAGTGAGGCCATTCTTCCTTCGGCCATCCCAGAGCCCTGGCTGTCTGCACCAACAGCCGGGCCTGCATCACTCCTTCCAGGTGCACATGCTCCCTCCTCCTCGCCTAGGGGTATGCACACAAAGTTGCATATGGGCTCAAAAATCACCCACCTTTCTGAAATTCATGGAACAGCCATAGCACTGCTACACAGGGGAGTGTTCAAGGATGCTGGCCCTGAGGCCACACAGTCAACTGGGAAGACAGACACTAAATAAGGGGTCACCTAGATGGTTACAATTTGGCAACAGCCACGTGAGCCTGTGCTTGGCACTGGCCAGCTCTATGACAGTCGCCAGATCCCATGACCTCCCTAAATGCTCATCTTGAGCATGTGACCTCCATGACACACACCTCATGGGGTTGCTGTGTGCGTTAAATAAGAGAAAGTAAGGAAGTGGGCATGTTTCGGTCCTCGAGGATGGCTCAGGTTACCAGCTATGAACATAATCCTTCGCAAGCAGGGAGCATACCATGCCTACGGGTACCTTGTGCCTAGCACAATGTCCTCAATAAATACAAAAAGAGAATAAAAAAAGAGTAGAAAAATTAGAGTCAAATTAATGTAACTTAAACACAGTTGTTATCTATTAAGTCCAAATTCTTTCTATAATTAACTAGTTTTGATAATTACTAAGATTATAAAGATGTCAACAAATAGGCAAAAAAATAATTTATTAACTGCGCACGCACACACACACACACACTGAAGAATGCATGACTCTTAGGCAGTTTATTCTCTATCACATTATTTTATTCCAGAAATTTGTTAAATCTGGTATCTGCACAGTAACACTTTCATTTAACTGGCTCTTACCTATTGACCTTTACCTAATAACTTTAAAAATATTTACTTAATTTCCTTGGTTTTGAATAACTGCTACTTTCCAAACTTATTTTCTAATTTGCAAGGTGAAAGATTTGTCTGGACCATATTAGAAAGTCTACCCTATTAACTTTCCTTTCTGTTACCTAAAATGTACAGAAGCTAGACATGTACAATTAGGAAATATGACCTACTAAGGATTATGCTCCTGGTAAGATGAAATTCAGTTAACAAAGATGGTCAAAAAGCACCTTCAGCTCCTGGGATCCATAATAACGACCCCTCCCCCACCAAAACACACACTCCCTCTGTAATACTGTGAAGGCATTCCAGAAGTTTTTTAAGCAATGGCATATTCTGAAGTATAGCCCAGGGCTTGCGGTAGTATGTCATCTGTAGGTCATGTTAGTACCTGTATTTTGTACAGACTAACTGACAAATAAAATACATGACTGAGCCACTGAAATTACCAGGGTTGCCTGCTTTTCTATCAACATGTCATCAATCCTGATTTTCTCATCTGAAGAATTTCCAAAATTCCTGATGCAACAGCTTTTAGCAATTTCTTATAAAAAAGAAACTGCTGTACTTATGGCTGAAATATATGGAAAACCTGCATGATGCCAAACAGTACATATTGCTGCAGTTCAAAAAAGTGTCAGATAAAAGTAAACTAGCCATTTATAGTTACAACAAAAAAGCAGCAACTAAATATTATTCTAATTCTTCATATAAAAATAGTATCAACTAGCATTATTTTATAATGTAACAATAACAGGAGCTATATATTGGTTTTCTTCTATTCTCATCCCCTTAGTTTGAAAGCTCCAGGTGTAATCCTTATGGGGTCAGCCGTGAGTGATGTCTTGTTTAAGGCTGCAGTGCACTGAAGGCCTTGGAATTCCTTCTAATCTATAGGTCACTAAGATAAATCACACTCCACATAACAATTGCCACAACACCCTTTGGAAGAAAATTGATCTCTAACTTGCAGAGCAATTCAGTCTCCTCCTTCACCGGCAGGAGTTGAGCTCACCAAATGTGACCCATCACAGCCTTCCTGCTCCAAGGCTAAATTATGTCAGTACTCACTCTTTTCTTAAAAATTCAGATACAATTCACACACCATAAACCTTGCTCTTTTAAAAAACACCCTTTTGAAGTGTACAATTCTGTCATTTTTTTAGTATATTCACAAGGTTGTGCAGCTATCACCACCATCTAATTCCAGAACATTTTCATCATCCTCAAAAGATATCCCTTACCCATTAGCAGTCATTCTGTATTCCCTCCTCTCCTCGAGCCCCTGACAACTATCGATCTACTTTCTGACTCTGGATTTGCCTATTCTGGACACTTCATATGAATGGAATCATGGAATAGGTGATCTTTTATGTTTAGCTTCTTTCACTTAGCATAAAGTTTTTAAGGGTCACTCATGTTGTAGTACATATATTTCATTCCTTTTTATAGCTAAATAATATTCCATTGTAAGGACACACAGCATTTTGTTTATGTTTATCCAAATGTAAACCGAAGGACATTTGGGTTGTTTCCACTTTGGGGCTATGATGAATAATGCTATTAACATTCAGGTACACATTTTTGGGTGGCCATATGTTTTCAGTTCTATTGAGTATATATATATTATCTAGGAGTAGAACTGCTAGATGATATAGTAATCTGATTAGCCTTTTGACAAAATGCTAAACTGCTTTCCAAAGCTGTTATACAATTTTACATTTCCATAGCTGTTTCAATTTCACCACATCCTTGTCAACACTTGTTATTGCCTGTCTTTTCTATTATATACATCCCGGTGGAGTAAAGTGGTATGTCTAATTGTGGTTTTGATTGGCATTTTCCTTAAACTAATGATGTTGAGTATCTTTTCATGTGCTTAGGGGTCACTGTGTATCTTCTTTGGACAATGTCTATTAAAACCCTTTGCCATTTTAAATTTGGACTTAATGTCTTTTTATCCCATTCTGTGAGCTATCATTTCTTTCCTGATATTGTCTTTTGATAATCCTTTCTTCTCACTTTCTTCTCCTTTGGGACTCCAGACATATACATATTTCTACTGATGTTGTCCCATAAGTCTATAGTCTTCGTTACTTTTAATTCTTTTTACTCTTTGCTCCTCTGGATAATTCCAAATGATCAGTCTTCTAGTTTATTCTATCCTCTACTTGGTCAGTCTGCTGTTGAAGCTCTCAGTTCAGTCACTGTATTCTTCTCCAAATTTAGTTTGATTGTTATCTTTTTGTTGAACTTCTCATTTCTTTCTTATATTGTTTTCCTGATATCATTAAATTATCTGCATTCTTTTATATCTCTGAGCATCATTAGAACAATTCTTTTAAAGTCTTTGTTGGGAAATTCCTGATCTCCATTTCTTTCGGGCTAGTTACTGGAGGCATACTGGATTCTTTTGGTAGAGCCATGTTTCCCTGATTCTTCATGATCATTCTAAATGTGCATGGGATTCTGGGCATTTGAGGAAGCTATCACCTCTCCCAGACTTAATGGATGGACTTTGGTAAGGAAAGACTTTCACTTGTGAGTGCGGGTATGCTTGACTATGGTCTAAGTTTTGTAGTAAGGGGTGCCAAGTGTGGCGGCACCAAGTCCAGGGGGAATATCTCGTGGGCTTAGGACAGAGGGGTCCATAGCATCAACTGTGCAGTTCCTGATGAGCACTGTGGGGAGTCTCAGTGGCTTCAAGGACTGTTGGGGTCCTCAGTGGTGCCTCTAGGTCCAGCAGCGAGAGACCAGGGCAGACAGCAGTGGTGGTGTGAGCTGGTGACATGCACACTTAGCTACAGGGACTAACTGTGGATGCTTGTAGTGGCAGGAGCCAGAAGCACACATGTGGTAGTGCGGGGCAGAGTAGGCAGCAAGGCCAGGACCAGCTATGAACTCACTGGCAGCTGTTGGAGTTCTGGATGCTGGCATATTATCCTGTGGCCACACAGTCTTCCCCAGGCATGAAGTGCAATGGAGACTGGTGATGGGGGTTAGGCTAGGGGCATGCAGGCACACCACTGGAGGGGCTAGCTGCAGGTGAGTGTGGTGGCACAGGCCAGTGACAATAGACAGGGCCTGATCTGGGACCACAAGTAACCATAGGGGCTCTGGATGTTGGCATGTTCTCTCATGTTTACACAGCCTCCTCTTGGGCATATGGACATAGTGGAGCCTGGTTGACAGGCATCAGACCAGTGGAATGCAAGTGCAGAGCTGAAGGGACTAGTCCTGAGTGTGTGCATGGCCATGGAGGTCAGCCACGGGGATTTAGGCTGGCATCTTGCACTCAAGTAGCCACAGAGGCTTGAACTGGTGACATTCTGGGGCTCTAGTGGGGGAGGGAAAGTGCCAGAATGGGGTGAGGGAATTAGGCAACTGATGTCAGCAAACTCCAATACCTGTGGAGTGAATGCTGGTGAAATGTGCAGAAGGTCCCATGGCTGTGAAGGGCATTAGTTTATGTGGTGGTAAAACGTGCTGGCTTTTCTGAAGTGGGACCTTTGTATGGTGCCCTGAAATCTGAGAAAGCTGGTCACTCATCGTGCTCTGCCTTTACTGGTGAGATGAATTCTATCTAGCTGGGATGTTCCCTTTGACACTGAGACACTGAGCAGTGCTGCTTGGGGGATGGCATGATGCAGGCACAATGAAGCTGTCTTCCTTCTCTTCCTGTGTAGTTACTGTCAGGGTTTTTTGTTCCACTGCGTCGCTGAAGTTTCTTAAGTGGACTCCAGGGTGCTCCCAGATCTGTCTTTGTTTGCTGATAGCTGTCTAATTGTTGATCCTTGTTGGAAATGGAGAATGGGTTCCCCTATGCAGCCATTTTGGTGACATCATTCTCAGATTTCCACATAGTCCTGATTACTATAAATTTGTAGTTAAGCTTTGCACTTGGGAAGTGTTGAGTCCTCCAATTTTTTTCTTCTTTTTCAAGGTTGTTTTACCAGGTCCCTTGCATTTCCATATAAATTTTATGATCAGCTCATCAATTTCTGCAAAAAAAGGCTGGTGATATCTTGACAGTGATAGTATTGAATCTATAGGTCAGTTTGGGAATAATGCCATTTTAACAACAGTAAATCTTCCAATCCATGAACATGAGACATCTTTCCATTTACTTAGGTCTTCTTTAATTTCTTTCAATGATATTTTATGGTTTTCAGCGTACAAGTGTTAAACCTTCTTGTTAAATTTATTGCTAAGTATTTTATTCCTTTTAATGCTATTATAAATGGAACTAGTTTCTTAATTTCATTTTTGGATTGTTTATTGCTCACATATAGAAATACAATTGATTTCTGTTATTGATCTTTTACCCTGCAACCTGGCTGAATCCATTTTAATAATTTTTCTTATAAATTCCTTAGGATTTTCTACAAGTTCATGTCATCTGTAATTGAGATAATTTCACTTCCTCCTTCCCAATCTGAATGACTTTCTTTTCTTTTTTTTTTCCCAAACTTCTCTGTTTACAACCCCTAATGTAATATTGAATAGAAGTGGTGATGGCAGACAATGCTGTCTTATTTGTCTTATTCCTGTCTTAGGGGAAAGCTTTCAGTCTTTCATTGCTGAGTATGATATTAGTTGTGGGCTTTTCCTAGATGCTCTTCATCTAAGTTGAGAATCGGCACTAACTCTTGATTCCTTATCCCCAGTTCCTTTCAATCATCCTCAAGTCCAGACAATATATCGTATTTTCCCCTTAGGTACAGGGCTATCATCAATGTCCAGATCTAGGCCCTCATCATTTCTTGTCTAAATTTTAAGACCTTTAGGGCAGGATGTATGTGCATATATATGTTTCTGAAACCAAGAGTTGCAGTCATTAAACAAGATCAAGATGCTAGAAAAAGCAGCAGCTACTACCAATAAAAATTTAATTATGAAAAGGAAAAACCAAAACTAAAACTAACCCAAAATGAAACCAAAAACAGTGGGAAGAGTAGGAAGGTAAAAAAAAAAAAAGGCAGTCCCCCAGAACAGAACATAAAGCAGAAGCATAAGATGAATCACTGAAGGAAAGAACAGAGGAAACAGATAGTGGGACTTCAGTTTTGCAGTGTGATGAATTGGTACTTTGAACAGCCCTACTGAATGAAAAAATTAAATGCTGCATAAAATATATTTTAAAAAATTTTGTGAGTGCATTGCTAAGATAGGAAAGAATAAAGTATTATCCAAATGACCAAGTAGATCATTTTTCTAAATAAAAATTAATGCTTTTAAGTATATGGTGAAACCACTGAGTTTTTATATTTGTTTACACCTATTACTTGGATAGATTCTTTTTCCCTACCTTCAATCTCTGTACCCTCCAACTCATCTGCCATATTGAAACCCTAACTTTTCCCCTATAGCTTGTATCTGCTCATGCCACCGCTCGGCTTATAAACTCAAACCTCTAAGGTCTCCCCATTCTGTCCAGAATCATATATACGCCTCTGGGCAGACATTTGGCACTCTTTACTATTTGATCCTACATCATTTTCAACCCCCAAACAACCCCTCCCCCCATACCAAGCTCACCAAGTTCACTATTGTCAAACCCTAGACCAATACGTTCTAGACGTCTAACCACCGTCTATCATACTACACATGCCCTTCATTCTCTCCTCTCTACACTGGCTTAAGCTGGGGTAAACCCTGAATTAGCAGAGCCTAAGCCCACATAAAATGTCATTTCTGATGCCATGAGGCAAAATTAAACACTTCCCTCTCTATAACAGTTCTCACAGCACTGTGTTGTCATTTTCCACACTATGATACAGGTGCATACCTATCCTTCCTAAAAGACAGTATCTGTCAGTTGCATTAACACATGTAAGGAAAAATGGAGATGCTGGGATTAAATAGGAGTTGTAGTTTTATTTCTAAATAATTTAGTTGCAAAATCTCTCCTTCTGAAAAAGCTTTTAATAAAGGTTGATTTGGGAAAGAAGAGTAGAAGAAGCAAAATAATGGGGCAAGATAACTAATACGGTATTTCTCAAATGGTGGGGCCATTACCTACTCATGGTTTGTGGAATCAACACAGTTGGCTGTGACCAGCACTTAAAAAATTAAAAAATGCAATAGAAAATATTGGCGTTCACTGCACATACTTGGGTAACTTTTGGTCTGTGGTACTTCTGTTTCAGTTTTACACATACACACACCCCTAAATGTTCATAAACATATTTATATAATAGACCATAACCTAATGCATTTCTTCCTGTGGGTTTGGTAAAAATGCTTGAAAGTCAACAAGGGAACATTCAAGGACACAGGTAAGAGCAGCAGTACTACCGTAAGCAGAGAGAGAAGCTACGGATATAACAGCAGACGAAAAAGCTTAGGATGGGTGATCCCATAGCGTATACTGGATATTACTTGACAGGGAAGTATAAGAGGTAAATAGCTTCTGTGGCTCTCTACATTCGACACTTTAAAATATTTGTGATTTTCTAACATTGCAATAGCCAGAAGGCAGGCTCTTGGATGATGTGCCCGGCTCTCTGGGTTCTGCTTCTGTCGATCCTATCTTCAGGATGCTCATGAAATCTGGTCATCACCTACACAGATGTAGGGTGTAGACGGAAGTTATGAACTCGTTTTAGCTAACCATTCTGAGGTGTACCACTCTGGACAATAAGATGGGAAATTTCAGAAGTAATCATAATGAGCAAATACAGGATGAAAAAGTAACTCGGATGACTGAGTTAAAAGTATTGTACCAACATTCATTTTCCAGGATTCAACGATATACTCTACTTATGTAGGATATGGCCATTGGGGAAGTTGGATAGAGGGCGCAGAGAACTGTTTTTACAGTAATGAATATTAAGCTATTTCAAAACAAGAGGCTTTTAAAATGAATTAAGATTAAAGTGTTTCATGGATTCCTAGGGTCAGTGCCAATAGGCTAATTTGTGATTAGTCCACTACAGTGCCCATGCTTGTTACTCAGTACTGAGACAAACCAGCTTATAATGAATTATCTTATTTCAAATAAGCCAGCTCAGCAGCATCTAGTGTTACTCTACTTTCATTTTCAAGAAAGTACTGTGCTTTTCTAAGCTAAACCGTGGCCACATATTATTCTCCAAAATCTTTTTATGTAGTTCTTTATTCACTTCAATTTAAATGCACTATGGGACTGGCTCAATATTTAGAAGCCACACTAAGTTTTAAGAGGGAAAACAAGTTCCAAGAAGTGGTTATAAAATAAATGTAAACTATCATTTAACTTACAGACCTCCATTGCTTTCATTTCAAGGACTTAGCACTGTGAAAGGCTTGTTTAGACTGTACTTTGGCTTAAGAGGGAAAAAGTTATTGCGGAAATTGTATAAATCATTTCAAATACTGTTTGATTTTAACTTTTAAGTGTCTAAGAGTTTCTAAACGTTCTGAGAAAGTTTGGTTCACTTTTCACTCTCCATAAATCAGCACGTATTTCAAAGCTTCCCTGAGACACAGAAAAATACACACATGTGAAAAGAATGATTGCATCATCAAGTTAAGGAACTGAATATAATACATATTAAAGAAAGCAACTGAGTGCTCACTTTTATGATAATTAAATATATTGAGAGGCATAAAAGGCACCAAGATTAATGTCTCATGTTAATAACATGTGTGGTCATTGAAAGCAGAAGGGAACAAATCTGTCATAATGGTCCTTAAGTAACTAGCCATACATTATTATGGGGACCTCTGGTGGCCTGGCAAATGGCTGTCCTTTAGGAGCAGGGATCATCCTCAAAGGCACTGGCAAAAGAATGCTGGACATACAAAGGGATCCCATCCTTTTTAATGTGTTAATCGACTTTTCCTGCTCTTACCATCCAACATGCAACTGATAAAATTATCTTTCCTACATGCCATTTTAATCATTTAAATTCCCTATCAATAGTCATTTCTTATGCTGACAATAATACTACTAAGCATTTGTTTTGTGTTTACTATGTGCCAGGCATTGGGCTAAGTGCCTTGGATGTACATTATTCATTCCATCCTCACAATAACCGTATGGGTTAGATAGCACCATCTTATAGGTGAAGATCTGATGATTAGACTGCAGTCTGGGCCATCTGATTCTAGCACTCTGCACTCTGCCACGTGGGGTTAACTTCCCCTCCTCAGAGGAGCCATTTCCCTGTGCGATTACTCCCCTACATGAAACTACAGCTTCACACAACCCGCCTCCACAAATAACTTTCTCACTCCTGTCTTTGTAATTTGAATATGTGACTCTCTGTCCTGGAATGTTCTCTTCTCCCAAACACATATACTAGCCCTCTTTCAAATCACTGGTCAAACTAGGAACAGTCCATTAAAACCATAACAAATCAAGGATGTTCAGTATTGCCATTATTACTTGGCATTATTTTGAAAGCTCAAGCCATTGAACCAGTCAGGGACATGTAGAAGCCTATAAATATTGGAAAGGGGCAGCAAAAATATTATTTATATAAGTTGTGAGATATATGATATACATATATCTCTATGTAAATATATGTTTATAGAGAGAGACCTATCTGGAAAACCCCCAAAATCCAGTGAATAAATATCAGAAACAGTAAGCATTAAGAATGTCACCCACAAAATCAACAAACTAAAATAAAAAGCTTTCTATGTACCAATGATGAACCAGATGGAAAAGAGAGGGGAAAATATATACCCATTCATGAGAGAAAAAAAAAGAAACAATCTTAGAACAGAAATACATTTTACAACATGTATGAGGGACTTTTAAGAAAATTATAAATCTATGACAGTATGATAGGAATAGTGGAGCAAAGGCATCTGTATTAAAAAAAACCCAACAATCCACAAAAAACCACAAATGATTATATACCTTGGGAAAGGACTTCTGAAATGGAAAGCTTACAAACAACTCTTGTTCTATATGAAAACTTAGCAGCTCACAGAGGAGGCCTTTTTAAATCAGTGGGAAAAATGAGTTATTCAAAAACCAATTAGAAAACTTAATGCTGGTTCCAAATCTCATACCTTACACCATCATGAACTCAAACAGTCAAAGATTTAAAAGTGAAAAATAAAACTGTAAGAGTACTAGAAGAAAATTTGGGCAAAAATTTAAATACTGTTAGGCTAGCAAGTTCTTTTTAAGCATGACAGGACACTGAAAGAAAAGTCTGGCAGATTTAACTAAAAACAAGTTACCAAAAACAAATCATTCTGAATGTAAAAAATTATAAAAGAGGCCAAAAGATAAATAACAAAATGAAGAAGATATTTATGACAGAAAGGATAAAAGGTTAACATCGTTATAAAAATCAGTAACAAAAAGATCAACATGAAGATGGGAAAATGACAAAAACAGGCAATTCATCCCCATCCCCTGTATAAGATGGTAAATGCCATAAGGGAAGATGTTGACTTTATTTGTAATAAAAGATTTGCAAGCAAAAATAAGTTACAACAGCTGTGGTCTAGATTGACAAACTTAAAATCAAATCAGTAATCAGGGTTGTCAAGGGAAAACTATCTGGATCTTAACTCGCAACATGTATTGGAATATAAATTGTAAATGCACCTATCTTTTAGCCCAGCAATCTCACCCTTAGGAATCCATTTCAAGGATCGAGTAGTCAAGTGTACAGACATGCACCCACAGGGCATGCAGTCCTATGATATTAAAAAATAGGTCCAGAACTTGAATAAGAGTTGGGGCCAGGAGGATCAAGCTCTGAGGCAGAGTTTCAGAGTAAGGGGAGGGAATGAGAACTAAATGGGCTTGGGAAAGCACACCAGGGGTGAAGCAGAGGCCACAGTTTGGCATGCAGATAAGTGTCAAGCACACTGTCTGCTCTGCACAAAGGATCAACATATTGTGCCTGGCACACAATAATAGAGGCCCTTGGAAAATGATGAACGAAAATTTACAAAGTCTAAACTACATTTCAAGGGGGATTAAATTTAATCCTAGCAAAAGACATGTGAGACTTCAAGATGATTTGGCAAAGGGACTCACATTACATACTCAGTTTCAAATAAGTTCATTCATTTCCATTTATTAATGTGTGTATAAGTTTTATCCAGGCAAAGAACACAAATTCACTTTATGGTCTCCACCATGGCTCCATAGTGCACTGCACTGAAGACCTGCCTTATGCTGTCAAGAGGCTGGTTATCACCTCAAAAGCCATCTCTTTTAGGATGCACCTGTTCTGAGGCAAGAGTGTTTGCATTCTCAATCTCCAAGATCACTTAAAGAAGAGAGGGAAAGTATGTAGGCTCTAGGGCAGTGGATTTTATAGCCAGAGCTAACGCTATGGGGAAGGGGAAATTCTACTCTGAGTGTAATTTAAGCTTAGCCCAGCTCCTTCATCTCAGCTGGGCTGCCCAGGCACAGAAAAGGCCTAGATGATCACTGTCATTTCAATTACCTGGACCTCTTTAATGGTACAGAGGGAACTGAATGCCTATGTCATTGGAAGCCAACTGAAGGTATGTGTGTTGGTGTGTATCTGTGTTAATACTTCTGATTTTATAAGGAATACATGCTCATTATACAAAAACTGGAAGATAATAAAAAATACAAAAAAGAAAATGAAATCCTGAATCTATGACTGTGTGACAAACATTTGTTAATACGTTAAAGTTGTCTTTGGATTGTCTTCTAAAGACGAACTCACACTATCTACAATTTTAAACCCATTTTTCACTAACCTGAATTTGTGAACCTTAATGGGTGTATACTATTTCATCATATGGACTACAACAGGATACGCTAAGTTACGACTCCAATAAACGGACCCTAAAATCTCGGTGGCTTCCAACAATAAGGATTTGTTCCCTGAGTAGGAGCCCTGTCGGGTCAGCAGGCTCCTCTTGTGTCATCAGTGCCGAGGTCGCCACGCTTTCAGGGTCTCCACCATTGCAATGTCACTGGCTGCCGGGCCAAGAGGAAGGAAATGTGGATAACTGCACAGTAGCTCTTATAGGCCACAGCCTAGCAATGAGACACTTCTGCTCCAGTTCTTTGGTCAAATCAAGTCACATGGCCACAATTAATGGCATGAAGCAAGGAAGTGCAATTTTACATGCCAAAGATAGCTGTGGAAAGCTCATGAATAGGCATTCGGGGGGGCCCAATGACCACCACAGGGGCATGGCATGGTTTGCTCACCCATTCCTTTATTGTTGGACTCTCCAGTTTTTTTGTGAATGTGATTATCATGCATAAAGCTGTATTTGTTTTCTCTTTACTTCTTTGGGATAAATTCCTAAATGTTACATTATCAGCTTAAGAGGTATGTAAGGTCTTCATGGTCTCGATCCCTCCTTCCAAACCAGTTTATCCTCCTATGAAAAAATGTAAAAATACTGATTTCAGTGGATCAATTCTGCACTAGAGTGTTGTCTCTTTGTAAAATATTTACTAATTTTAAAAGTGGGCATGTCATCTCACTGTTATCCCAGTTGCACATTTTTTTTAGTGCAAGGGAAGTTAAATAATTTTTCATATATACATTAATCATTTAATTTCCTCTTTTGTGACAGACCCTTTTATGCTCTTTGTCCATTTTTCTATGGGGGAGTGTTGGGATTTTGTTGTTGTTAAATTTGTATGCACTCTTTATAGAGTAACAATGCAAACCATTTGTCATAAATGTTTTCATTTTTAAAAACCAGTTTGCTTCCCTGTGAATTTTATCCATGTTTTCTGAGAGAAATCCAAATTTTTGTAATGATAGCTATTAATCTCTGTTCTCATTTATGATTTCTTCCATTTCTTTTAATTTACTATCCTTCCTTAAATGAAAAAAGATATCTTTTTAATGGCTTCTTTTTTTCTATTTAAGTGCTTACTCCATTTGGAGTTTACTTTTGTGACAATAAATTAATATAACAGAGACCTCCAGTCCAAGAGCCAGGTAATACATATACTAATTCTGCCTGTGACACCTGAGGCAATTACTTAATCCTCCTGCTATCCTGTCCCTGGAACACAGCTTCAAAGTTCCAAAGCTTCTTAATGTCACTGCAAAACTGAGTGCACGTCTGAGCTTCTGCCATTGCCTAGATCAGGTATAAATAATAAACAGAAATAGTGTACTTGTGTTTTGCACACTAATGTGAAAACGTGTCTCATTTTTCATCCATTATGATGGGTTTTGAGCTCTCCTCATCCAACTGCCATGTGCTCTGGTGAGACCAACCCTTCCCTGGGCTCTACTGGCAGCCGTCAAGGGGAGACGCTTCTCGCCCCCGTCTTGAGACCACCTGCCCTGTGTGTATCAGCCACTACAGGGAGCTCTGCGCTCCCACAGCTCTGTGTATCCCGTGTTCTGGCCTCTGCTTTCTGCCCCCCTGTATTTTCATTTGCCCTTTGCTCTTTTGTTCTAACAAACCTGGGTCTCTGCTGAGGATCTTACTTCTCCTGCAACTTTTCAAACTCTTCATGGCACTGGGCTTGTAATTAATGGGTGTTTTCTCTGTTTTTCATGGTCAGTTCTAGACTATTCTCCCTCTCCTCCTCAAGGACACTCCCACTTGGGTTTTTCCAACTGGCCCACGACACCTTGGCACCTGTGCAGTCACAGTCGGTGGCTGCAGTTGCAGCTAGTTCCACTCATTCCTTCAAGATGTTTGCTTTCTGCTTTACTTTCACTCTAACTAGTGTCACTCCTGTTAAAACTGTGATGATCTCTATGACCCAAGGCTAACCTTTCGAAGGCCCTGTGTGGCAGAGATAGCCGTGGCCCTCCTGCAAAGATGCCCATGCCCTCACGTCTAGGACCGGTGAGGGATACCTTACAGACTAAAGGGACTTCGTGGATGTGAGTAAAGATCCCGAGACGAGGCAATTACCCTGGATTATTTGAGTGGGCCCTGAAGGTAAGCACAATGCTCATTATAGGAGAGAGGCACGAAGGTCAACGGACAGGGAGGGCGATGTGAGAGGAAGCAGACTGGATGTGGCCGGGAGCTGAGGGAGCAGGAGCTGCGGGGAACAGATTCTCCCCTGGAAACTCCAGAAGGATCAAACACTGCTGACACATTCATTCTAGTACCTTAAGACTCATTTTGAATTTCTGACCTCCAGAAGTCTAAGAAAATACATTTTTATGCTGTTTTAAGCCACTAAATATGCAGTAATTTATTAGAGCAGCAATAGAAAATTAATACACTTTGGTCTCTTGATTCCTTGGCCATCTCTTCATTAGTGACACTGCCCTTGGGCCAAACTCAGCCTCTCACTTGCGTGGTGACAACTTCTCCTTTCATTACTGTAACCAAAACCCCTCCCCAGTACCAATGCCACGTATTCCTTTCCTCAAGGTCACCCCCTCTCTCTTCAGCTCATTCTCTTCAGCACTTCATCTCAGACCCACTGGGCCTGGCCTGCTCCCCAGCCTCAGTGCTGACGGTCCGTGACACGGTTCTCACCCGCCTCCGTCTCTGCAGTCGTGTTCTGCCCGTGCCTCAAGCCTGCTGCGCCCTCCTGCGTCACTATCCTCACCTGGGGAAGGCAGGGCTCCAGTGAGCTGGCACCGTACCTGCAGGGCCGAGCATGGCTGCGTGAGCCCTTACTACCTCTAGTGGGCGGCCCTTGCCCCCAAGTGGCCCTCCTTGCTGCCAGGCAGCAGCTCACAAACCTCACCGCGGACCCCCGCTCTGTCAATGACCCCACCATACCTGCCCCTCTCCCTCAACAGGGGCAGTTCCCACCCTCCCTCTCAGTTGACTGTGCTTCCTGTCTGGGGACAAAGCCACCTGGAGGGAACTGCCTTAATCCCATCTACCCCAGGCCTGCACCTTTGCTCACATACTCTACAGGTGACCATCTGTGTTCCCAGCAAAGGCCAGCCCCTCTCCCTTTACAGCATCCCTTCTCACCTTCGGCCCTTTCCCCATTGCTCTCCTGCATCATCGGTTTATCAGTCCTAACAGGTCTTTCTCATTAGCCTATTCATGTTCCTTCCCTCAGTAAAAGCAACAAATAAATCAAACAAAAACACAACCTCTCTTTATCCTGCACTCCCTCCAACTCCAATCTCTTTCCTTTGCTTGCAGGAAAATACCAGAGTTGCCTGGACTATCTCCAATTCCTCTCCATCTTCTCTTGAAACCCACTGTCCTTAGCCCTTGTCCCCACCAACCCACCAGAACCACCCTCATCTAGGTCTCCAGTGACTTCCCTGTCGCTAAAGCCAGGAGTTCATTCTCAGGCCTCAGGTCGCTGGACATTGGGCCGTCTGCTGCATTCATCCCTCACTTCTCCTTGAGGCACCTTCTCTAGGTGGTTCACAGGCATCCAAGCTCTTCCTTCTGCCTCCTCCCTCCCTCATTTCTCTCTCTCTCATTCTCCCTAGTTGGTTCTGCCTCATTTCCCAGCCCTCTCACTGAGGGCCCAAGGCTCCTCCTTTGCACATACCTTTCTCCATGTATGCTCACTCACTCTTATGGGTGATTTCAGCTTTAGAAACAATCTATGTGTGGATAAGTCCAAATCCATATCTCCAGCATGAATGCTCCTCTGAACTTTGGACTTATATATCAGCCTGTCTACGTGACAGCTGCTTGTTTGTCTAATGACACCCCAAACTGAGTTTCTAAAGCTTATTTCCTGACTGCCCTGACAGACCTGCCTTTCCCACAGTCTTCTCCATCTGTGGCAATGCCATCCTTTTAGCTGCTCCAGCTCGAGCCCTTCAGCCACTCTTGCCTTTCCTCTCTTACACTACACATTCACTCTGTCAGCCCTCAGCTTGAAACCTTTCAGTGCTTCCCGTTTCATCCAGATTAGCCAAAATCCTTCTATAAAGAAAACATTCAAGTGGCCTATAAACATGAAGAAGAGCCCAGTATTATTCATGAGGGAAAGACAAATTAAAATCACAATGAAATAAGGCTCCATACTCTCAGAATGGCTGAAATTAAAAAACGGCTGACAATATGAGTATTGGACAGGATGGAGCAAATGGTACAGGCAAACATCACTGGTTATATGTAACTCAGGAGAATTATTTTGAAAAACTGTTTGGCAATAGCTTTACAATAAAACAAAAGCATACCCCACTTTATTCGTGGGTACACGCACCACAGAAACAGATGCTTATGTTCACCAAAAGCCACATACAAGCATATTCATAGGAGCTTTATTCATAATGACCCCAAATTTGAAATAACACAACTGTCCATCAAGAATGGGATGGATATGAGAGAGGATTAGAGATGGCGGTGTGAAATGAGAGGTGAGACAAAGGCTTCCTCCTAAAACCACATATAATACGAAAATATAACTCAAACAACTAATCCTGAAAGAGCAACAGGAAAGAGGACTGTGCCAAACTGAATAAATCTGGAGACAAGAGCAGACCTCAAAGAGCAGGGTACCGTACTAAAGCTGTAGCCCAGCAGGACCCAAGCCCTTCCCCCACCCCAGCTCACCTGTGGGAGGAAGACAAACAGAGCAGGGAGGGAGTGGAGACATAGGACTACTTAATACCTAACTCCGGAGATCTGCTCTGGGAGCACAAACCTACATTTCATGGTGCTTGCAAGATACTCTCGTAATTAGGGAGTTGGAAAGCTAAGACAGGCAGAATTCCTGGAGAGACTGAGGTTCCAGCTGCTTGAGGAAAGCAGGGATCCATACCAGGCTGCTATGGGACAAAAAAAAGGCAGGCAGTCTGAGAGACTTCCTAACAAGGAAGCCCTTAGCAAGAGGCTGCTAAAGGGGCAAGGATTGCACAGAGCTCACTGCTCAGGAGAAAGGACAGGTAGACAAAACTGTCCAGGTGAATTCTGCCCAGCAGGTTGGGAGCTTTCATGATCTTAAGGGGCTCCAGCTCCCTGGCTGCCTACACAGCTCCAAGAACCCCCTCCGTGACAGGGAGTCTACTGCACCTTTCTCCCGGCCAGTCCCACCTGGCTAGCAAAGGGGCAAACCCTACCCTGGCATTAGGCAGCCAGAGGGAAGATCTGTCTAGTGCAACTACAAACAAAAAGCACAGAGGCTTATACTTGTGTGCTCAGCCCACTGCTTCAGGCAGTGGAGACAGGCGTAGCAGCTGGGAAGCAGGAAACAGCTCTTTACTCCCCCCAGGCACCAATACCACTCCCCTGTGACCCCCAACATTGCTTCAGGGGCTGAGCAGCTCCAGCGAGTAGGGCTTCTGGGCACTAGAGGGCGCCATATGCAAATATGAAATGCCAAAGGACCCTGGTTTAGAGTAAAATTATTAACACAACTCCTGAGAAAGATTTAAATGATATAGACTTCATGACTCTCCCTGAAAGGGAGTTCAAAATAAAAATCATTAACCTGCTCATGGAGGTACAGAAAGATATTCAAGAACTCAGGAATGAACACTGCTTGGAGATCCAATCATTGAAGAGCACAATGGAGGGTATTAAAAGCAGACAGGATATGGTGGAGGAGATGATAAATAAAATAGAAACTAGAGAAGAGGAATACAAAGAAGCTGAGGCACTGAGAGAAAAAAGAATCTCAAAGAATGAAAGAATATTGAGAGAACTGTATGACCAATCCAAACGGAACAATATTTGCATTATAAGGGTACCAGAAGAAGAAGAGAGAGAAAAAGGGATAGAAAGTGTCTTTGAGGAGGTAATTGCTGAAAACTTCCCTAATCTGGGGGAGGAGATGGTCTCTCAGGCCATGGAGGTGCACAGATCTCCCACCACAAGGGACCCAAGGACGACAACACCAAGATATATAGTAACTAAAATGGCAAAGATCAAGGATAAGGACAGACTATTAAAAGCAGCCAGAGAAATAAGATCACACACAAAGGAAAGCCAATCAGGCTATCATCAGATTTCTCAACAAAAACCTTACAGGCCAGAAGGGAGTGGCATGATGTATTTAATGCAATGAAGCAGAAAGGCCTTGAACCAAGATTACTTTATCCGGCAAGATTATCATTTAAATTTGAAGGAGGGATTAAAGAATTCCCAGATAAGCAAAAGCTGAGAGAATTTCCCTCCCACAAACCATCTCTACAGTGTATTTTGGAGGGACTGCTATAGATGGAAGTGTTCCTACAGTTTAATAGCTGTCACCAGAGGTAATAAAACCACAGCAAAAAAGTAGGACAGCTAATTAGTAAGCAAATGCAAAATTAAATTAACTATCCTCAAAGTCAATCAAGGGATAGATAAATAGTACAGAATATGATACCTAATATATAAAGAATAGAGGAGGAAGAAAAAGGAGGAGAAAAAAACAAGAACCCTTAGATTGTGTTTGCAATAGCATATTAAGTGAGTTAAGTTAGACTCTTAGATAGTAAAGAAGTTAACCTTGAACCTTTGGTAACCATGAATCTAAAGCCTGCAATGGCAGTAAGTACATACCTATCCATAATCACCCTAAATGTAAATGGACTGAATGCACCAGTCAAAAGACACAGAGTCACTGAATGGATAAAAAAACAAGAGCCATCTATATGCTCCTACAAGAGACTCACTTTAAACCCAAAGACATACACAGACTAAAAGTGAAGGGATGGAAAAAAGACATTTCATGCACCTAATAGGGAGAAAAAAGCAGGAGTTGCAGTACTTATGTCAGACAAAATAACTTCAAAACGAAGAAAGTCACAAGAGACAAAGAAGGACATTACATAATGAAAAAAGGGTCGATCCAACAAGAAGATACAACCACTATAAATATCTATGCACCCAACACAGGAGCACCTACATATGTGAAACAAATACTAACAGTACTAAAAGGGGAAATAGAATGCAATGCATTCATTCTAGGAGACTTCAACATACCACTCACTCTGAAGGACAGATCAACTAGACAGAAAATATGTAAGGAGACAGTGGCACTGAACAACATATTACAACAGATGGACCTAACATATCTACAGAACTCTACACCCAAAAGCAACAGAATACACATTCTTCTCCAGTGCACATGGAATATTCTCAAGAATAGATCATATACTAGGCCACAAAAAAAGCCTCAGTAAATTAGAAAAGATTGAAATTGTACCAACCAGCTTCTCAGATCACAAAGGTATGAAACTAGAAATAAATTACGCAAAGAAAATGAAAAATCCCACAAACATATGGAGCCTTCTCAAAATGCTCTTAAATAACCAATGGATCAATGACCAAATAAAAGCAGAGATCAAGCAATATATGGAGAAAAAAGACAATAATTCAACACCACAAAATCTGTGGGATGCAGTGAAGGCTGTGCTTAGAGGAAAGAATATTGCAATACAGGCCTACCTCAGGAAAGAAGAACAATTCCATATGAGCAGTCTAAACTCACAATTAATGAAACTAGAAAAAGAAGAACAAATGAGACCCAAGGTCAGTAGAAGGAGGGACATAATAAAGATCAGAGCAGAAATAAATAAAATCAAGAAGAATAAAACAATAGAAAGGATCAATGAAAGCAAGAGCTGGTTCTTCGAGAAAATAAACAAAATAGATAATACCCTAGCAAGACTTATCAAGAAAAAAAGAGAGTCTACTCAAATAAACAGAATCAGAAATGAGAAAGGAAAAATCACTACAGACACCACAGAAATACAAAGAATTATTAGAGAGTACTATGAAAAATTATATACTAACAAACTGGATAACCTAGAAGAAATGGACAACTTTCTAAACAAACACAACTTTCCAAGGCTGACCCAGAAAGAAACCGAAAATTTGAACAGACCAATTACCAGCAATGAAATTGACCTGGTAATCAAAAAACTACCTAAGAACAAAACGCCTGCCCCAGATGGCTTCACCGCTGAGTTTTATCAAACATTAAGTGAAAACCTAATACTGATCCTCTTAAAGTTTTCCAAGGAGTAGAAGAAGTGGAAATACTTCCAAATTCATTCTATGAGGCCAGCATCACTCTAATACCAAAACTGGGTAAAGACACCACAAAAAAAGAAAATTACAGACCAATATCCCTGATGAACACAGATGAAAAAATACTCAACAAAATATTAGCAAACTGAATTCAAAATTACATCAGAAGGATCATCCATCATCATCAAGTGGGATTCATCCCAAGGATGCAAGGATGGTACAACATTCAAAAATCCATCAACATCATCCACCACATCAACAAAAAGAAGGACAAAAACCACATGATCATCTCCATGGATGCTGAAAAAGCATTTGACAAAATTCAACATCCATTCATGATTAAAACTCTCAAAAAAATGGGTATAGAGGGCAAGTACCTCAACATCATAAAGGCCATATATGACAAACCCACAGCTAACATCATACTTAACAGCGAGAAGCTGAAAGCTTTTCATCTAAGATTGGGAACAAGACAGGGATGCCCACTGTCTTCACTGTTATTCAACATAGTACTGGAGGTCCTAGCTACGGCAATCAGGCAACACAAAAAATAAAAGGCATCCAGATTGGCAAGGAAGAAGTCAAACTGTCCCTGTTGGCAGATAACATGATATTGCACATAAAAAACTCTAAAGAATCAACTCCAAAACTACTAGATCTAATATCTGAATTCAGCAAAGGTGCGGAATACAAAATTAATATGCAGAAATCTGTGGCATTCCTATACACTAACAATGAACTAGCAGAGAGAGAAATCAGGAAACCAATTCCATTCACAATCTCATCCAAATGAATAAAATACCTAGGAATAAACCTAACCAAGGAAGTGAAAGACCTATACTCTGAAAACTACAAGACACTCATGAGAGATATTAAAGAAGATACCAATAAATGGAAACACATCCCATACTCATGGATAGGAAGAATTAATATTGTCAAAATGGTCATCCTGCCTAAAGCAATCTACAGATTCAATGCAATCCCTATCAAAATACCAACAGCATTCTTCAACAAACTAGAGTATATAGTTCTAAAATTCATATGGAACCACAAAAGACCCTGGATAGCCAAAGCAACCCTGAGAAGGAAGAATAAAGCTGGGGGGATTATGCTCCCCAACTTCAAGCTTTACTACAAAGCCACAGTACTCAAGACAACATTGTACTGGCACAAGAACTGACCCATAAACCAGTGGAACAGAATAGAGAGAGTCCATATATTAACCCAAGTATATATGGTCAATTAATAAATGATAAAGGAGCCATGGACATACAACGGGGAAATGACAGCCTCTTCAACAGCTGGTGTTGGCAAAACTGGACAGCTACATGCCAGAGAATGAAACTGGATTATTGTTTAACCCCATACACAAAAGTAATCTTGAAATGGATCAAAGACCTGAATGTAAGTCATGAAACCATAAAACTCTTAGAAGACAACATAGGCAAAAATGTCCTGAATATAAGCATGAGCAACTTCTTCCTGAATGCCTCTCCTCGTGCAAGGGAAACAAAAGCAAAAATGAACTCATGGGACTACATCAAACTAAAAAGTTTCTGTATGGCAAAGGATACACCATCAACAGAACAAAAAGGCATCCTACAGTATGAGAGAATACATTTGTAAATGACATATCTGACAAGGGGTTAACATCCAAAATATATAAAGAACTTACATGCCTCAACACCCAAAAAGCAAATAACCCGATTAAAAAATGGGCAGAGAATATGAAGAGACAGTTCTCCAAAGAAGAAATTCAGATGGCCAACAGACACATGAAAGCATGCTCCACATCACTAATCATCAGGGAAATGCAAATTAAAATCACAATGAGATATCACCTCATACCAGTAAGGATAGCCACCATCCAAAAGACTAAGAACAACAAATGCCGGCAAGGATGCGGAGGAAGGGGAACCCTCCTACACTGCTGGTGGGAATGTAAATTAGTTCAACCATTGTGGAAAGCAATATGGAGGTTCCTCAAAAAACTAAAAATACAAATACCATTTGACCCGGCAATCCTGCTCCTTGGAATTTACCCAAAGAATACAACTTCTCAGATTCAAACAGACATATGCACCCCTATGTTTACTGCAGTACTTTTTACAGTAGCCAAGATATGGAAGCAACCTAAGTGTCCATCAGTAGATGAATGGATAAAGAAGATGTGGTACATATACACAATGGAATACTATTCAGCCATAAGAAGGAAACAAATCCTGCCATTTGCAACAACATGGATGGAGCTGGAGAATATTATGTTCAGTGAAATAAGCCAGGCGGAGAAAAACAAGTGCCAAATGATTTCCCTCATTTGTGGAGTATCACAACAAAGCAAAACTGAAGGAACAAAAGAGCAGCAGACTCAGAGACTCCAAGAAGGAACTAGTGGTTACCAAAGGGGAGGGGTGGGGGAGGACAGGTGGGGAGGGAGGGAGAAGGGGATTGAGGGGTATTATGTTCAGTACACATGGTGTGGGGGATCATGGGGAAAACAGTGTAGCACAGAGAAGGCAAACAGTGAATCTGTGGCATCTTACTACACTGATGGACAGTGACTGCATTGGGGTATGGGTGTGGACTTGATAATCTGGGTAAATGTAGTAACCACATTGTTTTTTCATGTGAAACCTTCAAAAGAGTGTATATCAATAATACCTTAATAAAAAAAATGAAAAGAAAAAAAAAGTGGGATGGATATATAAATTGTGGCATATTTAAAGCGGAATACTGCAAAGCAATGAAAAAGAATAGATTACGGGAACATGCAGCAAGATGGATGGATCTCACAGATGCACTACTGTATAAAAGCGGGCAGACACAGTAGAGTGCATGAGTACACACCATTCAATGGTGCGTACATGCTACATTGTGGGGAAGGTGTAATGACTGAGAGAGGGGCAGCAGGGGCCTTCTGAGGCACTGAAAATGTTGTCTATACTGATCTGGATAGTGGTTACACAGGTATATACATAGATAAAATTTTATGGAGCTGTGTATTAGGAGTAGTGAACTTCATGTAAATTATGTCTCAATAAAAAAATTTTTTTAAATCTTCTATAAATATCTGTTGGGCATCTACCATGCAAAGTAACTGTGCAGGAGAAACACTGAACAAATCAGAAATGGGCCTTGCTTTTTTGTGAATTTCACTGTCATTGGAAGACAGGAATTAATCAAACAAAATCAAGAAATTATAAACTGGGATGACCTATGTGAAAGGAAAGACGTTAGTTTTGTGAGAATATATACTAGAGAAACTAGCTAGGTCATTTCCACAGAGGTGGTGAGAAGAAAAGAGAAAGTGCTCCGGGCAGAGGGAAACATATTCCAAGAACCTGATGCCAAAGGAGGTAGGGTGTGTTCAGCTGGCTGAAGCCAGAGTGACCAGGCTGTGCAGGAACTCACAGCTGGTGAAGGTCTCTGGCCTTTAGCTTAAGAGCAATGGGCACACTGAAGGGCTTTAAGTGGGTGGGGGTGTGGGGGGCGGTGGTCAAGGCCAAACTTGTACTGTGGTTAGAAAAGGGTTTCACTCAGAGTGGTGTGGATTTGCGAGAAGAAAAATAGAGAAAGGGATACTCATTAAGGGGTAATTAAAACTGTCCAGTCCAGAGTCAACCTGTATGGGAGAAAAGCAGAAAGAACTTTAAGGGAAGGGAGGTCCTGCGAACTGCAGATCTGATGCACCTTTATATCTAACAGAAGCGTCTCTACCTTCAAGTCAGCATGTAGGAAACAATAGTAAGGCAGGCTCCCTCCAGGGCAAGGGAAGGAGGGCAGGGGACCACAGCAGGGGGCAAGCCTCACACTGTCAACGTATCACATCTTATGCTCTTTAGTCGTATGCATATATTACTTTCCCAAAATATAACTACAATATAAAATTAGTATCACTCAAAAGGAGGCTTCCTTGTATTGCTATGTTGCCCCTGGCCTCCCTATTGGTCACAAGGCATGAAGGAAAAAGGACAGTAGAACAAGGCCCCTGGGTACCGTCCCCTCCTGAGTCGTGGTGAGGCGTCTGCGTCCTGCTCACAGCCCACTGTCACTGTGTATGACAACATGATTTACCACAGAGGATCACCCCAGAAAAAGCTTCCTGAAATGTGAACGGCCTAAAATCTAAAAGACACACGTGTATCATTTAAAATACAGTTTACCTGGTAAAGAAAGAACATCTAATATCCTGGATTTTTATTTCATTTTAGCTAGCCTGTGCAAATTTGCCAGGGGGAAAAATGTGCAGCTCTATTCATGAAAACCAAGACAAAAATCAAAGTTGGTGACTTGGCTCAAAAGACTATATTATAAAAACAACCCGGTAGTAATATAATTTCCTCATGTTTTAGATCAGTGAAATTTAGAGTTGCAGCTGTCCCACAAACTGAAACCATATAAATTTTTAGAAAATGAGTCAATCATGAGATTAAAGTTTCAATTTATAACACTTCTGTGTTTTAGTTACAAAGTCATAAATAAATCTAGCATGACATGGAAGGTAAATATTTTCTCAGTTGTTTATGCAGCCAAAGAGGAAAGGAATTTAACATGTAATTAACCACTTAGGTTTTTTCAGATATGCACCATATGGTCTTTGTATTTAAGATAAAGAAAAAAAATACTGTTTTGTTTAATCTAACATTTGCTTAGCAACATCAAATACTCGAAACTAGGGCAACCTGGGCGGTACCTACACCTCACCCAAGAGGGTGTCATTTGCACAAGACCTAGAACATAAAAATAGGAGGAAATTCTTCTGGAGGAAAGAAAAGGAAAAAAAAAAAACTAAATAAGAGGAGTAAGGATTTTTATTAAAGAATTTAAGTTGAATTCTCTGGAGAGACAATCATGAACTTTTAAACACACTGGGGCCCTAGTTCTATTGTTTAATAGATAGTATTTTTGTTTTTTTACATTCTTTAAACCAACATCTGAACAAGTGTGAGGTAATAGCAAAGGTCAAAAGCAGACCTCAGATTTCTATATACAGACTCCCATGTGATCCTGGTTTCACTTATCAACCTTCCTTTAAAAATAACTAATCAGAAAAAAATCTGATAGCCACTTTAACTAGACTGTAGCAGATAATTATTTCTTATCTTCATGACATCAATTTTTGTAAGATTAAAGCTTTTAAAATAAAATCAACATTTGAATGCTATAGGACGTAAGGCTAATAAGCTGTGGTACAATTTTCTATCAATGACTGAATTAAAATTGTGAAGTTGCCTACGCCAATCATTTGAGATGTACGTTTAAAATAAAAAACATAAAAACATAATTTCTCGTCTGTTTGAATGTACAATTGTCAGATATCTGTATAGATCTCTATACATACACACTCACATACATTCTTTGGAGAAAGAAGTTCTTCAGAGCTATCAAGTACACAGGAAAGACTATCAGCTAGTAGCGATGAAATCAGTCTTAACACCCAAACTGTGTGTGGCAATGCCACTTTCTCGTGGTGGATGTTTTCACTTTTTTTTCTCTTTGAGACTATTAAGAAACAAAACTCCATCTAGTACAGTAGGCATGTTAAGAGTACTCTCAAAATCGCTCTGCACTTTCTTCACATTGATTTCATCGCCCTATTTCTGCCCTGCCCTTCCACGTGGCGGAGGGGTCTGTTGAAAGCTAATCTGGGATGAGCACACTGTGTGAACAGCTGGGCCACCACTGCTTGCACTGTATCTCCAACTGGTAAATTAGAGGTTACTTTCCTTTGCACATATTAATCATGACAACAGCGATGTCAGCTTAAGAATCTGCTTTAAAAATAGAGCCATTTCAAAAAAGAAAAAGATGGGAAGTTCTCAAATTACACACACGTTGTATACTAAAAGTTTATTAGTCTGTTATTTGGGGACTCAGAACCCACATCCAAAATAAATGTTCTACAAATGATGTTCCAAGCCACCACCATTCGGTCAGTGTAACCATAAAATAATAGAACAGAGTGGAGTATTATTAGACTGTTTTAATTGTAGTAGTCAAACCAGAAAAGAAAATAATATGGTTACAATTTTGGTTTCTGCCGGTACTTGAAAAAGGTCTGTTCCAATTAGGAGATCTCCCACCACACTGGCTGCTCACTGACATGCTCCCCTGGGTTGACTGCTAGGCTTCCCCTCTCCTGGCCAGCAGACCCCCCTCCTCTCCCACCTTGCCACCATGCCTTCTCTTGCTTACCCTCCCGGGTCTGGCTGCTTCACCTCCACAAGGGCTTGCTGAAGCAGCGGGCCACAGTGGCAGGGGCATGCGAGAGGAAGACAGCCCCAGCCCAATGCAAATGCAAAAGGCACCTCTTTCTCATGATTACTGCAGGTAAGAAGCCTCTCTTCAGAAATTAAAAATTTGGGACCCAAACACATCCTTTGTACTGCTGTACTGTGCATAAGAATGTCTCGATCTTTTCAGCTTTTATGCTCAGCCCATCTGTTCACAAGGGACTTGAGTACTTTGCTTAATAATGAAATGTTTGACAGCCAGCCAAACATAATGACAATTATGTATAGACACCCCCAACAAGCCATTTCTGATACAGGCTCCACGAGGGGAAGGATTTCAGTCTGTTTCATTCACTCTTCTATCCCCATCACTCGATAGTGTACATGCACATAGTAGGAACTTAATAAAAATACATATTATAAATATATGTAATTTATTTAAAGTAATATAAATGGTGTCTATAACAATACAAATGACATAATTGGATTAAGTACAAACATATAAATTGTATGATAGTGGTTAAAACCCTTCTCTACTTTTCTTTTCTCAAGAAATATGTAAATATATAAAATGATTTGGAGCTCATTTTCTTTAAGCTAAGTAACAAAAACACATTTACTCTTTGATATGAAGCTTTTAAATGGAGAATGAATAGTAATCACAGGAAACATGTTTCCTTTACACATTCTTTGTTGGTGTTTGTTCTGACACGAAAATGACCAGATATTAACACGTCACTCAGTCCCAGTTAGTAACCGCTTTCCTAAAATTATTTCATTTTAGCCTTAAGCAACTTTTATACCGTCAAAATAGTAGATTTTAAATTATGAATGGACAAGAAAGACAATCTTCTCAGGCGTATTATGATATTTTCATGAAATAAAGACTCACAGGTGCACAGGACTTTCTTGTCCGAACACATCACTATCTCCAATGTGAGGTGGATAAGGGACAAAGAGGTCCCACTGGCAGCAAGGTTTACTCGGAAAATACTGTTGCTCTGAGAAGAGCTATGTGTGGACACAGTTTTACCAGCGAAATTCACAAATCTACAAGATTAGTTCAAAACAGTGAGGTGCAACTGCGCCATTAACAAATCTTAAAAAACGGCAGCCTAACAGCGGTCAGTGTCCATGTTTTGAACTTGAGAAATCCTTGTTAGGATGACATTGAAGGGTCATCAAGCTAGAGAAAGGATTCATCCCAGATGTTCCCAGACATGGCTGTCTCCCAGCTGTCTCAGAGAGGTGAGTGGGGAGGTGCACAATCAGTTAGAAATAGAATATTCTGAGAAGAGCTGGCCATTAACCAAAAAAGAAGATACTGTACTCTCAACAGAAGAGAAGTGGTAGCAACGAACACAGCCTGCCATATGTTGTGAACTGCCCTCCGTACACACCTGAGGAGGAGCTTCTGCGTTTCTAGCTTTAAACAGCAGGGAAGTACTAATTAAGCCTGTCTTCTTGTTATACAGAGTACTTTACTGTTCTCATAAATATTAATAAATTGCCGATATGATAAGTGTACTCATTCATTTGAAAAATAAGCATCCATTATTTATTGTGGAATATTGGTGGAACTGCCCCTGTTCAATAGTTGCATAATATAAGTGCATTTTTCCAAAATATGACCCACAGAGGGATAGTGCCTAGAAATAAACTGTGATGATCCATGGTTAATAAATCTGGGAACAGAGAACTAGAGACTCATAATGTTCGTTGGCACATTGCATATACTGAGATGTCCTGCAGCAAGAAGCCCAACATGTAACTGATGCAACACTTTATTCCCAAGCAAGTTATTCATGCACTTCAAGAGGTTTGAATATGGATATAATCCTTGTCTAAAAGTTTAGATCATATAATGTACATATAATTCATACAGGCTCTGTAAATATTACAAATATTCTGTAGGTTGTTTAAATTATATTTTCCTTTTTCTCATTGCTTAATTTGAGGGAATAAAAGGATTCATTTGGGAGAAACCCTTTCTGGATATGTTTACTGGGGAGAACTGTGACTCTTTGGCCTGCATGGGAAGACACCATATGGTCACCTTCTATTTGGTTTCACGGTAAAAACCTTGCAGTCATTCCTGATCCATTCTTCTCCCTCACTACCCTACATCCTCATCAGCCAACTACCTATCAGCTGTGCTGATACTACCTTCTACACTGTTCTCAAACTCATTTCAATCTTTCCATGTCCATGGTGACTATCCTAGTTCAAGCTGCCATCAGCTTTGCCCACCTCGATGAATAACTCCCCAACTGCTCTCCCTAAATCCATCCTTTACCCCATACATTGCAGCCAAAATAACCTTTTAACATTTAGAAATACTTCCTACATATGCCAAGAATATTTTTCTACTAAGGTAAAAAGAATGAAAAATTTTTCAATGATCTCCCTTCTAATCAGTTAAGAACTACAATATTTCCAAGACTTTGGGATCCCTTTCCTTACTCCAGATGCACCATCTGAATTTTGTGGGTATTATTCTTTCACTTTTCTTTATAGTTTTACTACTTATGTATCTATGATAATGTACTGCTTAGTTCATATTATTTTGAACCACATTATAAATGTACACAGTTTAATTCTTCTCACTTTTTTACACTTTATATTGTGCCTGTTAAGCTCATCATCTGTGTTCCTCAATTTCCACTGATGAATAGTATCCCAGCCAATGAATGTGTCACAAATTATCCACTTTCCTACTACAATCTCTCAGGTTCTTTCCAGACCCTATCTGCCCCTTTTTTCCCATTTACAAACAGTGCTCTTACAAACCTTCCATTTCATAACACCTGGTACATAAGACGATTTCTACAGGTTATATGTAGGAGCTGAGCTGCTATGTCATAGGGTTAGTTCATCTTCAACTCTGACAGGCAACACCCAGGTGTTTTCCAACATGGGCACTCTGGCCCGCATGTGGGAAAGCGCCTGTGACTCCATGCCCTTGTCAAAACTGGGTACTGCCAATTGTTTGATTCTTTTTGCCAAACTGGTGAAAGTAAAATGATATCCTAATGTGATTTGAATCTGCACTCCCTGATTAATATGGGGGTCATTTTATATGGCTTCTTACATGTCCACGTCTTTGCCCATTCCTAGCACTTTAAAAAGATTCTCTTTCCAGGGCGATTTTTTTTATGTTGTATTATTTTTTACCACAGTAAAAGGATATAACTAAATAAAGGAAAATGTATACTTTCCAAATTATATATATTGAAAGAATCTACTTCCAGTTTGTACTTTTCTTTTCACTATTTTTTACTTGTTTCTTTGATTAAGAGAAGACTCAAACGTTAAAATAGTTGAATTATCAGTTTTGTTTTATGGCTAATTCCTTTTTATATTAAAAGATAAAAGTTAATCTAAGAAAGTATAAAAAGGGACTATCAGAAAGACATTCTTTTGTATTATCTTCTACAAATTTAAAGCTTTACTTCTCACATTTGAGACTTTAACCCACTTTACTTTTGTGTGCAGTATGAGACATATATTTAGATCTTTCCCATGTGGGTGATCAATCACTACAGCACCATTTTAAGAAAGAGTCCCTTCTTTGCCCACAGAGCTGCAGTGCCACCCAGCTTATGTTCAGGAGTCCAGACGCACACCAGCATTACACTGTCTCAATTCCTACAGCTTCACCTGAAAGCTAATCCTGAGTGGGCAAATCTACCAACTTGCTGCTGTTCTTCAGTGAGGCCACAGCCATTCTTGGGCCATTGTCCTTTCGTATAAAATTGTATAATCAGCTTGTTAGGTTCAAACAAACAGAATTACATTACATTAAATGTATAGATTAATTGGAGGAAAATTGATACCATTTTGACATTTAATTTTCCTGTCTATAAATATGGTTCATTTCTTCATTTACTTAAGTTTTTGAAAATAAAGGTAATACACTTTTTAAAAAATATATTTTAGTAGGTACCTCATACATTTTGTTACCATAATGGAATCTTTAAATTTCTTTTCGGCATATTGATAGTAAACAGAGATGGAATAAATTTTATGTATTGATTGCTCACCTAGAAAAGTTGCTAATTGCTCATTCATTTTAATAATCTGACTATAGATACTTTTGATTTCCTCAGCAATCAATCATCCGCAAATAATGAGTTTGTTTTTTCCTTTCCAAAGCTTGTATCTTTTCTTTTCCTTGTCTTATTACCCTGAAGAATGTTGCATTGAAGAATTCCCATAAATACCCTCATTTTATTCTTTATTTTTTATGAGAATGTTATAGGCTCAAGAATGAATTGACAAATGAATGAGGAAATGCAGAAGTTCTAAGAATAGAACATGCAAATCTAAACAAACTCTTCTCAGACATTAAAAAAAAGATAAGTCTTAAAAGAATGTTTTTCTTCCCTAAATGTAGTTATGCTTCTTGTAAAGACCTTTTAAAACAATTTACTCAAAGAGCTATGGATACTGACAATGAATAGGGAAAATAATTCCTGTGAAGAAATAAACCTTCATATTTTCTCAAAAGGAACTAGGATGATAGTAGAATTAACAACATCCTTCCTACTAAATTAAAAACAATTTACTGCTATATTAGAATTTGGTTGTCACTGTTACCTCATCTTTGCATATTTAACTATTACACAGAACAAACCCAGATGGTAAGGAATTTTGAGTTCTGTTCAAGACTAAACCATTGTGAGACCTAAGAGAAAGAAAGTGGGGAGCAAGCCACACTGCCAAGTCGAAGTTCTGCAGCATTAGGAAGTATCCTAGTTCCCCAAATTCTGGTCTGCCTATGACTTCACTGCTTACTGCAGTTGTAACTACATGGAGTTAAAGTCATTTCCATTTCAAAACTAAGCAAAGAAGCAGAAAAGAACATAAAATGCACACAAAACCGCACAAACACAAAAGCATGTGAATGAGGCACAGATCTATAACCTGGAAAAACCTATTAAAATCTAGGCAACTGTTATTATGATTTACTCCACTGATAAGATTATTCTTATTACTAGACATTTCCACTAATAGATAATCCAGACCTCAACTGTACAGAGTATCAGAACAGTAAGTTACATGTAAGGTCAAAGATAGGTAGTATAACTAGCATGATATATCTGGAGCAAGTGAGTAAGCTTCTAAGTCAATCAAAGCCATAGATAAGAAGTTAAGAAAGATAAAACACCCTGTTAGTTTATTGCCTGGTAAGTATGAACTCTTCCCATGCATGTTTCAGTATTAGGGCCTGAAGATGTAGTGGGAGATTATAGTTCAGTTTACTGATTAACTTAATCTCTGAGCACAGCATGTGCTGGTATCTGGTACTGTAACAAGTAAAACCACATGTACTTGGCATTTTTCAGTTTACAGAGCACTTTCAAATCAGTTCTCTTTTATTAGGCTGGCTAAGATAGAAGGACATAATAAACCTGGACCTATGTGTAGCCACCACACCATCAGTCAAGGGCAGCCTGCCTGAGAACAAACCACCCAGAGAAAAACAGAATTGAGAAATGAAAAGAAAGTGAAACACTTCTAATGACAGTCTGTAAGAAGTGACCAGATCCAACTTGCCTGAAACCAGACCTACCCCTACACCTTTCAATTTTGAGACTTGGCAAATTCCCTTTTCTGCTTAAGCCAATACGAGTTGTGTTTCTATTACTTGAAACCGAGAGTCCTTCAGTAACAGAAAAGGGTCAGTCACATTGCTAACTGCACCAGCCAGTACTCTGCCCCACTCCCAGCTTCCTTACAGGAGCCCTGGAGCGATGAAGAAAGCATGGCTTTGGAGATTGGTTTTAAATCCCAACACAGTCACTTACTACCCAAGTGATCTAAGACAAGACATACAATGCATATGAGCCTCAATATGAGCCCAAATATGGGGATTTTACCTAATTTATGGGGTTGAGAGTTAAGGAAGAGATGTTTTCTCAAACAACTAGAGTCTGGCACCTAGTACTCATTAATGGTAACAATACTCCTGCTCTCCATCCTGGAAGGGCACTCACTGGGATCAGATATGTGAGACATCTAATATAATCCCTGGCACACATCAGGCCCTCAGTAAATGCTAATTCTCTCTGCAATGAAAATGATTAGGGATTGATGATCATTCATCTTATATCACTAACCAGTTTTCTCATTATAGAAAAACAATGGAAAAGAATATAGGTTAACTCCAAAGACCCTTTTTTACCCCCATTTTTTCAGGAATCTCAAAAAAACATTGCAGGAGGAAAATAAGCACAAGTCAATGGATGGATGAGGCAGTACACGAGCCAAGCAATTTCTAACATTTGTCCCATATGGGACCTTGACAGCAATGTGAGGATTTCTGCAAATGGGAAGGTGATCATGCCCTACTCTCTGAAGGGCATGACAGGAGAACCACCCAGTGACACACACCAGGGTCAAAACGCCAGACTCACAGTATTTGGAACATAGGGTAAGCCGTAAAATTTCTCCTGTGTTTCCTTGAGAATGTCTGTGGTTGAGCTCCTCAGGGGATGCCTCCCATGGTAGATCTGATCCAGAGCAGCATAAAAGACCTAGCCAGATGAAAACATTGGGTCAGTGTGGATAGCCCATCCTTGTACTGAAGACATGGCTGACCAAAGATGTTATCAGCGTACCAAAGTAATAATTATAAATCACAGTTGAATACATCTGCAGATATAAATGTATATGGCTTGAGATGTATTCTGTACCCCATCTAAGGCCATATTAAAGATGAAAAGAAAAGCTCTCAACCTTTTCACAACTAAGGTTATTAAAGAATTTTGAACCTTATTTACAAGGTACTCTTTACATACAATGCAGTAAATTAGTGATCACAAAATTGGCATTTTGCCTATATTACATATATGTATATACATTCATTAGCTGAATCATATATGTATACACACACACACACACACACACATATAGGCAAAATATATAGTTTGAAACAGGAAAAAATTAAGTTATAACTTGTGACCCTCTGGATCTAATAAATCCTGTTTGGTTTCTTCCTGGCATCCTCATATATCTTAAATGAGAGAAATGAAATGGTCAGAATCCAAGTTTTGTGATGAAAGTTGAAAGAACAACTTTCAACTCTCTGAATAGGTGGGATGTGGAGAATGGAACAGCAACCTCACATCTGGTGAATACAGATGTTACAAAGAATTCTGAGCAGCTGTTGGAGATTCTGGCGCAAGGGCCAAGTCAGACCCCACACCTGGTGTCAGAGGGACAAAGGAAGCAGCTGCTGCGCGGGGACAATTCTGGCTTAACGAGGTGACCAGGAGGGAAGGCTCACTCATATCTGAGTAGAGGACCTGGGCCACTGAAATGTAATAGGAGAATAAAGCACTAGAAGTCTGAACATGAAACCTGCTGCTTACAGAGTTCTGAAAACTGATTTTTACATAGATAGTCTAAAGTAAAATGCCTTTTTACTGCAATTTTTGACTATTAACATTGTTTAGAGTTCACCTGAAGCAAGAATGTAGAAAATGCTTTATTTCAAAGGAAAAATTCTCACATGCAATTATGTTTCTGATATGTATCTTTCTGTTTCAAAAATGGAATTTCTAGAGAATGTGCAGCTGTTGACTTGAAAGAACTGAGGATTAGTTTGGATAAAGAAAAAATTTAAATGACCTCTAGCTTCTGGCTTCATCTAGATATAGAATTATGGTTCTAAATTATAAAGACAAGTTTAAACCTTCCCTAGAAAAATACAGACATTTCCTAAATAAAAATATTGCTCTAACTGGTAATCTAAACATATAGTTAAATACAGCTCTTTCAGATCTATATTCTTCAGTGAGTAACAATGCATAAAGCTAATCAGAGAAGCCAAAACTACTTTGTCTTGTCTATGTCTTGTCTATATTCTAACAGAATAAATTATTAGGAACTCTTAAATTCTAACCTCAACTGAGGAGGATCTTTGCCCCAATCTCCAAACAAATCAGAATTCAAGCATTTCATTCCTTCGCTTACACCTTTCACAAACAGATCGCATAAACATGGAATTACTTTTTTTAAATTGTAAAAATGGAGCAAAATAAATCAAGTGTATAGCTTTTAAGCTCACTTGCTGATAAACCAAACAATTCTAAAGTGATGAGTCTACCCATGCACACAAGGCTTCAAGTTTGCCTGGGACGGAGAACCTTAGAGGCTCAGAAAACTAGGAGTCTAATTTTAAAACAATGCATGACAAAAAAAAATTCACAATTTTAAAAACACTGTTTATACTCTCTCAAAAGTCTGCAGCGGTTCATTTCCTTTCCTCCCTTATCTGTCTTCACTGTACAAGGGGACTATTGTATAATATGGAAGCTGGCAGCAGCGGCTAACAACAGCAAGAATTTCCCCCTTCCTTCTCCCCTCCCCCCACACTTTCTTTCTCTTCCAATCTCTCCCTCCCTACCCTCCCTCTCTCAGGAGGTTATTCCTTTGGGAGGCTGGGAGGGCTTTCCATTTTAGAAGAAAATCATTGGAACAATTGTTCAAAATGCAAGCCACAGCACACACTTTTAAAAGGTAAGAATTCCATTATAAGTATCAGCAAATCCAAATCCTTTTGCCAAGAAATGCTAATTTTTTGCAAATAATTCAGGAATCCTTTTTCAACTACAATGATAGAAATAGGTACTAAATAATGTAAATCAAATGTGAATTCATAATTTTGTCTATAGTATATATTTTCTTTACTGAAATATATATTGTAAGGTACAACAAAACCAGAGCTCAAAAGCACTGAATTTTACAAAACTATAAAGCAATTAAGTAATGGCTACAATTTTAAATAGGTAACTGGATCATTATAAAGTGAATATGGCCTGAGATGAAAGATGTGTGTTTAAGCTATGTTTATATAACTCTCAAGATCTGATGAAGAGAAAGACTTCCATAAACAATCACAATCTCAGTAACTACAAACAACCTATACATCTGGTATCATATAGACCTGAAATCCAGATGGTCCCTGAAAATTTTCTAGTCTTCATCTGGAAACCTGGAAAAGTGGTTTTGAATATTGCCTAAAACTAAGAGTCTTCACTGTTTAAACTTCCTATCTAAACACACATTTTAAAAAGATGCAAAGCGAATAAAAATACATAGCATGACTAATGACTGAAATGAGTGACTTAGAAGTCATGTAACTTTTCAAGCTTTGATTTTCCCGACTGAAAATGGGAAATAACCTTACTTAACATTCATTTCTAAGGACAGTGTGAGGACAGGATGAGTCGATTTTGGTGAAGTCCTTTGAACTCAGATGAAAGAAGTTTTAGAAGTATAATTATTATAATAAATGTGTAGCATTGGCAAGGACTTAAGGTCATATATTTATTTTGAATAATCATCACTCAGAAAAACTTCAGCACAAGGGCACATACATACCTGAAGTTGCATATCAGCTGCAGCACAAACCTTTTTTGATTCACAAAGGCGAGACACCATATTTCTGGGCAGTGACTTGAAAACAAAAAGAATACATATATGAGTATATTGCTTACTAAGTCATTGCACTATGTACTTGTGAGGCAGCAAAGTTGAAGACAGCATCGAATGAAAAAAATATAATTTCATTACGGTTTATAAATAACAACTTTGAAATATTTTAGTTGACAAGATGACAAAGGATGAAGGACTTCATTTAATTTTAACAAGTGGTGATTGTCAAATAGGGGTTTGTACATGAAAATCCAGCATTGTTGGGAACTAAGGCAGGTGGCATGAATCTTTCAAAATCTATTTAAAACCTTAGTAAAAGCTCACACTTTTCTTATCACAATGAAAACCTGTTCAAGTGTTCTACTGGCTCTTAAGTGCATATAATAACTGATGATCAGAGTAAAAGACTAAAATATCAAGAGATAAAGTATAATTCATGCTTCCAGCCACTATTAGAGCTGAACATTAGAGTTGAAAGATGGGTGTTTTGCTTGGAAACTCAGTGTAATGTCCTTCCCTGATTTAAGGCTTCCTCTCTGAGCTTAATTAGGCCTAACCATATAATGTCACATATTCTCTTCAAAATAAACTAATAATGTGGTTTGAAGAAGTACTCGAGTCAATCTTACTCTGCTTTAAAATCATTAATATTGATATTTATTGAAGAAAGCTAGAACTTTATACAACTCTATAATCTAAATTAAGCTGAATGTCCCTCTAAAGAGAAACGCTTTACAGAAGAGACCTATCACTTGGCACTAGAGTTGTATAACCACCAATAAATGCTATATGAGCTGTCTGCTAGAAGGGGAACCAGGTACTTCTTGCTATCTATCCATCTATCCATCTATCCATCCATCCATCCATACATCTGTATCCACCCATACATCTATATCTACCCATTCATATCCATCTATCCATCCATCCATCCATACATCTATATCCACCCATACATCTATATCTATCCATCCATATCCATCCATCCATGTCCCTAGGGCCTAGAATGGTGCCTGGCATACAGCAGACCCTCAATAGATATTTGCAGAAGGAATGAACACAAGAATGATCATTAAAAAGTGGTTGCAAAAGTGAAAGACTATAATAATATATGGCAAAAGCTCAGACAGCAAACCTTCCTCAGATATGAAAGCCTTTCCCTTCCCTTTCCATTTGGTCATAGGAAAAGCAAACCAAAAAAAAGCAATTTTAAAGAGTTAGGACATAGACTGGAAAACACTGTATAGTATAAATTCTGGTCGAAATAAAAGGCCTGGGGCTTTCTGACACCAGGGGCACCCACATTGCATAAAACAAAAATTTCCTCCACCAGGATTTTAAAAGCAAGATTTAGTTAAGTCATATATGCGAACAGCTTATACCAAAATGTTCAGGTTTCCTTAAACTTCATATTATACCTTCTGTTGACAGGGCTCGTGCTATACTTGTGTTTTCCATCCTTCACAAAGCTTTGATAGTTTTATTTTCATAAAAATAAAAGTACATGCGCAAGGATGGCATTTTCTAATTTATTCAACAAACAATTAAAAATTATGTAGGCAAGCACTGTATTAGGCACCAGGGACAGAATATGGTGACCAGACAGGGTCCCTGGCCTCATGAGCTTCACAGGCCAGTACCATCCACAGAAGCAGGGCTTTATAAAGAGTCACAGCTTAACAAGGGCTCGGAAGGAAAAGCAGGGCAGGTCAGTATGAACACCAGGACCTCCAAAGGCTTCCTGCAGGAAATGGTGCAGAAGTGAGATGTGCAAAGTGACCAGACATTAACTAGACAAGGAGGGATGGCTGCAGGGAGAAAGCAGCATTTCACAGAAGAAACAGCATGTACAAAAGTCAGAAAAGAAGAGGGCTGCTGGCAGGAGGTGGGAGAGAGTTGTGGGCAGGGAAGCAGGGTTCCGGCGATGTGACAGGCAGGTAGAAGCCAAGCAGGGACACTGTCTCCATCCTCAGACCCTGCCTCTGTGGTAAGCTGCTGGGGAGTTTGAAATGAAGAAGCCACATGGTCAGATTTGTGTTTTTAAAAGATTCCTTCAGCTGCAGTGTAGACACTGGATAGGAGGAAGGCAAGAGTGGATTAGAAAAACAAGTTAGGATGCTATATATAGTTAGTGGACTGGTGACCCATATCAGGACCCTAAGCAACTGCCAGAGAGAGACAGGGGCAGGGGCCCCATGAGAGAGGGCTGGAACCAAGAGACAGAGCCGGAGACACATGACAATTGTTTCCACAAGCGGGAGGACAAGTGCAGGGGAAGAAGGTGGAGGGGGCTGTGGTTTGCTTCAGCTTGGGAAATGCTTAAGAAATGCGGATGGGGATGACCCCCAGAGGGGACAAAAAGCTAGATGTGAGAAGAGAAGAAACAATGAGAGTAAGGTTCCTGGAAAGGCAGGAAGAGAAGCTGGGCAGACAGTAGGTGAAAGGGCAGGTGGGGCTCCCACTGGATGAGGCTCTCTGCGGGGTCAGAGAGGACATTGTCAGAGGGCGTTGGATCAGGGGTTTGGGGGTTAGAGAGCCACAGGGAATGCTGCACCGGGAAGTGTAGACTCCTGAGCCCCACAGTGCCTTGGGATTCCACTCCGGCCTGGGATGAGGCAGAACTGAGCTACCTCCTTGCAGACAGGCGAAGAGGAAAGTCAAGTCTGTGGTGGGAGAGGGAGAGAGCAAGAAAGCCCATGGCAAGATGCCCCTGCAGACAAGGAGCAGAGGCCCAAGCAGCCCCAGGGCCCAGAGGTGGTCAGGCATCTTTGAAAGGTTTACTATTTCTGCTCTGTACACAATGATGTGGAAATACCAAGTACTGGATCTAAAAGCCAAACCCAACATACCCCTTTTCACTTGGAAGTCGCTTGTTTATTTAGTGGCCAGTATCTCAAACATTCAAACCCATATAGGAATGGCAAACATTAAAGGGACAGATTTAATGAGGCTCATTTCTTTCCTTGTCAGGTTTACAATAAAACAAAAGATGAAAAGAGAAAGAGCATGTGAAAACAAGGACAACTGAAAACAGTTAATCAAAATTAAGTACTGGAAAAAGAAAACATATGAGCTACTATAGTTATACAAAATGCTAATGGAGGGAAATGAGTACTGTTGCTGGTAAAGGTTACATGCTGGTAAAGGGACCTCTGTATTATTTCTTGCAACTGCCTATGAATCTGTAATTATTTCAAAATAGAAATTTAAGTACAAAACACCTCCCAAAATTATGTATTCAAGGCCTACTCTACATAGTGAATACAAAAAATGTTTACCAAAAATATAAGGAAACATATGTAGATAATAAGCACCATCCTGGCAGAAGATCTATAAAGAATCATTAAACCATCAAATCACAACTTAAATGATACATTTCTATTATGTGTGGTGTAATTAGGAAAAAAGAATGTTTAAAAATCTAGTTTGGTTGTTAGTCGATTGGAATTAATAAATGCACTTCAGCTCCCGGAATGGAGTTACAGGCATACCCTTGAGATACTGCAATTTGGTTCCAGATACCACAATAAAGCAAATAAGCAAAAAAGTAAGTCAAATGAATTTTTTGGCTTCCCAGAGCATATAAAAGTTATGTTTCCACCATGTACTGTAGTTTTCAAAGTATGCAGTAACTTCATGTTTAAAAGAACGTATATACCTAAAAGATTAAAAAATACTTTATTGCTCAAAAATGTTAACCATCATCTGAGCCTTCAGCAAGTTGTAATCACATCATCGATCACCATAATATAATAATAATGAAAAAGTTTCACATATTGTGAGAATTACCAAAATGTGACACAGAGACGTGAAGTGAGCAAATGCTGTTGGAAAACTGGCACCAATAAAATTGTTAGACATAAGTTGTAAAAAACGCAGTATCTGCAAAGCTCAATAAAGCGAAGCATAATAAAAGAAGCTATGCCTGTATGCCTGTACATATTTATTCCCTTATATAGCACTTCCTTTTTTAAATTAAAAGAACAAAAAAACCCAAAACTTAAATGCCATACAAACTGATTTTCAAGTTATATGTAACTTTTTTTAAATGAACAATATTTAGCAGTTAAGTCTTAAACTTTAAAATAGAAAAATGATTCCTGGCCAAGATTTTCTTCCGTAAATGTCACTTTAGCAACCAGACTCATGATACCAATATTAAAATGATTTAATTTTTTTTCTGTCATTCCCAAAGTGGTTAGCACAGATGTTTCATGTTACTGCCTCCTAGTCAAGACTCTCAGAGTTGATATATTGAAGAAACAGAATGAACACATCCATGCTGACAACTATATATATATATATAAATTAAAATGCATTTAAAACACCTGAATCTCAAACAGTATCAGAATTACTTTTCACTACATTAGAATGGAAATTTACCAAAGTCCAATGCATTAGAAATAATAATTCTTTCACCATATTATCAACTCTAGGTCTTACCAGATTCTACTTTAATATTCCTAATTTCCAAGGTAGAAAATACTCCTGTTGATCACTAAACCTCCTATCTCAACAATGACATGTAATTCTTCTTAGGATCTGAACACTGTCCTATTTATTACAGGTTAAAAAGAATCCTACTGGTATACTAAGAATGCTATAAATCAAGAATGAATTTTGGATAAACTAATTTTGGTAAAGAATGATCATGGAAGAAATTGGATGACTGGAAAACTCTCAGGCCTTTCAAGCTATTTCCAGCATCCTTAACTTCTGCCTGCTGAAACGGCTGCTTCACATCATGCTGTAAATCTAGAAGTACCATTCCTTCCAGGAAACCTTCTTCTTATACCCATTAGAGGAGAACTGAGAGCATGTCTGCCTTAAACCAATACCGGTCTGAATCTAAAGTTCCCATTATTATGCTTCACTGGAATGTAAAGGAAAGAGCACAGGTTTTGGAGCCAGACAAAACTATGGTTAAATCCTAACTACGCCACTTCCCAGCACAGCGGCATAATGTGGGAAAATATCCTGAACTTCTCTAAGCCACATTTTCCTCATTTGCAAAATGTCTGTATTATCTTTTCACAGAATTAGATGAAAATTGAACAAGTTAATGTATTTAAGAAACATTATATCAGGTTTGGATGTTAAATGATAGCTAGTATTATTTTCTATTACAACTGTCTTATATGACACAGTAACTGTCTTTGACATATCTTATTTACATTTTACTGTTTTATTTACATATTCTGTAAATTTGATTTGCTTTAGATTTATAAATTCTTAGAAGATAGGAATTATAGCTAACTGGTCTCTCTGGAGCACTTAACAATCAAGTCCTTAATAAGGAAATGTTACTTTCATAGTTTCCTGTTTATATTTCATTTATAAAATAGCCAAATATGCTTAATGAAACACATGCGCCTCCTCAAATTACTCAGCTTTTTCTCCAACATGGTGACTGTTTTAAGGTTTTTAGAATAACAGTGAAATCAACTAAAGTGTTATTAGTCTTTCATATTTCAGTATCTGCCACAAAACTAGGTCATTCATTCATATTTTGAAAATATTTTTCTCTCACTTTAAGTAGAATTGGTTATCAAACAATGAGTCAGTTCTTCATTTGCAGGATCCAGTTCATATTGAGAAGAGACTGGTACTAAGCAGAAAACGTTCCCCTTCTGATGTTCCTGTCTGATGATATTTTAATTAAATGTATCTTATGGATCTTGATAATTCAGACTCTCATAGTGTCTAATGACAAATGTGCTGTCAGTTCTATCTCTGTTCCTTGTGTCTTCTGTTCCTCTGGCCACCTTCAGAGTTATCTCTGTATCTTTCATTTCCAACAGTTGAATATGATGTTTCTAGATGTGTTCTTTTTGTTATTTATCCTGCTTGGGGTTCTCTAAGCTTCTTGGATCTCTGGCTTGATTTTCATTATTTTGCAAATTCTCAGCCACTACTCTTTCAAATATTTCTTCTCTTTTGTTAACTCTCTCTTCTTCTTTGTGGAGCTCTACTTGAACAAATGTCATACTGTTTAATAATGTCTCAAAGTTCTTGGATGCTCTGTTTGCCCCCACCTCCCATTCTTTGTCCCCCTATATTAGAGTTTGGATAATTGCCACTGGCTTATCTTTAAGATCACTGAATTGACTCATTGCTTCCTCAGGTGTATCAAGTGCATTGATGAGCTCCCTCAGAGGAGTTCTTCATATATGATAGCAAGGCCTTATTTCTTGCCTTTCTACTTGAGTGTTTCTCAGGTTCTATCCCTCTTCCCCATCTGTTTATACATTCTGCCCACCTTTTCCATGATGTCCTTTAACAGTATTTAAATCCTGCTACCTACTCTAAAGTTACTTTAGCTATTAGTTATTTTAAAGTCCCTTAGTCTGATTCTACTTATTTCTTTATCTTTAAGCGAGGAGGCAGGGTTTTGTGCTGTTTCTGCAGCAGCATCCAGTCACCTCCTATAGGCCTTCAGCACTGACAAAGGCTCTGCATGGTTTCCCCCACTGTTGCCCTTATTTCTTATGAACACCTGGTGAAGGCTAATGGAAAAGAACCTTACATCAGTGCCTTCAACTATTCCAGACAGATAGGCCAGCCCACAATTGGCCTTAAATAATTTGTTAAAATGTTATCTGATTTATCCTTATCCCTTTGTATAGCAGCTGGCCTCCCACCCATGCTTTGCCACAGGCGAGCCAGTCTGTACCTCCTTGGATGCAGACAACTTGATGGCCCTGTGACCTCAGCTATCTTATGAAAAAATAAATAAGGAAAAATCAGAATTTTATCGGTGTTTTTCCCCATATAGTTAACTTGGGAGCAGCCCTCTTTCCAGCTTTCCACATCCCCAACATCAGTCATGTGATCTGGGCCTTTTGCTTCCAAAGGGAAAAACAAAACAAAACAAAAAAGCAGAAAAGCTCTGCAAAAGGTAAACTACTCCATTTAACTAGGAAACAGAAATTAAAGATGATTATGAAGGAACGTGCAATGCATCATCACGTGTGTTAAGACAGTTTATTTTAATACTGTCTAGCAGGCATCTATATGTATCAGTTAGTTTGTCTTTTAGCCAAGACACAGTCACTCAAGAAATACGTACTGATTGCCCACTATGTGACAGGCACAGCTGACAGATCAGTGAACAAAACAGATAAAAATCCCAGTTCTCAAGGAACTCAAATTCTAGGAGATCTTGTTGGTTTTTTTTTTAATTACCATTAGGGAAAAAAACCCCACATTTTTCATTATTTTAGTTCCTGTAAGCTTGAGGAATAAAAGGTCAGATTTAATGCACCATCTCCTTTAGGTTGGCCAAAAGGACCAAACTATACTAATTACAATGCTATTTACTTTTGCAATCTTTATTAATTTTAAGTTCATTTAAGTGGTTTTTTTCCACTTTTATTTTTAAATAACAAGTGTCAAAAACAGGGAATGAGGGTTAGACATGAATATAATTCACATTCATATACTTCTAAAGACAGTGAAACGGTGAAATACACAAATGCATTATTTCAACATGTGCTAAAAACCACCAACCAGTTCTTAGTATAAGGTGCCATAGGAAGAAAAAAGACACTGCACCATCTCCTGCCCTCAAAAGAATTACAATTCTGACATCTGCTTCAAAGTTTATGATACATGTTGTAGTTTGTGTAACTTTAGGTTTGGGGATGTATTTTCAACTTATAATCTATGACACTTGATGGCAAAAATAACCCTTTGCAAAATTTGTTCTATTAATACTCCAACAAGTTCCTTCCAAAAAAGGTTTAGTAGTGGCAATAAAAATTTCAGTCAATATTAAATGCATGTATTTAATATTAGTACATAATTAACAGATGAGGAAGTTAGAGATAGGGGAGATGAAGGTAGGAAAATAAAATGAGGTCAGAATACATGTATTATACTTTCATTCACTTTGCATAACTGGGCCATAAATTTATCTCTAGTCAGAGAGGGGAACTCAATGATATGCCTATTCAAATTGCTCTGAGTACAGGTCTTCTATCCTTTCACAGATCCTTTATCCAGAATCCCATAACAGAGAGGTCTGAAGACTGAAAGTTTTTCACAAATTTGACACAAATACATTTGATGGCAAAACCTGCCCTGAACAAATGTGAAATTTGCAACATACTTTTTCAACTTTGTGACTACACTGAAATATGAATTCCTTTGACTACAGAGTACCCTGCCAAATGCTACTATGTTTTTAATATTCAAAATATGCAAAATATAAACCATTTTACTTGTCTAAGATCCAGAAAATTCTGAACCCCAAGGCATCTAATCCCAAAGTTTTAGATGGAGAACTATGAATCTCTATGTAGCACATATTTTGCCTGAGATATAAAGTGAATTTTCCACATAGAAGAAAACAGACAAATAAAAGTAAAACTTTTCATTCAAAGTGTTCCACAAACAGCATTTTGTACATGTCTTCCTGCAGAGGTTTAGAAGTGTGTCATTATCAAGGGGTTAAGTAACTAACTATGTGTGGAACACTCTTCCTACACTCTTTATTTTCTATCTATGGAATCCAACTAGGTCTGAAGGTACTTGCCCTTCATGTGATGCTGGCTGATTCCCATGCCTGTGTTTACTGAGGGCAGGCACTGCTTTGTGGTAGAAGATACAGCAATAAAAGCAGGTCAGGTTTGTCCAGGAGATTTCCAAAAATAAGTTCCTTTCCTGGAGATTCACAATTCAAATTAGCATATTAAAAGTTATGAGCAGTCCCAGCTTCTAGAGCGCAGAAACCCATTCCACTTCAACACTCATTTTCCAAAACTATTTGAGCATAGCACGTTTCCACTTTGTAAGACATCTTTACATAAGCAGGCGTTTTAGTCTAGAGGACACTAGTTGGGACATGATTTGTTAAGGAAACTAAATGTAAACTTCCACTAATGAAAGAAAAATTATTATAAATAAAACTTCTTAAGGAAATAAATGCACAAATACAGTTCTATCATTGTCACTGATCTTTAAACTTCTTTCCAATCCTGAGATACACACACTTCTTTGGAAAACTCCTTCTCAGCTCTTTAAATCCTCTCTCTCCTCTACCCAGGCTGCTAGACTCCCCAGGTTTTCTGGACACTCGCCTCCAGGATGCCCCGGTTGCTTCCTCAGCCCCCCAGTTTCAGTGCCTCAGTCAGAGTGGCCACTTCTAATTCACACAAGCTGATGAGTTAATGAAGGAGAACACGCTAACTTGCTTTTCTTTCCAGCCAGGAAACGGATGGGCAGCGCTGCAGAGAGATGCTCTTCTCCCCGGTCTCCTCAGCGTGCGAGCAGGTCCCGAAGCTCCTCGTGACTTCTCTGCTCCAAACCACCTGCTGCTCTCTGCTAAGCCATAGCCAGGAGCCACAGCCACCCGCAGACAATGAGTTCACACTGCAAAGACCAAACAATACTGGCCCCAAACCCCACGTTTCTTTCTTGCAAATTTCTTTTTCCACAGTAAAAAGAGGCAGGTTTCTACTTTGCTCTTTTTCATGTATTTCCTAGTATCTATAGTGGTTCATGGAGTCATTTCAGTTAAATACAACAGTGTATCTAGTTATCCTGTCAATAAAGTTTAGCAATCTGCAACCCTCACAAACCAGCGTAGCAGAGTTCTTCAGAAATGCTTCTCTGGGATAATCTGTATCCTTTAGGAAGGGCAGACTATTTTGAACAAGATTTGAGAGTGCTAATACAAATTTATTTTAAAATAATATTTACTGAATGAACTTTATATTTCAGATAATTTACACCCTTGCCTGAGTTTCTTTTATTAAAACACGTACAGTTTTTTTTCTCTCTAGAAGCCTGCTGAGCCTGAAGTAGCTGTGGTTTGAGGCAGGCTGGCTCCTGTGTGTACTGAGCGCACAGGTCCTGCTTTGGGAGGATAGCAATAAAAATGAGACCCCTTCTTTGTCAGCTCATCTTTGCAACCCACTGTGTGCAAGGCACCTACTAAGCAGCAGGGTAATACAACAATGAATCCCTCTTGATCCTGCTATCAGAAATGAGAAAAGGAATGTATGTGGAAACTAATAACCAAGGGAAGATGCCCAAGTACCACAGAAGAGGTACAGATAAAAAGCTTCCTCTAAATAGAAGACAGTACTTACTTACAGAGTCTGAAAGGCAACTGTCCTATTAATTACATATTAGTTATAACTAATTATAACTCTTATATTGTTGTTGTGGTGGCACTTCTATTTGAAAGATCCACCCTGTCTACAAAATGTAGAAAGACATTGTGGGTTTTTATCCCCAACTGATACACAGGAAAATGGTAGAATTGTTGTTCCTATAATTGGAACATCATATGCCCACAATTAACTACACTGATTTCATTTGACCTAATTTTAATAATTCATATGTATTTTTCCACAATGATCAATGCCTGCTTATATTGTTTCTAAAGAATTAAGACCTGACCTTGTGTGACTACAGCAATGACAACACAACCTGTCTAATAATAAATGCCAAGTTACCGCAAACTACAAAGCCTCAGAGGAGCAGGAGGCCGTGCTGCCCTGCCCCACGGTGCTGCTGGGTGTTGAGCAGCAGTTCCTGTTTCTAGTATTTAGCTAATTTACTCATCCTATATTCATGGTTGCATCCAGTGGTTTCAAGGTTAATTTCTGGAGCTCCAACCAGACTCAGGTACAGTCAGCCACGGGGACGTGTGAGGCCCTTCAGAGCCCCCTGGGGAGAGAAGCCCTCACCCTTCTCTGCACCCAAAGCACACAGCCACGTTGGAACCTGGTCCCAGCACTCATTCATTCATTTTTTTAAAGGCCAAAGCACAACCATGGCCAAAAATGGAAATGAAAGACTAAAAAAATCAACCCTTTCTTTTACCAAGAAGGTATAGTCTTGTTTCTTAATTTAGAATTCAAATGTGAATTATAAGAACAATAATTACCCAACTCTGTGAAGCCCGAAGCAAGTAGATACCAGCCGCATCAGCATGATCTGGGAGCGTCTTGAAGAAAGGAAATCTCGGGTGCTCCACACCCACTGATCAGAATCTATATTTCAACAAGATACCCAGGTGACTTTATGTACATTAAAGTTTGAGATGCCCTGAGTTGGAAAAACATGATCATCACAGTGACTTGGAAAACAAGGTGAGCAAAATTAAATTATCCCAGTTTTCTGAGCAGGACTGTCCACAGGGAAGTAGCACTGTGAGAGACAGGGAAGGAGATAGGACAGGACGGCATCTGGGGATCTGAGGCTAGGCAGCTAGCCATTTTCTGTTGCTACTCCTTCACTCTGTGACAGCAGATAAGTCTCTCCATATCATGCTTTCTCAATTATAAAATGTGGATAAAAATACCGCTGCAAAAAATATAATACGAAGATTCAGTGTGGTAATAATTATTCAATCAACTTGTGAAAAGCATTAACTAACTGCAAGAAATTCAAGTTCCTGCATCTAACACATCTGTCTCTCTAAATGCTGTTGTAGCTGGGGTGACCCCACATGCAGGTGGGCCTGACAGTCTTGGTGTGATTAATAATAGCACCCCTCTTCCTTCTTAAAAGTGTTCTGGCTTGGGCAATAGATTGCATCATCACCCTAGTAACAACTAACTTTCCTGAGAGCTTTGGGTGAGTCAAACTCCATTAGTTGTCCAGAGCCGATGTAAACTGCCTCACCAGAAGAAAGAAGTAGTTTACTGTGGACTAAACACAAGAGGCACTGTTGGCTGAACATCTGCAGGAACAAAAATATTAAAATAATAATAGCTTTTATTAAGAAAGCACATTTTTGGAGGATTTTAGAAACCTAAAAAAATGCAAATGCTTTAGCGAACTTGGCATTACTTGCATTCTCTGAATGTTTCCCCATGAGCTTAACTTGTATGTAACGTCGTGAATTTGCCAGACATTTTCTATCAATTCACCATCTCACCAGTCTAATTTAAATAATGTCCTGTTAAAAGTTTTAGTATAAATTCTTACAGAGCCAAGTCACTATGATAAAATATCTTGTTTTATTAATGACCATTTAGAAAATTTATTATGGTAGAAGCTGCATAAATATTAAAAGTTAAGACATTCTCTGGTACAAATCCTTGTTATGGTAATAATTCAAACCTTCCTGAAGCAAAGAATTCCTACCATCAATATCCCTTGAGAACATGTTGGATCTAATGATATAAACTTGTTGAGACACTGTCATCCAAAACAAGAAAAGGCTTCAGAGGCAGGAAGCCAAGCAACAAAGTTGTCCAGGCTACAAGTCAGCAGCTTCAATTCTGCAGCTTGATCCCACACCACCCCAGGCACTAAATCTCCATATGCGTTTGTAATGGGTAAACAACTGGATTCAGTGTGTATCAGCTAGTCTGTTTTGCTATTAACCAGTAATCCAGATGACACATGATCAATATAACTAACGTAAATGCTGCCTAGGCCCAAAGAGACAAAAATCTCAGATCAAAACCAACAGGAGACAACACTATTTTTCAGTTACTTGATTTTTAGTGTAGTATCCTAACAAACTAAAATGATAGGAGATGAAAAAATCTTTAGAAATGCTTACATATTATCACAGACTCACCAATGGGTCAAAGAAACAGAAATATTTTGAATTTTACAGAGTTCAACATTAAACATTTTAATGTGTGACAGAAGTCTAACTTCCTTTCTTTCTTTAAAAAATTCCAATAATACCATGTTTACAGTTTACACACATTATTAAATTTAACTGACTAGAATTTTTGAAGTCAGTATGGAGATATTAATTTTTAGTTTCCAAATTTTTTATTTTTTCTTTATATAAAAGAGCAGAGAAGTCTCAGACAAGTTCAGTGATTGATCTGAGGTCACCTGCGCGTGGTGGTGGGGCCAGGGTCAGACCCATCTCTCTCTCCCAGTTCAGGGTTCCTTCTAGAAATAATTGAGAAGTACTAAAGCTAAAACTAAGAAAACTTTCAAAGTAAGTTAAACCTACCCAAAGTAATCTAGGTCTAGTTGCACTATAATTTTTACCTTCAATCCTTATTCACATCTCCTGAATGAGAATGACAGGACAAGATTTATTACAGATCTGTATGTCTCCTTGGAAATAGATCTTAAGAAATTTTAGCCTTAAGCTGACTTTTACAAACTAAGGGAACAAACTAAATCTTACAATGACGCAGCACTGAACAGTTCTAAAACGAAGGCTCTAGAATTTTACTATTCTACAAGTAACAGAATGAAATGGGCCTGTTTCTTTGTGAGACATATTGTATAAGAAGTATAAGACATTTCCTACTATATTAAGAGATTTTTCACTAGCAAAAACTGGAAAAAGAAAACACCTACGATGTTAGAATATTGATTTTGGCAACACTGACAGAACTTTTAAGAAACTCTGATGTGAAACAAATGGATATACTAATAGATCACTAATAGAAACTAATAGATCAACTGCCATGTTACTACTGTGTGACCCTGGCAAATTATTTAACCTGTCTAACTCAGTTCCTATGACATGAGGATAAGTATGTACCTACTTCATTCACCGCTGGATAAGATTAAGATAAAACATAGAAAATAATAAATGTTAATTTTATTATTTTTTGTTGATGAATATTTTGTTAGAAAGATATCTAGAGCAACAAACATTTTAGTGTGGTGGCCAATGGACAAAATTATAGAAAAAAATGTAGGTTTCCTCAAAAACTGAATGACTATATTTGGTGATTAGTAATGTAGTTAGGATTAAAAAATCACCAGAAAAAAACAGACTCTAAGATGAAGCATTACAAAGATTAAGAGGATAACATGTGAGAAAAAAAGGAATAGTTCAGTAGGAAGATAAAACAGCTCTCTAGGTGTGTATATAGACAATATATAGAGAGCAAATATGGGTAGAACAATTTACAGGGCATTGAAAATACTTGTCATGATACCATGTCATTATATATCTGTCTGAACTTATAGGATGTATAACACCAAGAGTGAACCGCATATAAACTATGGACTGTGGGTGATGACGGCATGTCAATGTAGGTTCATCAGCTGTAACAAATGTCCCATTCTAACAAATGTCCCATTCTAGGGGGGATGTAGATAACAGGGAGGTTACGTGTGTTTGTGGATAACGGAGGGGTATATGGAAAACCCCTGTACCTATCGTTCAATTTTGCTATGACCCTAAAACTGCTCTAAATAAAGTCATAATCATTTCAAAAGTAGATCTAATTAGCTCAGTGTCCACCTTAAGAAAGCAGGTGTGGGGTACCAGGGCAAACCAAGAAGGAGAAAGGAGAGAATAATAATAAAAATAGAAACTAATGAGCTGAAAGAAACAAAATAGAGAAGTAAAGTTGGCATTAGTTTTCTGTAAATACTAAAAAGAAAAACTTCTGCCAAGATTAATGGAGAAAAAAATGAGATCATTAGGAATGAAAGGAAATAACTATACATTTAGCAGAATTTGAAGGAACAAAAGAATGCTATAAAGAACTTTATGCCAATAAAATTGAAAACTTGGATTAAATGGATAAATTTCTAGTAATTACAACTTAGCAAAGCTTCCTTAAGAAGAAAGCCTGAAGACTCCTATGACTATTAAGGAATCAGTCATTTAAAAAATCTTCCCACAGAGAAAATAATAGACCCAGAATGGTTTTACAGATTAATTTTGACAAAGTTTCAACAAACAGATTATTAAAATTTTATAAAAGTGCTTGTAAGGAATGGGAAAAGAAGAAACACTCAACAACTCATTTTATGAAATGGTCTATACTAACACCAATATGAAGAACAAGAGGACAAAGAAAAGTCACAAGCCAAGAAAGCTCATAAAGATGCAAAAATCCTCTATATATGAAATACAGCAAACTGAAGCCAACAGTGTATTGCAAATAATAAGTTAGGACCAAGGTCGTTTAATCCTGAAATGCAAAGGTGGCTTACAATTACCTGAAAAGATGCATAAAAAAAATCTAATGAAATGCAATATCCATTAATGATTTAAAAAAAGAACTTAGTAAACTAGAAATAGGAAGGAATTTCCTTCTCCTGAAATTTCCACCAAATCTACAACAAACACCTTTCCTTATGGTAAAACATTAAACATTTCCTTTAAACATCAGGATAAAGGCAGAACTGCCCACACCACAGTTTCTATTCAACACTGCACTGGAGGTTCTGGTAAGTTGAGTAGGACAAGAAAAAGAAATTTAAAAATAAATGAATTGGAAAGAAAAACAAAACTGTTGCTATTTGTAGAAGTCAGTGGATAAAAAAATATTAAAAATTCTATAGACAAGTTATTAGAATTAATAAGAAAGTTGAGGAAGGTTGCTGAAAATACAATCTATACATAAAAAGGAAAATTTTCTCTTTTAAACACTAGAACAATTAGAAAATGTAATTTTTTTAAGTATACCATTTACAATAGTATCAAAAAGGTAGGCATCTAGCACTGAGTCTAACCACAGCGGAGTCTTAGGAAGAAAAATTTAAAACTCTTAAAAGATGTTTTAAAAAGACCTAACAAATGGACAGAAATGTAACATTCATAGATTAGAAGATTTAATATTCAGAGATATTCATTCTCCCCAAATTGATCTACAGATTTAATGTAATCCCAACCAAACTTTTCTCAGTTTTTCAAGAAAATAGAGAAGTTAGTTTAAAAATGTGGTACATGAAAGAACACAAAGGCCCAAGAATAGATGAGAAATTTCTGAAGAATAGAGGGAAGAGCTACAGTATTATTAAGAAGGCATGGTACTGATACCAGGACAGACAACTTAAACAATGGGATAAAAGAGAAATTCCATAACACGTTATGGCATATAATGGGTACTTTGTCTACAACAGATCACTCAAGAAAGAATAAACAGTTCTGGGACAATCAGTTACCCATAGGCAAGAAAGAAAATGGGATTTCTACCTTATACCAAACACAAACAGAATTCCCAACTTGATTATAAAGACTTAAAGATAAAGATATTAAAATTTTTAGAAGAAAACAGAAGAATACCTTTATGACTTCTACAGAAACAAAGGTTCTGTAATGAGGTTAGGTAACAAAGGTTCCATAAAAACAAAAGTTCTTAAGACAGATTCAAGATGGCGGTGTGAGAAGTGACACGGAGAACTCCTCCCAAAACCACAAATAGTACAAAAATATAGTTAATTAATACAACTAATCCTAAAACAGCAACAAGAAAGAAGGCTACACCAGACTGCATACAGACCTCACAAATAGGGCAGACCTCATGAAACAGGATAACATAGGAGAGCCTTACTCTGGTGGGACCCAGGACCTTCCCCCACACCAGTTCACTGGAGGGAGGAAGAGAAACGGAGCAGGGAGGGGGTGGAAGCTTGGGACTGCCGAGTGCCTAGCCCTGGAGATCTGCTTTGTGACTGGAAGCCTATATTGTGAGGTGCTCTGGAAGTTGGGGAGTTTGGACAGGTGGCAGGCCTGGGAGACTGACATTCTGGCCGATTGTGGAGGGGGGATCCACAGCCGGCCGCTACGTGTCAGAGGAAGGGCGGGTGGTCTGGGAGGCTTCCTAGCAGCCAGAGGGCTGCTGAAGGGGTGGGGTTTGCAAGGAGCTTCCTGCATGGGAGAAGGGAGAGCTGAACAAGGTTGTCTGGGTGTGCTCTGCCCAGCTGATTGGGAACTTTGAGGAGCTTCAGGTGCTCCATCCCCCTGACTGCCTACTCAGCTCCGAGGCCCCCACAGTGACCCGCAGCCTGCTGCACCTTCCTCCTAGTCTGCCAGCACCGGATGGCAAACAGGCAGTCACTGTGCTGGCGTCAGGCCAGCCAGAGGGAGGCTCTGCCTACAACAGCTAGAGACGCAAAGCACAGAGGCTTACACGTGTGTGCTTGGCCCACTGGCTCTAACACTGGAGACAGGCACTGCAGACGGGAATCAGGAAACAGATCTTTCTTCCACACAGGCACCAGCTCTGCTCCCCTACGACCCCCAACCTCACCTTAGGGGCTGAGCAGCTACAGAGACTAGAGTTTCTGTGCACTAGTGGGCACCACACAGAAATATGAAACGTCAAAAGAATATGGTTCAGACCAAATTTTCACAAACCCAAGACAAAGGGCCAAATGAAACTGAACTCACCAATCTTCCTGAGAGTTCAAAATAAAAATTATAAACATGCTTATGGAGGTACAGAAAAATATTCAAGAATTCGGGAACGAATTTAAGTTGGAGATTCAACCGTTAAGAAATTCCATATCTGAAATGAAACATACAATGGAGGGATTTAAAAGCAGATTAGATGTAGTAGAAGAGACGGTAAATGGATAGAAATTACAAAAAAGGAATACAAAGAAGCTGAGGCAAAGAAAGAAAAAAGAATCTCTAAGAATGAAAGAATATTGAGAGAACTGTGTGACCAATCCAAACGCAACAATATTCGCATTATAGGGGTACCAGAAGAAGAGAGAGAAAAAGGAATAGAAAGTGTCATTGAGGAAGTAACTGAGGAAAACTTCCCCAATCTGGGGAAGGAGATAGTCTCTCAGGCCATGCAGGTGCACAGATCTCCCAACACAAGGGACACAAGGAAAAAAACACCAAGACATATAATAATTAAAATGGCAAAGATCAAGGATAAAGACAGATTTTTAAAAGCACCTAGAGAGAGAAAAAAGATCACATACAGGGGAAAACCCATCAGGCTATCATCAGACTTCTCAACAGAAACCTTACAGGCCAGAAGGGAGTGAGTGGCATGATATATTTAATGCAATGAATCAGAAGGGTCTTAAACCAAGAATATTCTACCCAGCAAGGTTATCATTTAAATTTGAAAGAGGGATTAAACAATTTTCAGATAAGCAAAAGCTGAGAGAATTTATCTCCCACAAACCACCTCTACAGTGCATTTTTGAGGGATTCCTATAGATGAAGTATTCCTAAGGCTAAACAGATGTCACCAAAAGGATAGACAAAGAGTACAGAATACGATTCATAACATACAAAGAATGGAGAAGGAAGAAAAAGGAGGAAAAAAAAAAGAACCTTTAGGTTGTGTATGTAATAGAATACAAGGTGAGTTAAATTAGACTGTTAGATAGAAAGGGAATTATAATTGAACCTTTGGTAACCACGAATCTAAAGCCTGCAATGGCAATAAGTACATACCTATCGATAATCACCCTAAATGTAAATGGTCTGAATGCACCAATCAAAAGACACAGAGTTACAGAATGGATAAAAAAACAAGACCAATCCATATGCTGCCTACAAGAGACTCACGTCAAACCCAAAGAAATACACAGACTGAAAGTAAAGGGATGGAAAAAGATATTTCATGCAACTAACAGAGAGAAAAGAGCAGGAACTGCAGTATTTGTATCAGACAAAACAGACTTCAAAACAGAAAGTCACAAGAGACAAAGAAGGACATTACATAATGATAAAAAGGTCAGTCCAACAAGAGGATATAACTATTATAAATACCTACGCACCCAACACAGGATACCTACACATATGAAACAAATACAGAATTAAAGGGGGAAATAGAATGCAATGCATTCATTTTAGGAGACTTCAAAACACCACTCACTCCAAAGGACAGATCAACCAGACAAAAAATAAAGAGCCAGAGGCACTGAACAACATATTAGAACAGATGGACAAAACGGACATCTAGAGAACACTCCATCCAAAAGAAACAGGATACACATTCTTCTCAAGAGCACATGGAATATTTTTAAGGCTAGATCATATACTAGGCCACAAAAGAACCTCAGTAAGTTCAAAAACATTTAAATTGTACTAACAAGCTTCCCAGACCACAAAGGTAAGAAACTGGAAATAAATTATGGAAAGAAAATGAAAAAGCCCACAAACACATGGAGGCTTAATAGCACGTTCTTAAATTATCAATGGATCATTGACCAAATACAAACAGAGATCAAAAAGTATATGGAGACAAATGACAACAATAATTCAACACTGCAAAATCTGTGGGACGCAGCAAACGCCATACTAAGAGGGAAATATACTGCAATACAGGCCTACCTCAGGAAAGAAGAACAACACAAAATGAAAGCTCTAAACTCACAATTAATGAAACTAGAAAAGAAAGAACAAATGAGCCCCAACATCAGCAGAAGGAGGGACATAATAAAGATTAAAGCAGAAATAAATAAAATTGAGAAGAATAAAACAATAGAAAGAATCAATGAAAGTAGGAGCTGCTTCTTCAAGAAAATAAACAAAATAGATAAACCCCTAGCCACACTTACCAAGAAAAAAAGAGAGGCTACACAGATAAAAAGAATTGGAAACGAGAAAGGAAAAATCAGTACAGAAACAACAGAAATACAAAGAATTATGAGAGAATACTACGAAAAATTACACGGTAACAAACTGCATAACCTATAAGAAATGGTAAGAACTTTCTAGAAAAATACAACCTTCAAAGGCTGACCCAAGAATAAACAGAAAATCTGAATAGACCAATTAGCAGCAAAGAAATTGAATTAGTAATCAAAAACTACCTAAGAAGAAAACTCCTGGTACAGATGGTTTCACTGCTGAATTTTATCAAACATTTTGTGAAGACCTAATACCCATCCTCATTAAAGTTTTCCAAAAAGTAGAAGAGGAGGGAATACTCCTAAATTAATTCAATGACACCAACATCATTCTAATAACAAAAGCAGGCAAAGACAACACAAAAAAAGAAAATTACAGACCAATATCCCTGATGAACATTGATGCAAAAATACTCAACAAAATATTAGCAAACCGATTCAAAAGTACATCAAAAGATCATCCATCATGATAAAGTGGGATTCATCCCACAGAGGCAAGAATGGTACAACATTCGAAAATCCATCAACATCATCCACTACATCAACAAAAAGAAGGACAAAAACTACATGCTCATCTCCATAGATGCTGAAAAACATTCAACAAAATTCAACATCCATTCATGATAAAAACTCTCAACAAAATGGGTATAGAGGGCAAGTACCTCAACATAATAAAGGCCATATATGACAAACCCATAGCCAACATTATACTTAACAGTGTGAAGCTGAAAGCTTTTCCTTTAAGATCAGGAACAAGACAAGGATGCCCACTCTCCCCACTTTTATTCAACATAGTACTGGAGGTCCTAGCCATGGCAGTCAGACAACACAAGAAATAAAAGGAATCCAGACTGGCAAGGAAGAACTCAAACTGTCCCTGTTTGCAGATGACATGCAAAACTATTAGCTCTAAAAATTGAATTCAGCATTGTTGCAGGATACAAAATTAATACACAGAAATCTGTTGCTTTCCTATACACTAACAATGAACTAGCAGAAAGAGAAACCAAGAAAACAATTCCATTCACAATCTCATCCAAACAAATAAAATACCTAGGAATAAACCTAACCAAGGAAGTGAAAGACCTATACCCTGAAAACTACAAGACACTCTTAAGAGAAATTAAAGCAGACACTAATAAATGGAAACTCATCTCATGCTCTTGGCTAGAAAGAATTAATATTGTCAAAATGGCCATCCTGCCTAAAGCAATCTACAGATTCAATGCAATCCCTATCAAAATACCAACAGCATTCTTCAATGAACTAAAGTAAATAGTTCTAAAATTCATATGGAACCACAAAAGACCCTGAATAGCCAAAGCAATCCTGAGAAGGAAGAATAAAGCAGGGGGAATTACGCTCCCTGACTTCAAGCTCTACTACAAAGCTACGGTAATCAAGACAATTTGGTACTGGCACAAGAACAGACCCATAGACCAGTGGAACAAAATAGAGAGTGCACATATAAACCCAAGCATATATGGTCAATTAATATACAATAAAGGAACCATGGATATACAATGGGGAAATGACAGCCTCTTCAATAGCTGGTGTTGGCAAAACTGGACAGCTACGTGTAAGAGAATGAAACTGGACTACTGTCTAACCCCATACACAAAAGTAAACTCAAAATGGATCAAAGACCTGAATGTAAGTCAGGAAACCATAAAACTCTTAGAAAAAAATATAGGCAAAAATCTCTTGGACATAAACATGAGCGACTTCTTCATGAACATATCTCCCCAGGCAAGGAAAACAAAAGCAAAAATGAACAAATGGGACTATATCAAACTAAAAAACTTCTGTACAGCAAAGGATACCATCAGTAGAACAAAAAGACATCCTACAGTATGGGAGAATATATTCATAAATGACATACCTGATAAAGGGTTGACATCCAAATGATATAAAGAGCTCACACACCTCAACAAACAAAAAGCAAATAAGCCAATTAAAAAATGGGCAGAGGAGCTGAACAGACACTTCTCCAAAGAAGAAATTCAGATGGCCAACAGGCACATGAAGAGATGCTCCACATCACTTGTCATCAGAGAAATGCAAATTAAAACCACAATGAGATATCTATCACCTCACACCAGTTAGGACGGCCGCCATCCAAAAGACAAACAACAACAAATGTTGGCGAGGATGTGGAGAAAAGGGAACCCTCCTACACTGCTGGTGGAATTAAATTAGTACAACCATTGTGGAAAGCACTATGGAGGTTCCTCAAAAAACTCAAAATAGAAATACGATTTGACCCAGGAATTCCACTCCTAGGAATTTACCCTAAGAATGCAGCAGCCCAGTTTGAAAAAGCCATACGCACCCCTATGTTTATCGCAGCACTATTTACAATAGCCAAGATATGGAAGCAACCTAAATGTCCATCAGTAGATGAATGGATAAAGAAGATGTGGTATATATACACAATGGAATATTATTCAGCCATAAGAAGAAAACAAATCCTTCCATTTGCAACAACATGGATGGAGCTAGAGGGTATTATTCTCAGTGAAATAAGCCAGGCAGAGAAAGACAAGTATCAAATGATTTCACTCATCTGTGGAGTATAAGAACAAAGAAAAAACTGAAGGAACAAAACAGAAGCAGACTCACAGAACCCAAGAATGGACTAACAGTTACCAAAGCGAAAGGGATAGTGGAAGATGGGTGGGAAGGGAGGAAAAAGGGGGAAAAAGGGCTATTTACAATTAGCACACATAATGTAGCAGGGGTGCAGGTGGTGTGGGGGGTTATGGGGAAGGCAGTATAACACAGAAGACAAGTAGTGATTCTATAACATCCTACTATGCTGATGAACACTGACTGCAATGGGGTGGGTGGTGAGGACTTGATAATAGAGGGAGTCTCGTAATCATAATGCTGCTCATGTAATTGTATATTAATAATAGCAATATAAAATAAAAAAATAAAAAGAAGGAGAATTCTGAATGTAAAAAAAGGTGTAGAAAGTTTGTGGAAGAATTGATATGGTCATGCTATGTGGGATTAAAACAAATGAGTCGATATCAATTGCACAGCAAAATTGGAATTTTGTTTTCTGTTTGTTAAAAGGACAAAGTTTTCTTAAACTATCAGTTTGCTTTTAATGTTGAAAGATTTCAAAAGGTTTTATAAAAGCAATTTCTAATGCCTAAAGTCTCAATAAGTTAAAGGGCATAAATTCCCCTTCTCTTATGATGCTACAAAGAATTTAACTACCATTTTAGCTCTACCTCAACTGCAAATGCCTCCAATGTGCCATTTCTTCAGGCAAATAATCATAGATATGAAAGTTTTTTCTTCAAATCGGGATGAGTACATTTGGGTTACTCCAATGGCATGACGCTTATATCAAATGGCTCCCCTCTGCTGGGAGCAAAGGACCCATTCTAATAACCACTGCCCAAGCTTCACCCAATATTTAGGCTGGCCTCCCAAAGACCACTGTTCACACATAATAGGTTTACAGGCTACAGACTGGCTTGCCACAGATTGGACACCCGCCCTGGTATCCGTTGGCCAGCCCCACACGGCACTCACTGGCTGTGTGGGACTGATCTCTGACATCGCTCCCTCCAGGGTGGACAGCGAGGTGCACTCTGGTATTTCCTTGGTTGCAAGGTCATTGGGTTAAAAACATCCCACACCCTGCAAACTTCCCAAGCCTCCAACATCGATGGACTGGGAGTGTTTTTCATTGGTATGATCACCTAGCTTCCATTTTTATACCATCTCTTGGTTTAGAAGATGTAATTCGGCATATCAAATCCTTAACCAGTTTTACTCAAAAGGCCTTAAATGATACTATCCAAGAAATACCTCTCCTAAATACTAAAGTTAAACTAATGTGCCAAGCAGTTATGGAAAACAGAATGGCACTAGACATCCTTAACAGCAGCACAGGGTGCTATGATTAGACTGTTGTGTGTACATTCCAAATTATTCACAAAATGTCTCTGATTCACTCCAGGACCTCTGAAAGCAAGTCCAAGATATGTCAGGCCCAGAAGTCCCTTGGACTACTATGATATGGAGCTGGGTTTCTAAATCCTTTTGAAACTGCAAATGGTGATGGAAATGGAACCCAAGGTGGAAGTGCCCAACTTCCAAGGCCCTCTCAACTGAGCAGTGATGGGGACCTAACTGCACCGCTTACTGTGCCCCCTCTCAGCAGGAGGCAGTCAGAGCAGTCATCGCCCCCTTTCCCTAGCAGCAGCTAGGGTCTCCATCTGTATGTAGAGGGGGGAGTGAGACAGGGACTGTGGGCTTAGACAGAGTAGGGTGAGGGCCTCTGGAAAAAACAAAGCAAGATAATCCATCGTGGGATTTGCTTTGGCTGCTGGCGGGCCCAGCTTATTTTTCTGACTTCACCCAGGTGCTGCTTTTCTTCCTCCAGCCCTAATCAACTGATTTGCAACCTGGGCAATTAACAAGCAAGTCCAAAACAACTAGTAAAAACAGGAAGGATTCCATCTTGAAGATAAGACTGTATTTTAGAACCGAATTAGTTAAAAAGTAAGTTTCTTAACATCCTCTTTAACAGACAATAACTCAGCCCACCTTGGGAGCAAAGCAGGCAGTCTTGAGTGACATGCTCCCAGACCAGGAAGCTGCTATCCTGGGAGGAAGTCAGAGCAGTAAATTTCTTGTAAATAACCAGGAAGACTAATAAGAAACTTAATGTTTCTTCAAAGATAAACATTTTGGGACCACTTAGCAGGTGTACACCTCTGGCCCTTTGTCTCTCAACTGATTGCAAAACCCCTAGACAACGCATCACCCTGGGGCTCTCTTGTCCCCTCCTGGTGTAACCCAGGAGGTCTGTCCTCTCACTTTATCTCTAAATAAAAGCCTCTCACTTGCTCCCCTAAAAAGAAAAAGATCTATGTACGGGCAACAAGCATATAAAAAGATGATCGACATCACTAGTTACTAGGCAAATGAAAATCAAAACCACAATGAGATACCACCTCACACCATTAGGATGGCTACTATCAAAAAATCAGAAAAGAACAAGTATTGATGAGGAAGATGTGAGAAATTGGAACCCTCATGCATAATGATGCAGCCACTGTGAAGAACAGTATGGTAGTTCCCTAAAATTTATTAAACAGAATTACTATATGATCTAGCAATCCTACTTTTGGGTATATACACAGAAGACCTGAAAGCAGGGACTCAAACAGGTATTTGTACACCCATGTTCATAACAGCATTATGCACAATAGTCAGAAGGTAGAAAACAACCCAAGTGTCCATCAGTGGATGAATGGATAAACAAAATATTAATATATACATAAAATAGAATATGATTGAGGTTTAAAAAGGAAGGACATTTCTGGCACACGCTACCACACAAATCAACCTTGAAAATGTTCAGAAAGTAGGATGGTGGCTGCCAGGGGGTGGGGGGGTGGGGGGAATTGGAGGTTAGTGTTTAAGGGATACAGAGTTCACTTTTGCAGGAGGAAGAAATTCTGTGGATGGATGGCGGTGACGAGTACAACACTAAGAATGGATTTACTGCCACTAACTGGCACACATAACAACAACTGAGATGGTAAATTTTACATTAGTTTTCCTAAAAACAAGTTGCATCTTAGAAAGTATATGGGAGGACTAGAATCCTGCTTCCAGAAGTTTGGGGACGCCTATAAATAACTTGGTGCCTACTGAGAGCACCTGGACAGGGTTTCAGCGGAAGGCAGGAGCCAATAAGCACTGAGAAGGCAGACAATATTCTCTAGTTCCTGAGACACCACAGGCCCCTAATGTGGCCTGAGACTGAGGGATTAGTGGGGAAACCCCACCATGCTGTGATTCAAGTTCAGTTCATTACATCTAAAAATCTGCTATTTTTTCACATGAACTGCTACCAAGTCTCTTACCCCTTCTATATGTGCTACTGATTTTAAGATTAATTGAAAATAAATTCCACTTTCGCTTTGATGTTGTCACTTGTCAAGACAGTTCTGAATGCCGAATGAGCACCCCTGCTATTTATCTCTGACAGCTGTGCAGCACCTGCTCATCTGATAAGCATATTTACAATTCCTCTACCACAGGGGATTCACTGGCCATGTTCTTGTGCGGTTGAAATACTTGTAGGTGTTAGTAAGTCACCAATGTATTATTTTTGCTCTGAGAGCAGCTCAGGAATATACCACATGATGGCCAAAAAAAAAAACCCTAGGATAGGAAATGAAGCCTAAAGACACAACCCTTTATGGGCGTTAATGTCATTTATGTACAAAGACTTATATTTTCAGGAATTAACTCCTTGCCCTTAAAGCTAGGGCTGCCCTTGGAACAAAAACATCAAGCCACTTGGTATCTGAACTAGCGACAAGAAGAGGCAAGTCCTTTGCGAGCCACCAGGTACTGGCACGCCTCCTGCCTTCTGGCGCTCCTCTGGTTCTCCGTGGGACTGAAAATTATTGCAAATTCCTTAGACACTGTGTCCTGCAAGTCCCTTTAGCCCACTGGACATGTCCTGAGGCTGAAACTTGAATTAATTCAAAGCAGCTTATTGTTTTCATCCTATCTCATCTAGTTTGAAGTGTATTTTTGGACTTCATATTGTTTTCTTGAAATTATCTTTTTCAAAAATAGTTTTTCTTACTGAACAACTTAGTAATAAAAGAGGAACTATCTTTCCTAAGGACATCATCCACCCTCCAAGCAGTGGCTCTAGTCCTTCTTTGCTCTTCTGATTGTTCTGTAAATAGATAATATATTTTAAATTGACCTAAGTATTTGTGACCTTAGTATTCAGTATAAGAGTTAATGGTTTTGTCTTAGATATTACTCTGAAAGGCGCATGGTACTCCTTTCCTATGTGTGTCCTACTCACTGCTGTTTCACACCTCTTGGAGTCTAAGCTCCTCAGACAGCTCCTTTCTGGCCATGCTGGTTTCTTTAGATGCCTCCTGCTTTTCCTCACAGGCAGTTTCTCATCTCCCTCCACTTCAACTGTGATCTCTATGCCACTTGTTCCCACCCACACATCTACCATATTTGATTTTGAATTTCAGCCCAGTACCACTAACAGCCTCATGTACAATGAGATTCATCAATACATCCAAAAAAAGAACTCAGTGTCTTCCTTTCTCAAACTTGGCCTTCTTTCAGAATTCTCTGTTCATGGAGGCTCCCCACCCTGACCCTTATCTAAGTAGCTCAAGTCCTTCTAATGCAGTCTCCTCTAGTTCTGGGCTCTGCTTTTCCCAGTGGCACACAGCCAGTCCCTTAGTTCTGGCCGTCACCATTGCCTGCCTCCCTGATGCAAGCCTTCACTTAAGCCCAGCACAGGGCTGAGAAAGGCCACAAGTTCCAAGGTGGGAGTCCAGGGAAGCTGCCTGCCGAAGGCTAATGGGAAAATGGGTTAGGCCAAGTTGTATGAGAGCCGGTGGCCAGGAGGACTAGTCACAACTCCCAATAGGAAGTGTGACAACAAGCCCAGAATGAACAATGCCAAGAAAAATCACCTGTCACTAAAGGTGCTCAGCAAATGAGCTGGGATTAAAAAGTGCATGTGGGAAAGAGGAGTGCAGAGAGTGGAAGCAAATTCTAGGAAGAACATTCCAATGTCTTTATCTGTCTTTCCTTCCCTTCCTCCTCCTTCTGCTCTTGCCAAGCCATCATATTACCATGTCTCAGATTTCTCCATGACTCCGTATGGGCTTTTCCTTCTGGTTAGAATGACCTTGTCATTAGCTCTGCCTTTGTTCCCCTGAGATTCAAAGGCCGGGAGTGCCGGGATGTTGTCTCACTTATTCTTGGGTGTTTCTCAGATGCTGAGAACAGTGCCAGGTACATAATAAAAGCTCAAAAGATATTTCCTGACTGCAGGACCTATTATGTCTTTAGTGTGTCCTCAATAAATATTTTGAATGAGATGGATGAGGGCTGCTGAGAGCTGACTGCCAAAATGCCCCCTTGCATATTTTTTCAAGACCTAGTTCCTCCAGCACCTGCTGCATGAAGTCTCTCCCAACACTGCTGGGCAGAGTTAGCGGGGTGCTCCTCCACAGCCTCATGCCTGCTCACAGAGCTATGTCCCAGCATGTCCGTGCTCCCCTACCCTTGAAGCTGAGCAGGGCAGCAATGACAAAAGGAGGATTTTAATTAGGTTTTCCTAATCATTCGCAAACCCCAAAACGCGGAACCACAGATAGATTATGCTATTATCTGATGGGTTATGTGCTTCTATGTTAAAGACTGAGTCTACATAATTTCCAGAGTAATTCTTTGCAGATGAATGGACAGGTGGTTAACTGGATCACAAATATTTCAATTTTGTCATCTTAATAACTGAAAAAGATCATGATGAAGATTCACTAAATTAGTTATCTAGAAACTCATCCATTAGGCTATAGTTGGCAATAATGATTAGATAAAACAAGACCAAAAAAAAAAAAAAGAAATGACCCAATCACAGTACGCATCTAGAGACAATCAGAAAAAGTCACAAATAAAGGTTTGATTCCATTCATTCTTTCTGATTCCACTCACTCTTTCATTTAATTTCTTGTAGTGCTTTTTATGTGTAAGGCATGACTCTATGTGCTAAGGATTCAAAGATCCATATAATTTTACACCCACTCTCAGGGAGGTGCAGTCTAAAGGGGAAAAACACTAATGTGATATGACATTATATAATCAAAGTTCCTAGAGAAAGTATATATTTTCCAAAATACATGTGGACAGTAAAATGCACTTAATTGATAATTAAACTTAGAGCTCTAATTTACCATAAAGTAGCTCTCATTTTAGTTCAACTTTACATAACTTCAAAATCTTTAAAATTACAATGCTTTATTTAACTTAAAACCCTAAAGTTAAGGAGTTTATGGACATAGCATCACCCTAAGCACATTGGGACATCACAGCAATGTAGTTCAGTTTCACTAATCAACATAAAAATTTAGATGAAGAGAACAAATATTCCAAAGCATAAAGAAAAGAGGATGGAACAAAGGCTTTTTTGAAGCAAGACAAGCTTGAAGGCTGATTGTACTAGAGAATGAATGAAGGCTCATTCTCCTCTGGAGAACAGGAACAAAGAGCTTTCCGCAGGGGGATGGTTCTAAGGAGGAATCAGGCTATCACCTGGCATATAACAAAGAGCAGCTATTTGTCAACACATGACTGTATGCAGTGACTATAATGCTGTAGGCTGGCAAAAAGAAAAAAAAGGTTAGAAGGTTTCCAGTACTGAGAGGGTGCCAGAGTCCAGAAGAAGCATGGGGAGCTCAGTATCATATGGCAGGCCACAAAGCCAAGCACAGCTCCAAGGAAGGTACCCCGAATTAGTTTCCCTACCTGCCCAGTTTGATAATGTCTGGCAAACTGGTTAACCACTCGATAATCATTTGCAAAGTACTCCATCAGAATAGAAGGAACCTCGGCAAAGTCAGTAGGGCACCTGGTCCCTAATATGGGGAAAAAGAAAAAAGTTGGCATGAATCAAATCAACATATTTATCTTACTTTTTATGTACTCTTTTAAAACTTTTATTTGTACTTCTGATGAACAATGATAAGCTTTAATTCACTAAATCAATATTTTACTTCTATAAAATTACTGCACATATTTGCAATAGAAAAGTTTATTATAATCCCATATATGTTCCTATATATCGAAAGTAAAACAAAATATTTGCACAGCTGGACAAAACACCTTGTAAAGCAATGGCTCATACCCTCTACAAACAAACCTATCTTCAGCTATACTGGGCTATACATGAAACACAAATTAAAACATTCTTACAATTAATAGAGCATTTGTATTTAATTCACTGAAATCTGCCACCAAATGCTTTTATCCTGCATTTGTTTTAAAAGTACTTTATTTTATCCATTGATTGCTTCTTGCAACAAAGTCAATCTTCAATACAGAAAAGTAGTATTTTAAACTCAAAATTACTCAAAGCAACAAATCCTCTAAGAACTTTTGGGTGACATTTTATGATTCTACCCAGCCCATCTATAGTCTTTTCAAATATCTTCTCTGCCAAATACTGTGTGTATAAACTTAGTTAATAAATACCAAATGCCAACAATTTACCAGGTAGTCTAAAGCTGACCATAAATGATGGTGAGCTTAAAACTCAGAGATGAGACAACTTAAGAGGAAAGTCTGTATATTATCAAATATGGACATGTGTCAGCATGAAAAATTCTAATTTTATACTGAGGAATCATAAGACAAATAAAGTACCTAATCATACTTTCTCAACATGAATTAATATGTTTTCTAACTGATTTTGGATAAGAAGAGGCAACTTCCACTCACTCCCTCACTAACTCTGCTAGGTACTGAGAAGATACATATTTATTCACACACATACAGCCATAAACTTAAATTCCATATAAAACAGCATAAAATGTAAACTGGTACAAACTCAAAAGACACAATTAAGACACTCCTCAGTGAGAACTGTCAGCAAGAAAGGAAAATCAAAGTAAAATCATAAGGTTGCATGAAAATCAGAAAGACAAGAAGAAGTCGTCTCCGTAAATACCACAGGACAATATTAAATGGCCTTCTAAATAAAAAGCTTTTTTCCAATTTAAGCTAAAATATATCCTTTTAAAGGACTGTATTAAATAAACATCCCCTCTTTCTGGCTTACCAGTGACGTGTTGGTAGCGAGTACGGCCCAGCATAGAGTGCATGGCATGTCCCATTTCATGGAAAAGATTTTCCATCATTCCAGGAGTTAATAAAGTTGGTAAATTCCTTGAGGAATGAGGAAGATTCAGCATAAGAACTACTACTGGGAGCTGATAGTTTCCATCTTCCTTTAACCTGCCTCCACGGATTGTAAAATGGCAATCCTTTAAGAATCAGAAAACATTGTAGGAGAAGAAAATATTAAATAATCCAAAGGGTAAAATAGTCTTAATGAATACAAAATTACACCAAACTATGTAAGTCTAACTTTTAACTTAATTCTATTTTTCTCCTATTCATTTAGCCATAGACACTTTTTCCCAACACTTTTTATTTTGTTAAAATGTTAATTTTTAAAAACCAATAATACCTTGAGCTGTGTTCATTCATTCATTCCAAAAATATATATTCAGCTGATGCTATCTATCTACCAGATGCTGGCAACACAGTCATCGAAGAGTTTAGATCCATGCCCTCTAGATGTCCACAAGCAAGTGGGAAGGGACAGTCACTGAGCTACGTATTTATTGAACCCCTTTTATGTGTCTGGCGGGGAACTAGGAGACATGCCTACTGTCTCTATCACTTGGAAGTGATGAACTCTAAACCATCATAAAGCAGGGAATCTGCAAGGAGTAACCTCCTCTGAAACAAGACTGAGATTCACAAACATGTTATCACTTATTCTTCACAATAACCCTACAGGCTTTAGATAAAAAACTGAAACTAAATCTGGAAATACCAAGTCACGTGTCCAAGGACACACAGCTAGGATTACTGCGCCTGGGATCTGCACCCAGGAAGACTACTAGAAGCCAGGGCTCCCGATCACGAACCTGGACTCTCCCCCAACAAAGAGGAACTACACTGGACTCGGCGTCTGATGGCCCACACTCTGGGCCTGCCTTCAGCACCTGCTGGCCGACTCATCTTGGGAAGTAGCAGCTGCCCAGATTTTATAACCTCATGTCTATCAAAATGCTTTGGAAATTATGAACCACTATTCAAATATAACGTACCCTAATTTCTGTTTTAACTTAAAACCTGAACTCTTGACAGTTCCTATCAAGTTACCTGAAACTGAAGCTGATTGACTGGCAAACCTGGTGCACAGCTAAATGAAACAAACCTCACATATTCCAAATAACGAGCAAACTGGTAGTTCCGTATGAACACACCATCTGTACTCACAACAAGGTCCACTGTCAAATATGGAAAGTAGTTAAGAGCTGGGGCTCTAGTCAGAATGTTTGGGTCTGTATCTTAGCACTTCTAGCAGTGTGACTCTGGGCAAGTAGCTTAACCTCTCTGGCCTCAGTTTCCTCAAAATGTTAGTGCCTAGTTCAAAAGACTGAGATGAATATTTAAAGACATGTTGTGTCTAAAGGGCTCAGCATACCAGCTGGCACACAGAAGGGCTCATAAAATGTCAGCTATCAGTACTACTACCATTATTACCAGGGCCCAGACAAAAGTGACAGATACACATTTATGTAATTACTTATATAACGTTTATTATCTTGAAATTCCATCTTAACTTCAAATTATCTATTTAGTAACTAACATTAATGCCTTTAAAATATTAAAAGAAAAATGAGAAATAAAGTTCACATTAATACAATGAACTGTTGATCACATCTAGAGAGACGAGTTTGTAAAATAAAGCATCACCTGATGTGGTTTGTCTGCTCGCTGAAAAAAATCACAGTAAATGTACCCCAACAATCCTTCAGATTCATGAACCACAGCCTAGAAAAAGAAAATTTCAATTTGGTGGTGAATGAGGCCATCAGAACTCTAGAAGTAGAAAAACATCCTAATACAAGAATCTGTAGAAAAAAAATCCAAAGCCACAAATGCAGACATTTCATTACTTCCTACATTCCACATTAGCTCGAGAAAGATTTTATGTTCTCATCTCTCAGATGACTTGGATTTGGGAATTCTGTGCAGGAGAGGAAACCCTTCTCGTTGAGGTTCTAGTCCTGACTGCCAGTCCCTGATGACACCTCTACCAAACCCAGCTCTTCAGACTACGCCTGGACCACCCAGAAGAGTGGGGGGGGGGATAAGTGCTCGCTGGACAATTTTAACTAAATTATTTTTTCTTCAGATCTTCAGGCTAAGAACTGCTTGAGGCATTTGGGACACAGTGGAGAACAAAGCGCAAACAGCGCTACCCACATGGGGCTCACACCTGCCACATGCAAAACTGCAACATCCCTTGCATTTTGTCCACTCTTCAGTCACGAGTTTTTCTGTCCATTGCAGCTCTGAGGTTTATCAATCTCGACCTCTTGTGAAGTACATAGTACAAGTAGGTAGACACCAAGGTGATTAAGTGCAGAGATGAAATGTGCCCCATTCTACCCTTCCAATCCCACCATCACACCTGCTATTCTCACGATTTGTGGCCCAGAGATAATGAGATATTTTTAATTTCTTGCAATATAGTGAAAAGAGTACCATGTGGTAAGCATATAAGCAAAAAGAAAACAACATAACAACAACACAACACCTTTGTGATGATAAACACATGCACCAATAAATCCTCAAAATCTTATCAAAAGAAATAAAAATATTCACACTTCAAATAAGTGGACCCTAATAGGAGACGGGTGGACTCTAGGCTTGAGTTACTGTCAAGGAAGTCAAATCAGAACACGGGATATAAATTAACATCAGATATCTGTAGAAACACCTACAAGATGGGAAAGGGTTAGAAGGAAAGGAAAAGTACTAAAGTCATGGATTCTGAAATTAACCAAAAGGGACACTTAGCACTGCAGGGATATGAAAAGTAATGGCAATTTTTCCTTTAACCAGAATTTGTCAACATATGAAGACTCAGCTTTCTATCAAGTTCCTAAGAAGATATTTTCTCAGAAATCTAACTCTGCTGTTATACATCTACATCAAATTCAGGCATAATTGATTTGAGAGAAAGATGTTTCTTTTACACAGTGTCCTAAATCAGAAGTGGTGATCTGGATTTTTCATGAGTAGTTATAAGGTTAAGACACGCTCTATTGGGACAAAGTTAACTTGAAAAGGAAACTGCTATTAATTCAATTACAAAACCCAAGAGATAAAACACCGCAACTTTCTGTCAATTAGATGCTTACCAGTTTGCGAACATCTTCGCACCACACCTCTCCTTTTGCAGGCTGCTCTGCATATAACATAATGCCTAACAGTTTGTTAAACAAAATATTCAGGCCCTCCATACATGATCCAAGGGAGAAAAATGGGCAGTATAAACTGGGTTCAATATTATACCTAAGGGAAGAGAAGAGGTTCAGTGGCATTTGTGTTTACTTCAATGGCTCAAGATAAATTCAGTTAACTTCTCAGTAAAAATTTAGGACCACGAAGCTAATCAAATATTGAAAACATAAAAGTACACTTCTGCCTTTTGAGGAATCTTCAGACTCAGTTTTCTTCAGAAGAAAGGCAGTCTAATTATTGCTAATAGTAAGAGGAATGCTAGTAATTAAGGTAGACATACCTGTCCCCAATCTTCACCCCTTTCAGGTTATTTTCTCTTTCACTGACTGAATTAGGCAACCTGTCTTTTGGAGCTGCTCACACTACACACATTCCTTTCTGCATACTTATACATAAAACCTGGCCAACTCCAGCAAACCTCACTTTATGAAATGCGTTATATCCTAAAAAAATGTAATCTGTATCACATAAATATTAAACAAATACAAGTCCTAAGGCACACTAAGTGAATTTAAAGCTTACATTTCATAAAATATTTGTTAATGGAAAAATCTACAAATGTAATATAAATACATTATAATATATATTTATATAAATCTATTAAATATGTATAAATGTACATATTTAAATATATTAAATAAATATATTTACTGTAATATAAAGAATCAGATGTTAATTTATTTGTCTTATAGTTATATGTCTGAAGTGAAGGTCAACATACTGGTAAGGTTAATTATTCTTCATCCAAAACTTTTTTCGCCCTTTGCCAACATAAACCAAAGAACATCCAGAATATGCGATATGAATGTTCATTTTTGAGTCCTTAAGTCAGGGCAAACGTATAAGCACTGCTAGAAAGAAGGACTCTAGAATAATAGAATAGGTACTTCTCCTAGTTCCATTTTCTTGGATTAACAAAATTTATACAAACATATATAAAAACATACACATAAAATATATACAAACGATAGGAGATTCTGGGAAAATGGCAGCGTGAGCAGGGTGGCAGAAATCTCCTCCCAAAACCATATATATTTGTGAAAATACAACAAATACAACTATTCCTAAAAGAGAGACCAGAAGATAGAGTACAACAGCCAGGCTACAGCTACATATGTGAGAACTCAGCGCCTCACAAAGCAGGTAAGATACAAAGCCAAAACCCGGAGGGATCCGAGCACTCCCCCACTCCAGCACACCTGCGGGAAGAGAGGATTCAGAGCCGGGAGGGAGTGGAAGCACAGACCCGCCAAATAACCAGCCCTGGTGATCTGCACCGGAAGTACAGACACATATCGCATAGTGTATTGGAGATTAGAGAAAGAGAAGGACAGGATCCAAGATGGGGACTGGAAGCGAGTCCCCTCAGCCGGCTCCCCTGAGACAAAAGAAAAGCGGGTGCCTTTTTAAAAGTCTTAAAGTGACAAGAACCCAACAGCGGAACAAAATCGTCCCAGCGCACAGAGCCCAGCAGGCTGGGAATCTGGAGGAATTTCGGACCCCGTAAGAGGCTGCCAAGTCCTCTCACGGGGATAAGCAGCCTACCATTCGTTCCCGCCACCACGGCCAGCGCCGCAAAGGGTCTGGTGGATCTGCCACAGCTGCGGAACAGCACGAGAGCAGCCCCGCCCACAGCAACCACACAGAATTTCCTCCCGGCGAGCGAGCAGCTAAACGGGAAGAGCCACAGAATCTGGAGCAAGGTCTGGAAGGCACCAAGGGGAGTAAAATGCATCCGGCGGCATGACTGCAAAACCCCGCAGTGCCACAGGCTAGGCTGAGGGAGACCCTGCACACAGGCAGCTCAGAGGATTATCCCAGAGACTGCCTACTGGTGTGCAGGTAGCGAGCTCAGGCTCCAGAGAGGGGCAAGGAGGCTAACAGGGACTTTGTTCTCCCAGCTGACACACATGGCACCTACCAGTGACCACCTGTATCGCCATGAAAAGACAGACAAATATGGTTCAGACAAGGATCACCCAGACAACCCCAGAGAGAGGGCCTGATGGGATAGACTTAAACAATCTTCCTGAAAAAAAATTCAGAATAAAAGTCATAACCATGCTGATGGATCTACAGAGAAATATGCAAGAGCTAAGGGAGGAAGTGAGGAAAGACAATGCAGAAATCAGACAAGTGATCAATGGGCTGAAGAGCAGACTGGACGAGGTGCAAGGGACTGTTAATGGAATAGAAATCAGAGAACAGGAGTACAGAGAAGCTGAGTCAGAGAGAGATAAAAGGATCTCTAGGAATGAAAGAGAACTGTGCGATCAATTCAAACGGAACAGTATTCGCATTATAGGAGCACCAGAAGAAGAAGAAGAGAGAAAAAGGGTTAGAAAGTGTCTCTGAAGAAATAATTGCTGAAAACTTCCCCAAGCTGGGGAAGGAAATACTTTCTCAGACCATGGAAGCCAACAGATCTCCCAACACAAGGGACCCATGGAGGGCAACACCAAGACACATAATAATTAAAATGGCAAAGATCAAAGACAAGGACAGAGTATTAAAGGCAGCCAAAAAGAGAAAAAAGATCACCTACAAAGGAAAACCCATCAGACTTCTCAACGGAACTCTACAGGCCAGAAGAGAATGGCATGATATATTTAATGTAATGAAACAAAAGGGCCTTGAACCAAGAATACTGTATCCAGCATGATTATCATTTAAATTTGAGGGAGGGATTAAACAATTTCCAGACAAGCAAAAGTTGAGGGAATTTGCCTCCCACAAACCAGTTCTACAGGATATCTTAAAGGGACTGCTCTAAATGGAAGCACTCCTAAGGCTAAAAAGATGTCACCAGAAAAAATAAAATCATAGCAAAGAAAGCAGAACATCCAAATACTAACTAAAGGCAAAAAGTAAAATCAACTACCGACAAAAACAGTCAAAGGAATGCAAAAGAGTACAAAATAAAACATCTGATAAATAAACAATGGAGGAGGAAGAATAAGAAGGGTGAGAAATAAAGAAATATCAGACTGTGTATATAATAGCTTAACAAAAGAGTTAAGTTAGACTGTTAAATAGTAAAGAAGCTACCGTTGAACCTTTGGTAACCACGACTCTAAAGCCGGCAATGGCAATAAGTATATATCTATCGATAATCACCCTAAATGTAAATGGACTGAATGCACCAATCAAAAGACACAGAGTAATAGAATGGATAAAAAACCAAGACCCATCTATATGCTGCCTACAAGAGACTCACTTTAAACCCAAAAACATACACAGACTAAAAGTGAAGGGAAGGAAAAAGATATTTCATGCAAACAACAAGGAAAAAAAAGTAGGTGTTACAGTACTTGTATCAGAAAAAATAGACTTCAAAATGAAGAAAGTATTAAGAGATAAAGAAGGACATTACATAATGTCAGTCCAACAAGAAGATATAACCATTATAAATATATATGCACCCAACACAGGAGTGCCAGCATATATGAAACAAATACTAACAGAATTAAAGGAGGAAATAGACAGCAATGCATTCATCTTAGGAGACTTCAACACACGACTCACTCCAAAGGACAGATCAACCAGACAGAAAATAAGTAAAGACACAGAGGCACTGAACAACACACTAGAACAGATGGACCTAACAGACATCTACAGAACTCTACACCCAAAAGCAGCAGGATACACATTCTTCTCAAGTGCACATGGAACATTTTCCAGAATAGACCACATACTAGGCCACAAAAAGAACTTCATTAAATTCAAAAATTTTGAAATTCTACCAACCAGCTTCTCAGATCACAAAGGTATAAAACTAGAAATAAATTGTACAAAGAAAACAAAAAGGCTCCCAAATACATGTAGGCTTCACAACATGCTCCTAAACAATCAGTGGGTCAACGACCAAATTAAAACAGAGATCAAACAATATATGGAGACAAATGACAACAATAGCACAAAGCCCCAACTTCTGTGGGACGCAGCAAAGGCAGTTCTAAGAGGAAAGTATATTGCAAGCCAGGCCTATTTAAAGAAGGAGGAACAATCCCAAATGAATAAAGTCACAATTATTGAAACTGGAAAAAGAAGAACAAGTAAGGCCCAAAAGTCACCAGAAGGAGGGACATAATAAAGTTCAGAGAAGAAATAAATAAAATTGAGAAGAATAAAACAAAAGAAAAAAATCAATAAAACCAAGAGCAGGTTCTTTGAAAAAAAAAACAAAATAGATAAAGCCTTAGGCAGACTTATTAAGAGAAAAAGAGAATCTATACACATAAACAGAATCAGCAATGAGAATGGAAATATCACAACAGACCCCACAGAAATACAAAGAATTATAAGAGAATACTATGAAAATCTACATGCTAACAAGCTGGAAAACCTAGAAGAAATGGACAACTTCTTAGAAAAATACAACCTTCCAAGACTGACCAAGCAAGAAACAGAAAAACTAAACAGACCAACTACCAGCAACAAAATTAAATCAGTAATCAAAAAACTACCCAAGAACAAAACCCCCAGGCCAGATGGATTCACCTCTGAATTTTACCAGACATATAGAGAAGAAATAATACCCATTCTCCTTAAAGTTTTCCAAAAAGTAGAAGAGGAGGGAATACTTCCAAACTCATTCTATGAAGCCAGCATCACTCTAATACCAAAACCTGGAAAAGACGTCACCAAAAAAGATAATTACAGACCAATATCCCTGATAAATGTAGATGCAAAAATACTCAACAAAATATTAGCAAACCGAATTCAAAAATACATCAAGAGGATCATACACCATGATCAAGTGGGATTCATCCCACAGATGCAAGGATGGTACAACATTCGAAAATCCTTCAACATCATCCACCACATCAACAAAAAGAAGAACAAAAACCACATGACCATCTCCATAGATGCTGAAAAAGCATCTGACAAAATTCAGCATCCATTCATGATTAAAACTCTCAACAAAATGGGTATAGAGGGCAAGTACCTCAACATCATAAAGGCCATATATGACAAACCCACAGCTAACATCATACTTAACATCAAGAAGCTGAAACCTTTTCATCTAAGATCGGGAACAAGACAGAGATGTCTACTCTCTCCACTGTTATTCAACATAGTACTGGAGGTCCTAGCCACGGCAATCAGACAAAACAAAGAAATACAAGGCATCCAGATTGGTAAAAAAGAAGTCAAATTGTCACTATTTGCAGATGACAAGATATTGTACATAAAAAACCCTAAAGACTCCACTCCCAAACTTCTAGATCTAATATCTGAATTCAGCAAAGTTGCAGAATACAAAATTAACACACAGAAATCTGTGCTTTCCTATACACTAACGACGAACTAACAGAAAGAGAAATCAGAAAAACAATTCCATTCAAAATGCATCAAAAAGAATAAAATACCTAGGAATACCCTAACGAAGGAAGTGAAAGATCTATACTCTGAAAACTACAAGACACTCCTAAGAGAAATTAAAGAGGACATTAACAAATGGAAATTCATCCCATGCTCTTGGCTAGGTAGAATAAATATTGTCAAAATGACTATACCACCTAAAGTAATCTACAGATTCAATGCAATCCGTATCAAAATACCAACAGCTTTCTTCAATGAACTGGAACAAATGATTCTAAAATTCATATGGAACCACAAAAGACCCCGAATAGCCAAATCAATCCTGAGAAGGAGGAATAAAACAGGGGAATTACACTCCCTGACTTCAAGCTCTACTACAAAGCCACAGTAATCAAGACAATTTGGTATTGGCACAAAAACAGACCCACAGACCAGTGGAACAGAATAGAAAATCCAAACATTAACCCAAACATATACAGTCAATTAATATTTGATAAAGGAGCCTTGGCTATACAATGGGGAGATGACAGCCTCTTCAGTAGCTGGTGTTGGCAAAACTGGACAGCTACATGTAAGAGAAAGAAACTGAACTACTGTCTAACCCCATACACAGAAGTAAACTCAAAATGGATCAAAGACCTGAATGTAAGTCAGGAAACCATAAAATTCTTAGAAAAAAACATAGGCAAAAATCTCTTGGACATAAACATGAGCGACTTCATGAACATATCTCCCCAGGCAAGGGAAATAAAAGCAAAAATGAACAAGTGGGACTATATCAAGCTGCAAAGCTTCTGTACAGCAAAGGACACCATCAGTAGAACAAAAAGACATCCTACAGTATGGGAGAATATATTCATAAATGACATATCTGATAAGGGGTTGACATCCAAAATATATAAAGAACTCATGCACCTCAACAAACGAAAAGCAAATAATCCAATTAAGAAATGGTCAGAGGACATGAATAGACACTTCTCCAAAGAAGAAATTCAGATGGCCAACAGGCACATGAAAAGATGCTCCATATCGCTAATCATCAGAGAAATGCAGATTAAAACCACAATGAGATATCACCTCACACCAGTGAGGATGGCCAACATCCAAAATACAAACAACAACAAATGTTGGCGAGGATGTGGAGAAAAGGGAACCCTCCTACACTGCTGGTGGGAATGCAAATTAGTTCAACCATTGTGGAAAGCAGTATGGAGGTTCCTCAAAAAACTAAAAATAGAAATACCATTTGACCCAGGAATTCCACTCCTAGGAATTTACCCTAAGAATGCAGCAGCCCAGTTTGAAAAAGACAGATGCATGCCTATGTTTATTGCAGCACTATTTATAATAGTCAAGAAATGGAAGTAACCTAAGTGTCCATCCGTAGATGAATGGATAAAGATGTGGTACATATACACAATGGAATATAATTCAGCCATAAGAAGAAAACAAATCCTACCATTAGCAACAACATGGATGGAGCTAGAGGGTATTATGCTCAGTGAAATAAGCCAAGTGGAAAAAGACAAATATCAAATGATCTCACTCATCTGTGGAGTATAAAAACAAAGAAAAAAACTGAAGGAACAAAACAGCAGAAGACTCACAGAACCCAAAAATGAACTAACAGTTACCAAAGGGAAACGGACTGGGGAGGATGGGTGGGGAGGGACAAGGGGGAAAAGGGGGCAGTACGATTAGCAGACGTAATGTTGGGGGGGCGTGAGGAGGGCTTTACATATCAGCGAAGATAAGTAATGATTCTATAGCATCTCACTGCGCTGATTGAGTGACTGTAATGGTGTTGGTGGGGAGGACCTGATGAAGGGGGTAGTTTAATAACCATAATATTGCACATGTAATTGTAGATTAATGATATCAAAATAAATTATAAAAAAAAAGAATGACTGTCTATGCATGACTGTAACATGATAATTGGGTGACATTTTGAAATGTTTAGTTTTCAAAACCACAGGGAGAGCTACTGTTTTATCTGGTTAAATAAATGTAAGGGAGCAAAAGAACTGAACGATACCAGAAACCTGTTTACCTTTCAGTAAATTACACTGTACTAAAACTAAGGATCTTTTTTCCTCTCTGTTTTTCAGAGAATCAGTCATTTCCAGTTTGGCTCTATCTTTACTTATGAAGCTAAAGGCAAGAAAACTGCTCATCAAACTTACTGATAATCTGGCAACAGTTCTTTAATGGTGCAGATTAGCCACACAGTTTACTGGAAATTGTAGCTAATATAAATCAAAACTAAAGTTCACAAATATAGTTCAATTTCATCATTATCCTTAGAAAGTAGGAAAGTGAACCAGGCAGACCTGACTTTAGAAGGAAAGGATAATCATATTACTTGATGTGGCACTAGGTGTCAGATGTCCCATTTCAGAGACTGGGGCCAAATGTTAGGATAGCAGGGAGATCTCTACTTACAACAGTCTCTCACTCAGCTTCTTATATTACATCACTATGTAAAATTAAATAGTGATATCTGAAATACAATAGTGAGACAGAATAACCAAAAATAATGAGAAGGGGTTGCAGTGGGGGGCAAAACATCTGTATTATAAGAATAGAGGAACCAGAAAAATGGCACCAGGAGAAAGCAACTAGGTAAGTCCAGAAATTAGGAAATCCTGTAGGAGAAACAACCTGGTCTCTTCAACAAGTGGATAATATGAAAAGTTGGGGGTAGGGCAGGGACATGAGGTGTGGAGAAGTGCTGTAGAAAAAGACACTTAGGAGAGAAAAACCAAATGAAATGTGTAGGCCTTGTTTGGATCCTAACCAGGAAAAAAAAGACTGTATGCAATCAAGGAAGTAAGAATATACACTGGCTATCAGATGATTCAAATGACAGCTGTGGACACTGTTTGGTAATAATGGTACTGGAGTTATGCAGAAAATACCCATATTTTTTAGAGATACATAATAAATATGTAAGAGTGGGATGACATGAGGTCTGGGGTTTACTGTACTAATAAAAAGAAAGAAAGAAGAATTAAGAGGAGATGAAAAGAAAAAGGAGATAAATGACGCAAATATGGAATAATCCTAATAATTATTGAATCTGGGAAAAAATAATCATATTACTCTTTCAATTTCTGTTTATTTTGAAAGTCTTCATATTAAAGCTTAACCTTTTATAAAAACTGAAAGTGCCAAGCTCGCTACACATAAACTAACAAATAAATGACAATTTCACATATCAAACAAAAAATCTTTATGATCTTGGAACCCCACCCCACCACCCTGTGAGAGTTCAATGTTTTCTGAACAATTTAAAACACAAAACATTCTTATTTCATCACGTGAGTGCTCTTGATATTTTGAAAATACACCTTAGCAAAAGAATAGAAAATACTGAATTGCAATTCCCAGCAACATCTTTATGTCCAATAGCACCAAAATAAATTAAGTATGATTCACTGACACTCATTACAGGCATTAAATACAAAAATCAAACACCAGACTCTGTTAAACACTAACAAGTTTGACATGATTCACTCTAGGGGCAGGGAGGAAAGCTGTGAGCAGAGACAGGGATGGGATCAAAACAACTCAATAAATATTTTTAATGTTGTTTTTATTTTTTGAACCATGTGATCGTACTGCCTACTCAAAAATAAATTTTAATTTTAAATAAAATACTTGCATATATACTTCTCATAATTTCAAAAATTACTTTTACTCTTCCATGAATAATCTAACACTAGAAATTTAAAAAGTAAGATTTTTTGTGTGCTTTAAAATTTACCATCAGTCACTTATGCCACTATTTTCTGGGATCAACCTTTGGCAGTTTTAAGACCCATTAATTTCTTACCTTACTTCTAATAGGTTCTTTCTTTTCTTTAGGCAGACATTTAAGAAACTTGAAATAAATCTGAAGTATTTAACATAAAAGCAAAAAAAAGTCCCTGGGGTTAACTCGAAGAAAAACTCAAATCAAGGAAAGCCCCTTCTATTTTTCACTGTGTCAAGCCACACACTTAGGTCTTTACTTGACAGTAAAGGAATTTAACAAAGATTTAGAAATCTTCACTTTGTTCCACTCTTCTAACCTCCAACCCAAACTATTATATTTTCCCTTTCTTTTCTCACCCATTACCTGTGCTTCTCAGCCTACTCTTGTCAATCAAGATTATTGAAATCTCAAACAAAACTCAATCATTTGCCTTTTAAGCTACTTAAAATAAGATGTATAAACCTCTCTATTCTTCCAATCCTATCTGAAGCATTCTGCATCCCTCTTCCTGATAATTTTACTGAGTTCATGGCCAAATAAATGAACTAATATTCAAACTTCAGTTAAATTAACTAAAGCGCTTTGGGGGTCTCAGGTAGGTTCCACTTTGTATCTTAAGTGGCTGGTGACTTCTTACTCTAAAAACTAACAAGCCTGGTGGAAACCTCCATCAACAAAGGAACACTATGAAGAAGTCCAGATGGCCACACCGCTTTCAACAAATCCGACAGATGAAAAATGTCATCCACAAAAATATGATATTCTCTTTACAAAAAATCTTATCACTGGATTGCTTTTAAGAAGGATTTCCAAATGCTGATTTAGACCCAGGCTTAAACAGTAGCTATCAACCAATACGTATTTACTGAGAGCCCTCAGTGTGTGTTCGGCTCTTAACTGCAAACAAAAGAAGACACACTTGTTGAGAGCTATAAGATGTGTTGGACGAGACACTCTTAACAACATGACACAGAAGAACAGGTCAGCAGGTCAACCGTGTAGCACATCCGCTGTGAGCAGGCACAGCCAGGAGCTGCAGGGGCTACAGCAGACCTGGAGGTTTCACGACCTCCTGGCAAAATTTTGTAGGTGAGACAGCAAAGGAGGGCAGATGGAACCCTCCTGGTTGCCAGATTACAGGCTGCTCCGTCTCTGAGACAGAAAGTGATCCGGCTAGGGGACACAGAGTTTGGTTTGGCTGAGGTAAACTGTGAGAAGAGGAATGGTGGAAGAGACCCACAGGGACAGGCCACAGCCAACAAATAAGTGTGGGTGTGTGTACTGACTGCTGAAGAAAAGTGGGATGTGATCAGATCCTAGAAGACCTCGGAGGACAGCTGCAGTTTAGTTTTGAAGAGAGCAGTGACCCCTCAACCTTGAAGAGGGAAGGAACCAAAAGTGCACTGTCCTGCCGACCAGATGCAGGTTCCTTCACCTGGACAGGATGGTGCTGTAGGCCGGCATGGGCAAGAAGGGTCTCCGTGTCAGTAATCTATCACCAAAGGGCCTCTGATGAACATTCTACAGCTAACTTGATATACTCACTACATTTTAGATGAGTGCTTTCTTAAAGAGACTTTAAGGGAGACCTGACACCTCCCTTCAAAAAATTTTAGGCAACACTTAAAAAGCAACTTTTAGAATGGAATACTCTCTAGAAGAATATCCACAGATGGCCAATTCCATATAAAAATAATGTAATTTTAGTACTAATACAAACACTATCTCATTTAATCCTGACCTATGAAGTAGGGACTATTATAAACCCCATTTTATAGGTAACCTTCCTGAAAGGCTTAGAGGATAAGTGCCTTTCAGAAGATTGTGTATGGCTTATTTAGTGGTGGAGCTGGGACTTGCTGAGGTCTCACAAACCTCAGGAAACATGCTCCTGGCAACAGCACCACCATGCCTCAACAACTGTTCCCTTTCTTTTCAATGACCCGTTTGGACAAGAAGACCCGCCTTTATGGTTGGTGCAGGGAGTGAGAATGCCAACCATACTTGACAGCTCTGGATAGCAAGTAATGACTCCAGAGTCAGCCAGCAACAGAAAGACTCTTCCATGTTATATTTTTGGTAGAAACGGCGAACAGGGAGTTACTATCCTTTATGCAGTATCTTTTGTTTAAAATTACTATCAAGAGAAATAACCAAATCATAGGCTTAAAGATGGTGGCATGAGAAATGAGACAGAAACATTCTCCCAATACCACATATAAAATGAAAATAAAGCAAATACGACTAATCCTGGAAGAGTGACCAGAAAGAAGATTGCAACAGACAGCCTACATCTGCAGAAAGGAGCAGACCTAACGGAAAAGGATAAAGTAGCAAAACCATGATCTGGTGGGACCCAACCCCTCCCCTAACCCCAGCTCACAGGTGGGAGGAAGAGAAACAGACTGGGTAGAGAGTAGAAGCTCAGGACTGCTAAGTACCCATCCCTGGAGATCGACTCTGGGAGCACAAACCCACATTCCATGGTGCTCTGGAGATTAGTGGGGCTAGAAAGCAAAGACAGGAAGAATACTCGGAAAGACTGAGATTCCAGCCTGTTATGGAGAACAGGTACCCACAACTGGCTGCTCCAGGACTAAAGAAAGGTGGGTACTTTGAAAGCCTTCCCAACAGCAAGAGGGCTGCTAAAGGGGCAAGAATTACACAGAGTTTGCTGATCAGGAGAAAGGACTGGTGGACAAAATCATCCTGGCACACTCAGCCCAGCAGATTGGGAAATTTCAGGAACTTCAGGCACTCCAGTGCACTGGCTGGCAACGGGTGCTGAGGCCCCCCACTACCATACGCAGCCTGCTACTCCTTCCTACCAGCCGGCACCAGCTCACAAAACTGCTGCCCCCGCCATTGCACCAAGCCAGCCTGAGAGCGGGCCCACCTATGGCAGCTACAGGAGCATAATGCAGAGGCTCCTGCCTGCTCAATCGACCTACTGGCACTGGAAATGGAAGCATGCAGTGCAGTTGGGAAGCAGGAAAGAGCTCTTTCCTCCTGGCAGGCAACGGCACCGCTCACCTGCATCCCCCTCCATCGCTCCAGGATCTGGGCAGCTCCACAGAGTAGAGCTCCTGGGCACTAGAGGGTGCCACCTACCCAGTTATTATTCCATAGGAATCATTACAAATATGACATGGCAAGACAACCTGGTACAAAGCAAAATACCATGAAGACTAGAAAGAGGGCTAAGTGAAACTGAAATCACCAATCTTCCTCATAAACATTTCAAAATAAAAATCATACACATGCTCACAGAGCTACAGAAAAATATTCAAGATCTCAGGGAGGACCTCAAGAAACAGATAGAAACTTTGAAAAATACAGTAACTGAAATTAAACATACAATTAAGGGATTTAAAAGTAGATCAGATGGAGTAGAGGAGATGGAAAATATAATAAAAATTAGAGAAAAGGAAAACAAAGAAGCTGACACACAGAGAAAAAAAAGCAACTCTAAGAATGAAAGAATAATAAGAGACCTGTGGGACCAATCCAAACAGAATAATATTCATATCATGGGGTACCAGAAAAGAAGAGAGAGACAAAGGGATAGAAAGTCTCTTTGTGGAAATAATTGCTGAAAACTTCTGCAATCTGGGGAAGGAAATAAGTCTCTCAGGTCATGGAAATGCAGAGATCTCCCAACACAAGGGACTTAGGACTTAGGAAGACAACACAAGGACATATAATAATTAAAATGGCCAAGACTGAGGTCAAGGAGACAGAATTGACAGCACCCGAGACAGGAAAAAGATCACATCCAAAGGAAAACCCATCAAGCTATCATCAGACTTCTCAGCAAAAACCTTACAGGCCAGAAAGGAAGGGCATGATGTATTTAATACGATGAAACAAAAGGGCGTTGAAACAAGAATACTCTACCCAGCAAGATTATCATTTAAATTTGAAGCAGGGATTAAACAATGTCCATATAAGCAAAAGTTGAGGGAATTTACCTCCCACAAACTGTCTCTACAATGTATTTTAAAGGGACTGCTATAGATGGAAGTGCTCCTAAGGCTAAATAGCTGTCGCCAGAGAAAATGAAGCCACAGTAGAGGAAGTAGACAAATTAATTACTAAGCAAATGCAAAATTAAATAAACTACTCACAAAGTTATTCAAGGAATACACAAAGAATGCAGAATACATAAAGATATATTATGTATATATCATTTTACATCTGTAATGAATCTCTAATATATAGAGTGGAGGAGGAAGAAGAAGAAGAAGGGAGAGGAAAAAAGGAAACTAGATTGTGTTTGAAATAGTATAATAAGAAAGTTAAGACAGACTGTTAGATAGTAAGGAAGCTGCCCTTGAAATATGATAAACACAAATACAAGGCCTGCAATGGCAATAAGTACGTATCTATCAATAATCACCCTAAATGTAAATGGACTGAATGCAACAATCAAACAATAGAGAGTTCGGAATAGATAAAAAGACAAGATCTGTCCTTATGCTGCCTACAAGAGACTCACTTCAAATCCAAACCCAACACAGACTAAAAGTGAACATATGGAAAAAAATCATTCATGTAAACGATAAGGAGAAAAAAGCAGGAGTTGCAGTACTTGTATCAGACAAAATAGACTTCAAAACAAAGTAACAAGAAACAAAGAAGGACATTACATAATAATAAAAGGGTCAGTTCAACAAGAGAATTTAACCGTTATAAATATCTATGCACCCAACATAGGAGCACCTAAGCATGTGAAACAAATACTAACAGAATTAAAGGTGGCAATAGAATGCAATGCATTCATTTTAGGAGACTACAACACTCACTCCAACGGACAGATCAACCAGACAGAAAACAAGGAGACAGAGGCATGGAACAATACACTAGAACAGATGGAGCTAACAGACTTCTACAGAACACTCCATCCAAAAGCAACAGGGTACACATTCTTCTCAAGTGTACATGGAACATTTTCCAGAATAGATCACATAGCCACAAAAAGAGCCTCAGTAAATTAAAAAAGACTGAAACTCTGTTAACCAGCTTCTTAAACCACAAAGGTATAAAACTAGAAATAAATTATTCAAAGAAAACAAAAAAGCCAAGAAACACATAGAGGCTTAACAACATGCTCCTAAATAATCAAAGGATCAATGACCAAATTAAAACAGAGATGAAGCATATACGGAAAAAAATGAAAACAATAATTCAACAGCCCCAAACCTGTGGGATGCAGCAAAGACCATGCTAAAAGGGAAGTATATTGCAATACAGGCTTACCGCAAGAAAGAACAATCCCAAATGAACAGTCTAAACTCACAATTAATGAAAATAGAAAAAGAAGAACAAAGGAGGCCCAAAGTCAGTAAAAGGAGGGACACAATAGAGATCAGAGCACAAATAAATAAAACTGAGAATAAAACAATAGAAAGAATCAATGAAAGCAGGAGCTGGTTCTTTGAGAAAATTAACAAAACAGATAAACCCCTAGCCAGACTTATCAAGAAAAAAAGAGTCTACATAAACAAACAGAATCAGAAATGAGAAAGGAAAAATCACTATAGACACCACAGAAATACAAAGAGTTAGTAGAGAATACTATGAAAAATTGCATGCTAACAAATTGGATAACTTAAAGAAATGGATGACTTTCTAGGAAAATACAACCTTCCAAGGCTGACCCAGGAAGAAACAGAAAATCTGAAGAGACAAATTACCAGCAATGAAAACAGAATTGGTAATAAAAAAAAAAAACTACCTAAGAATAAAACTCCTGGACCAGATGGCTTCACTGCTGAATTTTATCAAATATTTAGAGAAGACCTAATGCCCATCCTCTTAAAGTTTTCCAAAAAGTAGAAGAGGAGGGAATACTTCCAAACTTATTCTATGAGGCCAGCATCACTCTAATACCAAACCCAAAGACACCACAAAAAAAGAAAATTACAGACCAATATCCCTGAAGAACACAGATGAAAAAATACTCAACAAAATATTAGCAAACAAAATTCAAAAATACATTAAAAAGATCATCTAACATGATAAAGTGGGATTTATTCCAGGATGCAAGGATGGTACAATATTGGAAAATCCATCAACATCATCCACCACATCAACAAAAAGGACAAAAATCACATGATCCTCTCCATAGATGCTGAAAAAGCACTTGACAAAATTCAACATCAATTCATGATAAAAACTCTCAACAAAATGGGTACAGAGGGCAAGTACTTCAACATAATAAAGGCCATATACAACAAACCCACAGTCATCATACTTAAAAGCAAAAAGCTGAAAGCTTTTCCTCTAAGATCGGGAACAAGAGAAGGATGCCCATTCTCCCCACTTTTATTCAACATAGTACTGGAGGTCCTAGCCATGGCAATCAGACAACACCAAGAAATAAAAGGCATCCAGATTGGTAAGGAAGAAGTTAAACTGTCACTGTTTGCAGATGACATAATATTGTATACAAAATCCCTGAAGAATCCACCCCAAAACTACCAGAACTAATAACTTAATTCAGCAAAGTTGCATGATACAAAATTAATATACACAGAAATCTGTTGCATTCCTATATACTAATGATGAACTAGAGGAAGAGAAATCAGGAAAACAATTCCATTTACAACTGCATTAAAAATAATAAAATACCAAGGAATAAACGTAACCAAGGAGGTGAAAGACTATATACCCTGAAAACTATAAGACACTCGTGACAGAAATTAAAGAAGTCACCAATACATGGAAATACATCCCATGCTCATGGATAGGAAGAATTAATATTGTCAAAATGGCCATCCTGCCTAAAGCAATCTACAGATTCAATGCAATCCCTATCAAAATTCCAACACCATTCTTCAATGAACTAGAACAAATAGTTCTAAAATTGATATGGAACCACAAAACACCCTGAATAGCCAAATCAATCTTGAGAAGGAAGAATAAAGGAGGGGGGATTACACTCCCCAACTTCAAGCTCTACTACAAAGCCACAGTAATCAAGACAATTTCACGCTGGCACAGAATAGACCCATAGATCAATGGAACAGAATAGAGAGCCCAGATATAAACCCAAGAATATATGGTCAATTAATATACGATAAAGGAGCCATGGATATACAATGGAGAAACGACAGCTTGTTTGACAACTGGTGTTGGCAAAACTGAAGAGCTACATGTAAGAGACTGAAACCAGATTACTGTCTAACTCCACACACAAAAGTAAACTCAAAATGGATCAAAGACCTGAATGTAAGTCATGAAACCATAAAATTCTTAGGCCTGCTATACTTCAGAGGCAAAACTCTTTTGAATATAAATATGAGGAATTTTTTCATGAACATATCTCCTCGGGCAAGAGAAACAAAAGCAAAAATGAACAAATGGGACTACATCAAGCTAAAAAGCTTCTGTACACAGCAAAGGACACCCTCAGCAGAACAAAAAGGCATCCTACAGTATGGGAGAATATATTCATAAATGACATATCTGATAAGGGGGTTAACATCCAAAATATATAAAGAACTCACATGCCTCAACACCCAAAAAGCAAATAATCTGATTAAAAAATGGGCAGAGGATAGAAGAAATTCAGATGGCCAACAGGCACATGAAAAGATGCTCCACATTGCTAATCATCAGGGAAATGCAAATTAAAACCACAATGAGTTATCACTTAACAGCAGTTAGGATGGCCAAGATCCAAAAGACAAGAACCAACAAATGATGGCAAGTATGTGGAGAAAAGGGAACCCTCCTACACTGTTGGTGAAAATGTAAAATTAGTTCAACCATTATGGAAAGCAATATGGAGGTTCTTCAAAAAACTAAAAATAGAAATACCATTTGACCCAGGAATTCCACTCCTAGGAATTTACCTGAAGAAAACAAGATCCCAGATTCAAGAAGACACATGCACCCCTATGTTTACTGCAGCACTATTTCCAATAGCCAAGATATAGAAGCAACCTAAATTGCTTCATCAATAGATGAATGGATAAAGAAGATGTGATACATATACACAATGGAATATTATTCAGCCATAAGAAGAAAACAAATCCTACCATTTGCAACAACATGGAGAGAGCTGGAGGATATTAAGCTCAGTGAAATAAGTCAGGTGGAGAAAGACAAGTACCAAATGATTTCACTCATTTGTGGAGTATAACAATGAAGCAAAACTGAAGGAACAAAACAGCAGCAGACTCACAGACTCCAAGAAGAAACTGGCGATTACCAAAGGCGAGAGGTGTGTGAGGGTGTGTAGGGAGGGAGGGAGGGAGAAGGGGACTAAGGGGCATTATGGTTGGCACACATGGTGTGTGGGGGGGTGGTCATGGGGAAGACAGTGTAGCACAGAGAAAACAAGTAGTGACTCTGTGGCATCTTGTTATGTTCATGGACATTGACTGCAGTGGGGTGTGTGGGGGACTTGATAATATGGGTGAATGTAGTAACCACAATGTTGCTCATGTGAAATCTTCGTAAGATTGTTTATCAATGATATGTTAATAAAAATAAATAAATAAATAAATAAAATTACTACCAAATTTCTCAGGGATTTCATACCCCTATTAATGCATATACTTTAAATTACAATTATATCTTTCCAATCTTTAGAAATTCATATGTAATTCCCACAGAACCACCATTGGGCCTGCTATACTTAAAGAGTACAGCTAAATGACAAAACTGTCACTTAAATTTAAGGTCAAGATGTTAATTAAAATAATAACAGGCACTGGATCTGATTTACAGGAATATCATGTAACAATCACAGTAGCAAAAGTAAGAACCAAAAAGCACCTAATTTACATTACTTTCCAATGTCAAAAATCAAATAAAATACTTCATATAAATATGGGAAGCATTAATAAAATGTTAGTGTTCCTTTCTGCCACATTGTAACATGCCAAGCAACCAAGCTAAACCTTTCTTTGAAAGAGAAATTCTATTTTTTATGCTACTATAAGGAGCATGGTCTCAAGTTTTGTAATTAGAAAACATGCTTGTGAAACAGCATCTTATGCTAGACTATCACAGATTCTAAGCTCACCGTTTATCATGTGATTTTCAGCAACTGTGTGTGCTTTCATAGTGATGACTGATGCTGATGTTGGGATACACGAATAAAAACTAGTAGCTGACAAGTATTAGCATCTAGAGGTTATAAGACAATATGCTTTAGAGTAAGATTGGTGTGACATGGAGATGTAATGAAGAAGCCAAAGAGGGGAAAATGAGTGAATATCAAACGGGTAAGCTCTTTAACAAGCTAAGTGATGGTAGGGCACCTCCTCCTCCACATATCATGATACATGCCAACGTGCTTTAATGAAGAAAAAGGCACAAATTATTTTTTTCCATTGCCTAAATCAATCTTAACTCTGAGTAAAACTGCTTATCTCAAGAATGAAACATAAGATAAAAATGTTGACCATACGTTAAAAGGTAGGATTCTGAGATTTAAAAAAAATTCCTATTGCACATATGAAGTCTCTTGAGCCAGGAACATTTTAAAAAGTGTTCACTTTGAACAGGCCTCCATATTTCTTGGGTTTACATGCAAATATAAAAATGACAGAAATAGTGTATAGTTAGGGAAAAAAATGTATCTACTCCTTTGCCATAATATAGTAAACACAGGAGAATACAGAAGCCAGAGGAGCAGTACTTCAATCAGCTTAAATTTCTTAAACTTTTATTTCATTTATATCCTTACAAGATGCTAATAATGTGTTGACAATATATTCAAATAACAATGAGAAACACTAAGAAAATCACATAGCACCATACGAGGTACTACTTTACTCCTTCACTGGTTCAACAAATATCTGCTGAGCAGAAACAGGATACAGGGTTCTAGCAAAGTCCCAGCCCCCAGATGCCCAGTTTATAAAGAGAACCTGGAAGCTACACATGGGGACAAGGAGACAGGGGCCAGACCCTAGACACCATGGGGAGATCATTAGAAGTTTTAAGAAGAAAATGGCTTAAGCCATAGAAAAATGGGTTTGTTGGGGAAGAGCATAACAGCATAGTTTTGTAATCCAGATGAAATAATACGTGGGCAGATGCTGACCATGCCAACAGAGGGCCTGGATTTGATAGGCTACAGGTTTGTAATGTGGGCAACGGAGTGAGGAGAGTAGTTGCACAATTAATGTGCAGAGTGCTCAATAAGTATTAGTTTCTCTCATCCCATATGCGAGTATTTGTCAAAAGACTTACCTCTCTGCACGAATCACACCACTATAGTATGGGGGATCCCAGGGCATTAATTCCTGCAATGGAAAAAGTCACTGTTTTGAAAGTTATTCACTATTTCACAGTTTTTATCAATAATTCAGCCAGCTTATAAAATGTAAACTTGTTATTTATAGGAGAAGTTTTATAGAAACCCTAAAATCTCAGGACTTGGCAGGAAATACCTTTCTCTTTATTTTGCCTTCCCTGTAATCAGTTGAGTAGAGAGGTGTACAAAAAGGCATAATCCCAGAGTTTGGGGGAAAGGTAAACAAATGCCATTCTACAATGTAAACTAATAAAAGTCAACATTAATAGATTAAATTAGCCATATTGAAAATTTTCCCAAAATGTAACCCATGTATTAATCCATAAAATACTGCAGGCAAGATTAGGGTTCTTTCTAAATCTAAGCAAGAAGCTTAGGAAGGATGAAAGCAACAAATGGAAATGAAAGCAGCAATTTAAAATATAACTAAAACAGAATTAACTCTAATCTTGGCAAAGAAAAGACGTCATAAAGAAATACTGTGCTAATAGTTGTTTCTGACAACTGATACAGAATGCTGAAAGGAGAGCTTGAGTGCCTGAACACATCGTCCTCCCCACAAACTGCCCAGGTGACAGACGGGGGGTTAGGACCAGGCTATGGAACAGGACTGCCAGGGTCAGGTTCTCAATGCACACAGTTACATGGCTTGGAAGAATCACTGATGCTCTCCATGACTTTTCCATTCTCCTTCTACATGATCTGACCTGCCCAACTGCACCAAGCCGGCCTCCCACAACTACCCCCCTCACATCCGGGCCACACGGCTATCCTCAGTGTTCCTTGATCGCACTGAAGGGGCCCCTCCCTACCTGAGGCCTCTCCATATGCTGCTCTTTGCAAAGGATGCTCTGACCTACTATACCTCTGTGGCGTCTCCATGGCACACTCCAGCACTTCTTCCTGATCTCTGCTTTAGTAACCAATCCATATCTACCAGCAACCTCCATCCCCTTTCTCTGCATTCTTTTCCACTGCAGGCTTCCACTTCTTTTCCACTCATATGACACTGAACATATTCATTTTTTTCATGTGTTTACTATCTGTTTTCTTCCCCTAGGATGTAGCTTCATGAGGACAGGAAATGGGTTTGCATTTTTCCTGTTATATCCTGGCACCCTGAATACTGCCTGGTACACAGTAGACTCTCAATAGTTATTTGGTGAATGCATCAGTAGCATCTCCCAAATAGTTTAGCTTAATGCACTCAGACTGTTAAAACCCAGCATTGGGTACGCACTCCATGAATATTAGCTTCTATCCTTATTACCATTAACTTTTAAAATTCCAGTTTGGACATTTCTCCTCAAACAAGGTATTATTTCTCATATTCCAGGATTACATGTTTATCAGGGAACATGACCAATGTAAGATACTTGAACATTTACTGCCTTTCTCCCTGTGAGCTCCTGAAGGGCAGGGCAGCATCTCTGGGGCTCTAAGGCCCTGAGTGTGTTGCTCTTAGCACACATCTCCTCCAATAGATGATCACTTACTATCTGCTACATGACAGAGAGAGCGCAGGCTCTAATGAAACAAAACCAAGGAAGACATGATCCCTGTACCAAGAAGCTGATAATGGGCTAGCAGTGAAAGTTCAGGAAATGTTTGGAGAACACCAGCCCAAGCTGAATTTTGAAAAAGGGGAGCACTTAATCAGATGAGAAAGGGGAAAGGCATCCCTGTTGCAGTATCCGCAAGTGACTGGAAGCTACTGCCGTAGTTACCAGCACAATAATATCAGCTAGAATCAAAAACCAAAGGAAAGCAAAGCAAAAAGGAAAAGAAAAGACACATGAGCATCCTCCAGGTATTATTTAGTAGGGACCAGAAGACACTGACTTGGCTTTTAGGGGTGGCAGAAGATGCGGCTAGAGAAGCAGGCGGGGGCAAAATTATGAAGGGCTTGGGAAAAGCTAAGAAATAGGAAGATAAATCTGAGAATTACAGGGAGCTACCAAAAAAATTTCAACTAAGGCGTGACAAGATCAGATATGCATCTTAGAAAAATCCCTCTGATGGCAATTCATTCATTCATTCATTCATTCAAATAAGTGCTAAGTACACATACTCTGTGTGTAGCACTGAGCTAGGCACACTGCTCAGCAACCAAAAGCAGGACGGCTTTGAGGGGAGCCAGAAAAGAAGGCTAGAAACCAGTTCAGCAACTACAGCTGTGATCTGGGTGAGAAACAATAATGACCTCAAGTGGGCTGCAGCAGTGGATGTGGGGAGAAGAGGACAGAGAGTCCTCAGAAGGGAGAATACACATGCCCTTGAAACTGAGGACGTGGCTCAGGGCGGGCGCAGCAGTGGGTAAGTCTCCTGCACAGCTTGTGGAACCAGACCATGGGACTCAAGGATTTGTATTTCTGACAAGTTCCCAGGTGATGCTGTGTCTGGTCCAGGGAACACGCACAGAGAACCACTGGTCTGGAGTAAATCCAGGTTCTGGCCAGGGCAGCAGGGGAAACGGTAGCACCATTCACCAAAACAGGGACTTCATGAGAAAGAGCAGGCATTTCACATATGTCTGCAGAATAACCTATATCAATAAGCTACACACAAATGTCTAGGGAGGACAGTTTCAAGCCATGTATTAGCTTTTGACAACATATTTTACTTTTCTGTGTTTCTTTTCACCAAACTAAATTCTGATCTATGATCTGGTTTCCCAAGTGAACCTACCTACCAGGCCACAGTGCACAGGGTGACTAGTCCTAGTTACTCTGCTAGACACAGCTCCTACCATAACTAACAAAGGGACACCCTACTCCAGAAAATCAGTGAGTTTGATAGGATTAATCTATTCCTTAGTGACTGCAACTGGGAAGCTGGTAGTTTCTAAATCTGCAGAGCTCACTCACCCTAAACCTTCCCTATGTCTATGGCTCTGGTGGCCACCAGCAAATCAAGACTCACCAACAGCAGCACATACAGGTGAACGGTGTAGACAAACCCAACAATCCTGCCCCATCCTTGAGCCAAATGAGAGCTTGGGTCCTAACACCAGGGATCCCATCACACTTCAGGACACCCCAATCCCAAGGGCAGCATCCTGGCCATAAGGACACGAGTCGATACTTCAAGATCATGCAATCATTTAATCTTAATCATTGAAAACACCACTTCACATGTTTTTAGAATAGGGTATACTACTTTCTCAGTCAATAGCAATCTATTTAATTGAGCTCCATAAATCAACAAACAAATGAGTAAACTACAACATTAACATTGATGGTTAAATTTGCCACTGCTGGATGAGTCCTCCACCAAGACCCCTTAAGGGCTACTGCCAATGGGGAGCCAACTTTCTATAGGATGGAAACAGCCTTTGCCTGAGTATATATTAACATGCACTGTGCTAATACGCATTCACAGAGGTGTGTGTGTCATGTCAACTAACCAACAAAAATATGGGATCTCCTGTCACATGTGGACATATCGACCGAGCATTTCAATACTTTATTCGCCAAATCCAAAGACTAGAAACAAGACCAAGGATCAGAAATAAGACTATATACACACACCTTCAGCACATGACAAGAAAGTTTCAGAGTTAAAAGATAATGACCTCAGCTGAAAGACTGTTTATATTATAATAAAAATAGGCCAGCATTGTCACTTACAGAATTTTGAGGATTTAGCTTCATTTTCATCCCTCGTATCATCTCAAAATCTTTCATAGTTCTGTAAAACGGGTTTATCATTAGTTGCCAGAATAAAATTTTAATAATTACATTGTAAAATAACTCATTTGCTTATGTTACTTTCCAATATTTATGATAAAATTAGAAGTAATTTATAGTGCAAATATAAACCAGTATTAATCCAAATTTTACATGTGTTAGAAGAGACAACAATATACATATACATGAGTAAATTATTGCAATTTCTAAAAAAGCACTTTGACAGATGTCTTAAAAGTACTATAGCTTGGAAAAATTAGCAATGTCACAGCAACATGTGAAGTTATTAGACAGCAAACTTAAAGTTACTACTTTTTGCTATACCTTAACAAAGGTAAGAGACTAACAAATTACTTTCTATAAAAGAGTATTAATATAGATTACATTTAAGATTGCTATTCATTTTTTCCCTACAGGAAAACTCTAGCTGGGAAATAATTCAATTTGTATTAGATTTTATTAATATGCTTAATATTTGCAGAACATGAAGTTTCTGTTCGAATTAAGTGCTATATGTAACTGTAAAAATCTGGAGCTATGTTTGCTCAAAACATAATCTATAGCTCCATACAAGGAAGGAAAGAACGCTGACACTCAACTAACAAAACAAAATAGAATAAATTCTCAAATAATTGCGTATCTTAACACTTCCTCTGCATTATATCAAGGCCTTGGTAGTTCACTAGATTAAAAGAAAATTTGAGAATGTATAAATATAATCCAAATTAGAAAGGACTGGGTTCTAAGGCATGCGTGTATAATAGAATATGGAAATTGGAGCTAAAATTCAACATGCCTGTATAGTTAAAAAGACAAATGAAATTTTAGACAGTGAAAGAAAGAAAGAAATGAGAGAACATCACTGTCTTTTACAAACCAGGATATGCCTCTTCCCGGAATCCGAGGCATCTGAAGGCCACTGCAGCACTGGCCCTCAGCAAAGCTCTGGGGGAGGGCTAAGTGAAGGACAAGTGACAAAATCAGAGAGGCCAACAGCCCAGGGGAGAGATGCAGGAATGTGACAAAGGGACTCCCTAGAGAGAATGCAATACTTCAGCTTGAAATTACAAAGGCTGAGGCAAAGCATTCCTGAAATCAAAGTCACAGATCAAATCACCACATCCATGAGCCTCTTATATTTAGGCCAAAAGGAGAGAGATACTACTTCAAGAACTCATAAAAATACAAAACTTATGATACTATGAAACTGATGGCACAAATGAAAATACATAGTTTCAAAAAGGTTTGGAAACTTTTTAAAATTACACATCAGTGATAGGTACCTAGGTTAATCAGAGAAGACAGCCTGAGTTCTCAAGATTGTCACTTTAGGAAGACAAATATGTGCTTCAAAGGTACCTCAAAGTTAACTGAGTCTCTTGCTGAACAGTCCACAGATCTGACCTAATATTCTCACACATTCTTAATAGGTCACTTTCCAGTTTTTCATAAATCAAGTATGTTTTTTAAAAAAAACGAAATGACATATACACTAGAGAGCAGAATAAAACTAACCTTTCAGCAAGTTTGTCTGATAGTTTTTCAAGGAACTGCATGACAGTCTCTAAAAATGAAATTCAAAAGAAAATCTCTTTAGTAAAATGAGTATCTGTAAAAATTATAATATGATCATAATCTATACACTATACTAGGCTTAAAGTGAGGATTTTCACTTTCAAAGTGATGAATAGAGTTAATAATGGGTAACTGAAGAAAGAATGTTAATTAAAATAATTTCACTGTGTTTTCTCTATTCATGTGTAAGAGAAAAAACAAGTTTCTTTGACATATCTTTTTCTGAGTTTTAAAGAGAGAGACTGATTTGTCCATAAAAATCAGTACAATTTCAAAGCATGATTCACTAAAAGTTAGATTTTAAAAATCAATGCTTTTCTGAGTAAATAATTATTTTTATTTCTATACATACCTGCAGAATAATATATTTAGGATCAATAACAAAAGAAAACATCGCAAAAAATTAGAACATTAAAAATTTTAACTGTAAGAATTTTTGTAAAATTAAATAATTCAACCATAAGTCATTAGATTTTACAAATTCACGATGGCAATGTGGTGGAATTACCATTCTTTTCCATGATAGGAAAATGTTCGTGTGTATTTTTAAATTTAACATATTTTGCTATTGATTTATGTGTACAGGGCTTTAATATGTATTTTAGAGTTTGCCACAGTTTTTATATTTTCCAGATGATCTTTAATACGGTTTTAAGTTTCTTGCCCTCTTCAATTTATCTCCTTTGTGAGTGAAATAAAAGGCTGAGAGAAAGATGAAAGTCAACCTAAATTAAGAAGCCATGGGTTTCTTGCCACTGTCGATGCTCAACAAGGCCTATATATCGTAATTCTAAGAACACTACTTCAGGTATCACATTAGACAGTATTAGGACTTTTAGAAAAAACTGTTATTTAGTTAACAATGAAATCTTATTTCAGCATGTCACACCAGCGGCCATGCAGAACCATTTTCAAATCTGTCTGTATGTTTCTTACTTCTAAATCATCACTTTAACTACCTGTAACCCATTTTGTTTTTCTAGCTATCCTAAATATGACAAATCTAACTCAATTAATATTACTACCTGGAAAACTGTCATATTAAGAAGAAGAAGTTTGAAACCCCCTGAAAATGAATGTCTCATTGGCAAATAATTTCCCAATTCACCTATCACATAACTGCCCACCTTGACCTTTGTCTGTTCCCCTTTTAACCTCTTCTTCCTCTCTGCTACAAGCTCACCATTCCTTCACTGTCCAGCTCCAGTTTCATTTCCCTCACAAAACCTTCAACAGCCACCCGGGCATCTTTCAAATTACCCATATTCCTAAAATCCTAGGGCATCGTTTTGTCTATACTAGCCACATGGCACTGAAAAGACACCAACCTGTGTTATTATTTATCTTTCCATGTATATGTCTGAGCTCCCCAAATAAATTTTAAATTTCTCAAGGACACAGGTCACATTCTGTGTGACAACTATGTGTGCAACAGTCTAATTCCGAAGTATTACCATATTAACCACTTGGTGAGCAATGGATTTGCTGGTAATGCTCTCTGGCATTAGCTGCTGCACATCCGGTGACCTCTGACCCACACTGCTTAAGCCAATGTTCAGTCCTCGGCCTTCTTCAGACCTCGCCTGCCCTCAGCATCAGAGTCAGCTGATCGCTCTATGCTCCTTAAAATACTTCCCTCACATGGCTTCCAGGACCACACACCCTACTCTCTTTCCTCCTCGCTCACTGATAGCTCCATCTGGGGGACCTCAATGGCTTTCCCTCCTATCTCGGACCTCTTAAACTTGGAGAGCCCCAGAGCTCAGTCCTTGGATTGCTGTTCTCCTTTAAGTGCACTTACTCCTTTGGCGACCTCATACAGTCTCATGACTGTAACTATAGACCTAAATTTGTATCTCCAGCTCAGAACTCTCTCCTCAGCACCCGTAGAAGCGTATCTGTCTACCCAACACTGCCACCTGAACACCAACGGGCATCTCAAACTTGACTTTGAGCCAAACCACTCCCCTGGTTCTCCCCGTCTTAGTTACAGTAACCCAGTCTGTCTTCCCAGTTACAGTGGCTCTGCCTTCAAAAGGCTATGGATCCAGAATCTGACCACATCTGCCCACCTCCACGGCCACCACCTTGCCAAGCTGCCATCCTTCTCACTATGATTATTGCAAGAGAGCTTCCACACGACCTCCTTCCGGCCCTGCCTCTCTCCAGGCTATCTCAGTATCAGCAGTACAGTACACTAAAATCTACGTCAGATCATCTCATCTCTCTACTCAAGCCCTTCAACAGCTTCACCTGTACCCCTCTCTTCATTCACCCCACATTAGCCACTCTGCCCTTTCTGCTTCTCCACAGATACCTCGGCACTTTTCGGCCCAGCAGCCTTTGCACTTGCTGTGCTTCCATCCAGAACCTTCTTCCCCTAGACAGCCACAGACTTACTCCTGTACATCCTTCAAGTCTGGTGCATTCTCAATGAGCTCTTCTCTGACAACTGTTTCAGAACCCCACTCCCCTCTCCACGCTCACATGTCTCATCCCCTTCCACAGGCAATTTTCTCCACAACTTGTATCAACTAATGACATACCATATTCTTTACCTGTTTATTTTGTTATCTCCCTTACAAGAACATAAACTCACAAGGGCAGGAATGTCCACCCGTTTTACACACTGACCTATTTCCAATGCCTACAATATCTCACAGTGGGCACTCAGTAAACATTTGTCAAATCAGTGAATGAAAGCAGAGGAAGTAAGATGACATAAAAGGACGTTTGTTCTGAAGCAGCCTGTGGCAGACCATAAATTCAGCCCTTGGTTTTAGGTTTCAGCTCTGCCCCTTTTAGTAATATAACCTAACGTTAGACTCCTTATCTGTGGAAGAGACACAAAGATTTCCCTTACAATTCCTCTATAACATAACGGTCCAGAGTAAGCATTACAGAATAGAAATAATATAACAATCTAGTGAAACAGTGACTACAGAAAAACATACGAAATGGTATAATATCTACTTAGGAACTAAATCATGTGAAACAAATTTTAAGTGTTTAAAAGGTTCAGAGACAAGGGAGTCTGAAGGAAGTGAAGAAGTTGAACAGCTTCATTGAAGAGGTAGGTTTTGAGCTGAGCCCTGAAAAACTGGATAAGATATTAAGAGACAGACCAGGAAGGGGAACCTTCCCCATGCAGGAACAGCGTGAGCCCAGGACTGGGGGTGACGGGCTTACAGCTGACCGGTCAAGGGATATGGCTGTGCACAAAAGAGTAAGAATAAGAGAAGGCAAATTTAAGAAAGCTTTGGAGAAGGCACAAACGTCCTAGACAGAGGAGGGATATGCACAGAAGGAATAAAGACAGAACATGATGAAGGATGTACTCTTCCTCCCACACACCGTCCATTTCCAGTGTTGCCTCCCTCTGTGAATGGCATTTCATTCAGATGCGCGACCGACACCAAGGGCACCCGGCACACCATCTCCTTCAGCCTCTCAGCCCCCAGCGAAGCCCTGAAAACCAGCGTCTACAACAGATCTTGTCTGAACAGCTACACCATCGCAACCGCCCTATTCCTGGCTCATGTCTAAACTGTAACAGTAAATTCATAAATGCCTGTGAAAAAACTTGCTATATACATTTATATTATTACTATTGTATAACATTTTCTCTTATACATTATAAATCATCAAGAATTCAACAGAGCACAGGGCAAGATTATCAAAGCCCAAAGAAAAGTGCTTTCCCCCCAACCAGCACAAACCTTCCCAAAGCAGCGCTCTTCTCTCTGAAAATGAGGCTTATAGAACTATAGGTTTCTTATATGACCTAGGCTGTATTTAATCTTCAGCAGGAATATTGACCTTTCATCATTTCTCACACTAATTTCTAACCTATCTGGTTAGGTTGAGCACAGAAACTAGTTGAGTTAAAAGGAAAATGATTTATATTAGCATCAATGAAAACTGAAGTATGACTTACTCTCAAAGATGCACACGAAGTAAAACACCTAGGTTGAACAGAATATATTCCAAATTATTAGCTCCATTTAAAAATTGCTCCTATCTAAAGATGTAGAAAATCTCAATAAACGGGTTTCTGGGTATATTAAAAATAGAACACTAATTTTTAGTATTTAAGGTCAGAAGTTCAGCTCCATAGCAATCCTATTGTGTTCCTTAAAAGTTGGATAAACAAGCTTACCTGGATTTTTAGCTATTGTTCCTTGGAGAGCTCTGTGGGAATATGTAGAATACCCTACTAGCTTTGCCAGAAGATTCCTATTGCTGAGCAATTCCTCTAAACATTTCAATTGACCAGCACTGGGATAAAGAAAAGTTTTATAAGCAGCTTCTCGTACCTATATGTAAAAAGTAAATGAGAAAAGTTGTAAATATGATACAAAGTCTTACACAATCATTATAGGCTTTCACCTCTTTATTCAGCAGTTCACCATTACTTTAAAAATAAAATAATGGTTTACACAAGATGAATGAAGTTTTTAGATTCATAAACCAGCATGGGATACAATATACTTGACTGGAGTTCTCTGTTATGGGGTATGTTTGGACAAAATTTTACCCAATTCATAAGCCATAAAGCACCTTTAACCAGGTCAGGTGAAGACTATATGCATTAAAAATCTGAGTAGTCTACAATGTCAACCATTGCTCTTATTTACCATACTTTAAAGATGAGGAATCCTTTATAAGACAGGAATAAATAATCAAAACATTATTATCATTCAAAGCACTTACAGAATTAATAATCCCACAGTTAATTTTTTAGGGCTTAGTAACACCAAAGTATTTTTAAAGATATGATTATATTATCATTGAATTTTGGGTTAAAGCAGTGGTGACACACAGATGAGACCTTAACTGTAAAGAGAAGGGAATATACACACCAAATCATCTGATGCTTCTGCGTGCAGACCATCAATAATTACATGATCACCAGCAAGGACAAAGTTATGGTGAATGTGTTCTGGTAAGAGATGCTTCTCAATCTTGATGGGAAAGTTGGTTCCCATAAGAAATGTACTGCTCAAATCCAAGATTTTAACATTCAGGGCCACTGCTGTTTTACGCTGTATATGAGGGGAGTAAATGTTATTTAAAGACATTAAGTGTAATATTTCACAAGTTAATAGATAATCTCTAAAGGTGGCAAGTCAACATTACAGTTGAATTATAAATACATTAATATATTAAATAATAAAATGAATATCAAATATATTAATGTTATAAATATGTAATATACAATATACTATAAATATGTTAATTCTACTTTTGATGCTTAATATCCTGACAAAAAAATTATCCTGGTTTTATAGTGTTTCTATGCTTTAAGATTTCCATAACTTAAAGCAAAGTTGGAACTGGAGTTTCATTTTCTGTGTAGGTTATATAACTAGTCTTTGAAATTAATAACATTTGGAAGTACAGAATCTTCCTCCATCCCCCCAAAAACCTCTTAAGTGAGTCAGAGAGTAGTGGGGTAGGTAAATCTAGTCAATATGCTTAAAAGTATTTTTAGACCAAAAAAATTACATAATTGAAGGGCAGATTAGAAAACACAGTCTTAAAAGATTGGACTAAAAAGTAAAGGGGAAGAAAAGGAACTAATACGATTCTTCCGGAGAGTGTAGTGAACATGCATTAGACGGGAATGCATTGCCCAAGTTCAGATTCCGCATCTGCATGGGGAGAGAGGCCAGTACTGCTGTGGTGAGGAGACCTAGGCTGCAGCCCAGCACCTCTACTAGCTCAGAGCCGGGCACCATCGGGCCCTCAGAGAGTCACTGATGACGATGCGGATGGTGCTGTCTCACCCATGTGGGTTTATCTCGCAGTCACACCTTTGGGACATGCCACCTCCTGAGAAAACGTGTTATTTTCAAAGGGGGCACCACAAATGTTTCAGATGAAACATGAAGTGCAGTCAATGTAATTATGTCTAGTGGAGGACGAGGGAGGAATTTGCAGTTATTCATCACTAGCACGTTAGGTTGCAGGACCTGGGCTCACCATGGGCTTCAGGTGAAATCATAGGCGAACCTCTCTGGGAAGGGGGTCAATGCTATTAACAGATTCTAAACTCTACTATGACCCTAAAAAATGATTAAGCAGCACTAATATTTTCTAGAATGTATATAAGAGGCAGATATACATTTAATAAGATGCTGAAAAAAATTAAGTATATATTAATAACCAAAAAATTTTCAATATGGAAAATTCAAACTTCTACAGAAAAACTAGTTTTCAGATACACCATCTCTTTGCCTATTTCGTTTCTGATATGGCCATTTATCACCACCTAATGGTAACCAGTGGGATAACAAAAGAGGTAAAAGATCTGGAAATTAGTGTTACAAAAATTTTTCCCAAAGGCCTCACTATGAAAAAAAAAAAGTAAAATGAACTATTTCAAAGAATTTATCACCTGTTAAAATTTCTAGAAAATTAAAATTTGGGTTTACTTTCTGCCTTCACCACTCTGCTAGGCATATCATTTATTTCACCATTTTGAGATAATTAAATATGCAGTACTCTGACCTCTAAGAATTCCATTAAATTGTCGTTATTAAATGATTGCTAAAAATATATACTTCTACTTAATTTTAAACCTTAAAACTATATTCATATAAGACCTTAAAAATTAACTAAGAAATAACCTGGAAAAAGTATAGAAAGAATATAGGCTTTTACGATTTGTAGATTATGTTGGTGGGTTTATTTCAAGATCTCTCATTTTAGAAAGTGTAGCATGCCTTCCTTTTCTCCTGTCCTAGTGAAGCCCCTCTGAGAACAGTCACAGACGTTACAAGAGAGGGATTCAGGTTTGCTTTACTTGCATCTTTAATGTCTGTAGGTTCCCAGGAGTTACCTGCTAGGAAGGGCAGCTACAGCCTTGAAGAACATACATTAGATAAAAGCATCAGGGTCAGTGCTGGCAAAACTGACCTTGACTTGACACGTATTAGTAAAGCTTCAAAAACATCTCTCATGAGAATTATATAAAATAATAAAACTATTCACCTAGAGTCTCTCAAGCAACCTTCCTTCTGAGGATAGCAAACTTGATGTATATTAGCTAGCATTATTATGATTCATCACATATCCATTCAGTATTTCACTGAGTCAAAAACTGGAAAAAAAATGATGCATAGTCTGGGTCCTCGAAAGGCTTTAACTTAGGTAAGCAATGCAATAATAATAACAACTTCAATAAGACAGCTGACAATAAATGCCATATGCATGAAATGAGGTAAAATATGAGTACAGATGAGTACAAAACTCCACCTGGGGGACTGATAAAAGCTTTGCAGACACCATGGCCTGCAAATGAAGCCTGTAATGGGGACTGTGGGCAGGCAAAGCTGATGAGCTGGCAGAGGACAGCACAGGGAGGGCAGGAGTAACGGGTTACATGGGGGCCCAAGAGACCTGGGAGACCATGCCTTGTGAACTCTCAGTTACATACTAACTGCTGTTTATACTTTTCAACAGGCAATGGGAAGTCACTGAAAGGTTCTGGGCAGGAGAGTAACAATCAAATCAATACTTTAGGGAAATTCCTCCACCGTTCACAGACAGTTTAGACTGCCCAGCAGAGAACATGCAGGCAGTGCTGGCTAAGCAGGATCTGGAGTCTCTTTGGCACATGTGACACTCTCCTCCACCTACTGGCTCTGTGACCTTGAGTAGGTAAATCACAGAACCTCTAGGTGCCTGTTTCTTCATCTATAAAGCAGGAATAAAGATGTGAAGATCTGATGAGAAATGCATGCTTTAAATAGCAAATGCTTAATCGCTGTTAACTGTAATGAGTGTCAGAGAAGACAAAGACCTTTAGGGCAGTCCAGGTATTTGGTGATAATGATCAAGGTTGAGTCGTTTTTGGATGCAGACAGAAGCAAGAGAAACTCTACAGAAACAATCCAAAGAGTTGGTCACTAATTAAGATATGGAAACGGAAAAAGTCCAAACTGACTCCAAAATTTTATTTAGGTGATTCAGAGAACAGTGGTGTCACTGGAAGAGAGGTATTAATAAAGAACTGACTTGGAGAGGGCCAAATGTTCTATTTTAGGCAATGTGGGTTGACAGTAGAGCCCCTCAGCCTCATGGACTGCTGGGAAGGCACGTCCGGGCTCGGGGTCAGGCCAGGAGTCACGTGCGAGCAGCCCAGCACCAATAAAAATGATATTATCTACTGTATGTGATACATATCCCCAAGAGCCTGACCTCTGCTTTCCACGAGACACCGATAAACTCATCTCTATCAATAGGAGAGGGGCTTTATACTATATTTATTAGAAGAAACAAATTTCTCTAAAAAGAAAAAAAAGCACAGCCAATGATGGTCTAGACAAGCAGTCAGTAGGAGAAATCTTTCAGTGGTGGTCCAGTCACCCCCATTTTTCCAACCCAGTTTAACACCGAAACAAGGTTCTCAGCTCCTTAGGATGTCATGTTTAGAGAGAACAGTGCCCAGGATCAGAAGTCCTGGAAACTAAGGATGGGAACTAGAACAGATCGTTTTGTCTTATTTCCTCATCTGCAAACTGAGGGATCTGGAAGGTGTTCAAGGCCCCTTCCATCCCAGTTTAAACGTTGTGTAATACATGCTTACTGCTTCCAGAACAAAACTGTGTGGCTCTGCCAAAGATATGTACGATATGAATACACTCATGCAAAGGTCTTAATGATGTCCCCTGTCCTCCCACTTACAGACTTTCATCTTCAATGGCATCAGCTTTCCTGCTCACTTGTCTGTCTTTTCTGATCTCATCCTGATTCCAAGAAATCTAAAACACCCCAACTGTCTCAAGTGATTTCTTAATTCTGAATTATCACAGGTGATGGGCCAACTTCCAAAGAGCACTACGTTCAAATACACCCTACAGAAGAATTTCCTAACACAACCTATGAGTTTTTACAATACACAAACTCAAGCAACAGACAAGGATTATAGCAACAAAGACACCAACTAATTATTAGTAAAACAAGAGGAGTCAAAAACAGAGGAAAGAGTTACCTTTTCTTTGTCTAGATGGATTCCACTGATTTCAAAATCAAACATGAACAGTTCAGCCACTCTCCTATAAATTAAATGAACCCCAGGTTAAAATTGGTAATAATTATTAACAAAAATCAGTTTTTTGTTAAGTACATCAGACTTTTTTCAACCTGACTGCTAAAAAGCCAAATATTTCAACACATGCACACACACACACATACACACACACACACACACACACACTCACCCACACACAACTTGCTTGAAACCAGGAGTTTAACATCTCAGAATCTAGCTGATGGACTGGGTTTTAAGCTCTCTTATGGATTACCTGGTATCACGCACATCATACTAACTATACAATAAGCCTTAAACTGAACCAAAAGAATCACTTTATTCCAGTGAGGCCAAACTTATCTGTTTTTTTCTAGAGGAAGTGGACATCTTTCAACTGCCCAACTGTCTTTCCTTCAAAAAAATATCTTCTACATACTTTTTGCAATGCACCACACAAGTACTTGTGAAACGTATACATGCTACCTTACTGCAGCTAGGTAAGTCTATATATGTACAACTGGAATGTATTTTATGTTTGCCATGGCTATTTAACAGAACTATACTCTAAGTGGCTTGTGGGTAAAGACTTATGTACATTCCATAAAGCATGGTCCCATAAAGGTATACTTTTCAAATGAATGAATATGAGGTGGAAGATACGATAAATGTCATAAGGATAACAAAGAAAGTGAGGAGTTCAGAGAGATCATCAATAGTACCCTTTGACATGTCAGCAGTATTAACAGATCACCTCTTATTCTTGCATTACTATTAAAAAGCAGACTCTATCAGCTTTAATCCACCATCCTCTTCCCTTTGTGCTAAATTTGCTGAAGTCATGTGAGGGAAAATTCCTCACAATTTCAAAAATTAGTTCTAGCATGCTTTGTAGAGATCCACATTTTTAAATGATTATAAAATGCACCTGCAAACTTAAGAACAGGCTCTACTTTTCCTAACTTTTCCCTGATGTAACAATTTCATCAGAATAATTGTAAAAAAGAACAAAAAAACAATGGGATGGAAAGTATCCTCGATAACATCTAAAGTAAGGGGCAACTTTTTGTTAATTTTTGCCTGTAATATTTTATACTTAAAAGTACATCTTTTCCTTTTTATATGACCTTATTTAGTTTCTTTTACTTTCCCATTAGGTACCAGGGGAGTCAAAATACTCAATTCAGAGACGAAAGAAAACGACATGTGCACTGGAAACCAGACATTACCATGTTGTGCTTCAAGGACATGGCTGGGACACACAGCTCTTGAGTATACCAGTGACAAGCATGGTCCCTGACACCTAGGAGGTAGCAGTCTACTATCACTCAAAAATAAACATAACTGGTCAATACCTCATCTTATTGTGCTTTGCAAATACTGTTTTTTTTTTAACAAATTGATGGTTTGTGGCAACCCTGCATCAAGCAAGTCTATTGGTGCCATTTTCCAACAGTATTTGTTCACTTTGTGTCTCTGTGTCACATTTTCGGCAATTCTCATGATATTTCAGAATGTTTCCATATTATTTGTTACAGTGATCATCTATGATCAGTGATTACAGCTCACCAAAAGCTCAGATGAGAGTCAGCATTTTTTAGCAATAAAGTACTTTTTAATTAAGGTATGTACATTATTTTATTAGATGTAATGCTACTGCACACTTAATAGACTACAGTATAGTAAGCATAACTTTAATGTGCACTGGGAAACCAAAAAATCCATTTGACTCACTTTATTGTAATATTCACATTATTGCTGTGGTCTGGACCCAAACCCACAATCTCCGAGGTGTGCCCATATCAGGGGATCAGGAAACAAGCATGTCTCACAGAGCTTATGTTAGTGTTACTAAAATTTAAGTAGCATAAAATTGCATATCACTAGTTTGTGTTCATATGAAAGCTGCTAAGGGAGAAGAGGATTAGAAAGGAATTGGGTAATCAACTAAATGAACCCTGTTTCTCCTTCCTCCTACCACCATCCCTGTCCAGGCACTGTCAGCCCTTCCCTGAAAGTAGTTACTCATGACAAGTCAGCTTGCCAACAGCCATCCTTCCCTGCAGGACGCTCTTTCTCAAGGTTAGAAGTCCTGGCACCTCATGAAACACCCTACCATCCACGTGGTCTCTGAACACTGTCCTCCACCACCTACCCAATTAGGGGCCTCTGCAAAGGCCTCAAGAACATTCACGATTTACACAAACTCAGCTTAAAAAAATATATTTGTTGGGAGAACACAAAATTCTTTTAAACGATTGTGCTGAGGCCATATGTTAGCCTCATGTAAAGTTATGTATTAAGGTATAAAAACTTTATAATAGATGTGTTAGTAAGCAAAGAGGGCACAAAAAATTGCTTCAACCCATGTATAAATATGTCAATACATATATATTGCAGAACAAGAAAAAGTTATAATTAACTTTTCATGTAGGAGCTTAATCTTTTATTCATAGAGTACAAACCTGTGAAAGCCACTAAAATTACTTATTTATTTCAACTCCATCCAAATCCCAATAATTAAAAACATAAAATGCTTTATACTTGGACAATTATTCAAAGGCCTTCTGCATGAGATTTTCAGTTTTTCTTCCAACTAGTAGCAGCTACTTAGAATATTAAACTCTTTGATGCTGTGCTGGAAGCTGAGATTCTTGGCAAATGAGAAGTATTTTCTATCTTTTTAATCCTGCTGCATGCTTGGAACCAATTTCAAATGTAACACCTCTTTCTGTCAAAATCTTTTTTAAAAAGTACTCTTCTCTCTGGAATTAAGTTAACCAAATATTGGATCTCCTCTCTTGGCTTCCTTGCCTTTTCATAATGGATGTATTTATCTTTCTGACTGTTGTGGCAATATACCTTGAGTGAACAGAATTAAAGCTCTTCTAAAATTCTGAAAATTCAACAGACCACAATAGTCATTTACCTTCTTTCTTAAATAATGTAAAGTGCTTCATTCAAGTCCCTAAACTATCTATATATATTTTCTTTTTTTTATTAAGGAATCATTGATATACACTCTTATGAAGGTTTCACAAGAAAAACAATGTGGTTATTACATTCACCCTTATTATCGAGTGCCCCCCCATACCCCACTGCAGTCACTGTCCATCAGTGTAGTAAGATGCCACAGAGTCCCTATTTGTCTTCTCTGATCTACACTGTCTTCCCCGTGACCCCACACACACCATGTGCACCAATCATGATACTGCACAATCCCTTCTCCCTCCCTCCCCACCTGCCCTCCCCCACACCTCCCCTTTGGTAACCGCTAGTCCCTTCTTGGAGTCTGTGAGTCTGCTGCTATTTTGTTCCTTCAGTTTTTTGCTTCACTGTTATGCTCCACAAATGAGGGAAATCATCTGGTATTTGTCTTTCTCTGCCTGACTTATTTCACTGAGCATAATACCCTCTAGTTCCATCCATGTTGTTGCAAATGGTAGGATTTGTTTCTTTCTTACGGCTGAATAGTATTCCATTGTATATATGTACCACATCTTCTTTATCCATTCATCTACTGATGGACACTTAGGTTGCTTCCATATCTTGGCTATTGTAAATAGTGCTGTGATAAACATAGGGGTGCATATGTCTTTTTGAATCTGAGAGCTTGTTTTCTTTGGGTAAATTCCAATTCTGGAATTTCCGGGTCAAATGTTATTTCCTAAACTATCTATACTGTCTCTACCTCACACTGATCTCCCTCCTTAAACAATCAACCTAAAAAACATACCACTCTCTTCTAGCAAAAAGGTATTTTGTTTGCTTTAATAAGAGAAAAGAAAGATAGCAGGGGTTGATAAATTGGGGATGGAATCTTTTAGCACAGTTTATGTTATTATATAATATAGTTTTCTTACATAACAGCTTTACTGTAGAAAAGTGGGAAAAAATTAAAATCATTAATCTCACCCAAGATAACCACTGTTAAAACTCTTATATTGCCTTCCAATCTGCTTCTTTTACTTTTTTTTATGGCTATGAAGAACAGGTTAATAAGACAAGGTTAGAAAAAAGAGTACAGCACCCAGCATATAGTAGGTACTTGAAAACCGTCTGCTAAGTTTCTGAATGGAAGTGAGGGGCCCTAAATTGATTCCCTCATTCCGACACATCTATTGCCCGTGGCAGGCCAGGTGGGCTGGGCAGACACCCAACAGGACCCTCGTCCTGAGAAACGCAGGCTGAGGCAGCATCTTCGGTCTTACGAAGATACTGTGTCAGTGGCACTGAACTTGCGGCTAACAGCAACAACAATAAAGACCTCTTGGCCCCTATCCAATCTGCTTTCAATATGGTACACTTGTGTCTTAGAATACCTGTGACCCAACTTACACAGACTTTTGTATGTCGCTTTTTCTTACGAAATTATACCACAAACATTGAGAATTTCTCTATAACTTTAAATAGTCCTCAAAAAACATGGCTTTGATGTTTGTTAATTTTTTTGCCATATAGACTAAAAACGTTTTTATTTTTTCCCCACTCCTCTAAACCACGATAAAAATCCTTATTACGTACATCTCTTTATCCTTGTTTGTTTCCTTAAGATAAATTCCAAGAAATTAAATGCACATTGATATATTTATTACCTAATTGTCCTCCATAAAATAAATATGTATCAATTTACACTAACCAGGCAAGACCCACTACCCCAAACCACTAGAACACTCTTCTTACTCTGCTCCAGTGTTATCAAGTGATGGGATCTTTGCTTTATTGTCTTTCTTTCATGGTGGCAGGTCCCATCACTGAGTGACTACTATCGCAGATACTGTGACAAAGCTTTTTACATAAATTACTTCATTTAACCCTCATAATTCTCTTCTTAGAGAGGAGAACACTGAGGCTTCGAGAGCTATGGAGTCAATGGCCAACCAAGGCGGTCTAATTCCTGAGGCCACATCGCCAGCCACCACCTCGCCAGTGCTCCCAGTGTTATGCTTACTGCATATTGATACAGGTTTAATGGCCAAATGTTGCTATCCCTTACTTTGTGAAATGAATCCTTTACCCTTTTTTCCATAAGAGCGTTCACCGTTTTTCTTTTTTTAAATAATTTGCAAGGCCTCTTAACATAGTAAACATATTAACCCTCTGTCATTTAAGTACATTTATTTTCATGTATTATTACTTTGAATATGAAAGGTTTTGCCATACCAAAGTTTGCAGTTTTTATTTCATCAAATCAATCTTTGCTTTTGTGCTCGGACTTTGGCACCTCTACAGGAAAGACCTTCCACATTGAAAAGTAGCAATACTTTTGTGATTCCTTCTAAAAATACTTAAATCTTTAATTGACCTACTGTCTTCCCAGTTTTCCATTGGCCTAACTTCATTTACTGAAACTCAAATCTTCCCCTACTTGTATGAAATGACACTTCTTTCATATCCTAAATAGTCTCATACATAGTTGTGTCTGTGTCTGAAATTCCTCTATTCTTCCAGTGATCTAATGGACTATTCTGTAACTATAAAGCTCTTTTAAAGAATTTTTATAAATGTCTTACTATCTGATTAAAGTCCCTCTTTAGTACTTTTCATTACTGTATTTTTCTGCCTATTCTGGAATATTTATTGTCTATGGCTTCAAAATCATTTTAAGTAACAAAAATGAAAACCCACCTTTTTTTAGATGTAGATTGGATGGCATTAAACTTACAGACCAGTAGAGAACACTACAGTTTTTCTCTTTCTCATCTAAGAACACAGTATGTTTCTGAATGGACATGAGGGGCCCTAAATATCATGCTTCCCATGTACCTGTGTGTGTGTGAGTGCTTGAGGTTCTGTACTCTGCCTCCCTGAGTTTATTCTACAGTGTATTACAGCTTTTTTTGCTCTTGTGACTGGGACTTTCCCTCCATTATATTTTCTGGAGAGTGTGTGTGTTATATTCTTTGCAGACAAGAAAGCTCTGGATAGTTTTCAAAAACCTCAAGTAAAACAGGTTTCTTTGTGGCTGGACTTCTCATAGACTCTAATACACCAAGAGGGGAAAATACACTAATGTGTCATATTTGCAAACTTAACTGGCCAATGTGACCCTTCTGGGAATATATTTGAATATCTCACAAAACCAGTATGTTAAGGAATGCATCTAGGATAAGGTGATCTACTCAAAGTAATTTCTTCAAGACATTAACTTATCATGACCAGTTAATTTATGAAATCTCTAAATCCTTGTTTTATACTTATACTTTGTCTTATACTTTACCATACACAAGGTTTTTTATGGGTCCTAGCCAACACTCTTGATGACGTACCAGGGCCATGGTATTTTGCAGCAAAAAACTACTTCATATTCTTATTTTCTCCCATTTCCAAGTTTCCTTTCCCTTCTAGGATATTGCTAGTCTACCCAGCTTATTTTTTCCAATGCATTTATCATTTTGTTAGTTTAAAATTGTACTGGCATTTTCAGTAACATCTAGAAATGTGGTATGTATCTGTTAGAACAAGTCTTTTATATCTGAAATAGTTCACTATAAATGTATACATTAAATATGGAAAGGGCAGCCTTTAGCAAAGTCAGATCATGAATGACCTGTTGCTGCCTGCTCAAAGTCAGTACCAGCTGAGCATGAATCTGGCACAATTAGCAGGCATTCAACTTTTACTCATTGTGCTAATGGACGCAATATAATGCTCAAGCCTAAAACCACAATGTAGACGAACTCTTCTGATGGTCCAGCTAACTACTTGTATCCTGAGTGTCAGGATTAATGAAATGAAATAAGACCAAACTAATATCTGCATAGCCGGCAATCAGGTAAAAATAACCCTTCAAAGACAGCCGCATTGGGCTGCTCGTATGGTCTGGTACTTGTGTCGGTGTGATACAAGATTCCACTATCAACTGATCCCTGTAGAACAGGACTTCACGTGGGGGTCACAAGCCACATATGGAAACAGAAAGGAGAAAAGGAAGCAGGAAGAGAAAGAATCAAGGAGTTGAAGGAATTAAGTGTCCCATAAATAAAAAATAGATAAACAAGTACAAACAAGTACAAGGTAAGAAAAAATATTAATCTCTGTGCTGAGACAAATCATATACAGGTGGGTTAAGGACAAACCCTACTACACCTATTTTATAAATAAAATTTGAAGAAAGAAATATGATACCTCAAATCCTTTACCAAATATTTTTATGTACTGACTTAGCAATTAGGCCTTTTCAATTCAGGTTAATAAATGTAACCTAATGAACCAAAGCAAATCATCCCAAGGAGTTTGGCAAGCACCCGATAAAGAAAATCAATTTGTCTACATTTTCTGGTGGTACAGATTTTGGAAGTTGAAGCAGGAAGCTAAATGTAATCACCAGCTGTTTACGGGGATTCATTCGCTGGTGGAGCACCTACTAGAAGCCATGAGCTGTCCCAGGTGCTAGGATGCAGCAGTGAACAAAACAGACAGAGTGTCTGCCCCAAGAAGCTTCCACTCGGAGGGGCAGAGAGACGAAAAATTCACAGATAAAATAATCTGCAAGTGATTCGGACTAAGAAGAAAACCAAAGCAGGGTCAGGAGATGGAGCATGGCCTGACACGGAGATTCTGGAGGAGACACCATTTGAGAGGCATGCTAAGGAAAGATACCTGGGGAGAAACATGCCAGACAGAGGGGGTGGGGGCACAGAGACCCCGGGGGAGCCTTCCAATCTCATCCCTGAGACCGCAGGCACAGGGAATGCAAAGGAATGAATACCTGGTTTCTGGATCAAGGGACTCCACAAGTGTTTTATCAGCTAGTAATTTTTTCAAACTTTGATACAATTCCACATTTGTGTTCAACCTAGAAAAATTACAAATGAAAAAAATTAAATGATTTTTCTAATACCGTCTTTTTAACTTTACACCAAGAGAATAGTGTCAAATTCTCACACACATATGCCCAGAAGCTAGAAATTTAGGTTTTGATTTGTTTCTTCATTTGGACTAGAAATCGCATAACCATGCTTAGTATAGGCACAGGCAGCTGTTAAGTGTGCAGGTATTGGTCTTGGAGGTAAAAGGATGAACTGAAGGCCAGTCAGTAGCTGGCCAGAGAGGAGAGGAAAGAGAGGAGGGGGCAGGGGGCAGCTGGTGGTCTGACCCTGCTCCCACATTGAGAACCAGTTTGCCAATGGCCACTTGTTCTTTTAATGAAAAAAAGGAAAAGAGTGAGGCTGAGAGGAAGGATGGACAACAGAGATTCTGTTCATAGGAATTCATTCACTGGTTGGCCCATGCTGTGAGGACAGCTCTAGGACCCAGGCCTCAGAGCCCCTCACTCGCGTCCCAACACCAGCCCCACCAGCCCCACAACTACTCTGTGACCTGAGGCAAGTTACTGGAACTCCCTCAACTTGTTAGACCTTTGGAGACCCTGTGGGTTAAATGAGATGGTGTGTGAACAGCACGTTCTCCCCATAGGAACAAACAGTAACCAGTGTTAGGTGGCCACCCAGTGCCCTCCCCGCCCCCCGGCCCCACACAGAGAGCCGCAGTCCCTCCATCAGGTCCTGAGTCCCCCTTCCCTGGGAGACCCAAAGGCCTGGCACTCAGCGCTAAATTGTGGACTAGTGCCAGACACACTCTGCTCCCTGGCTGGAGCATCCCCAGGAAAAGGGGAGGTTGTAAGAACCTTCCAGCAATCCCTACTCGGGCCTCAAGGATGGCCAGGTTCCCCAATCAGTCCTCAATCACAACTTGGCAGTTTCCTGTAAATCCAAGGGCTTCTGTTGCTACAGCTCTCCTGGGCCTCCCAAACACCAAGGGCACTGGGCAGTCACCACCAGGGACGAAAGGCTCAATGGGAAGGGCAGGCACACCACCTGTCCTTTGCTCCCAGATTTCCATCCCAGGACACCGGGAGGTGGGCCAGCACTGGACCCTCTTCCCGAATTTGAACAAATCTCCCACATTATGTTTTATGTCATGAGATCCTGAGATACTTTAGTCTGCAGCTGATATTAACTCGAAATAAACACACCTAACATGGGTCTTCTTTTTCCACTATTAGAAACGAAATCAATTCTACACCTGCACCTAAAATTGTCCTATTTTTTTCAAAAACCCAACAGAAGCAGTTAAGATGCAGTTCAGTTGGGCCAAAGGAGAAAATGAGTCAGAATACTTAGAACAGAAAGCAAAGCTCTGATTCAAGGCTACAGCTGTTTCCTGACCACTTGGGGGTCCCCGGGTGACAGCTCGAGCAGAGGGAAGAACAGAGATTGCCAAAGCCCTTGGATGTACACTCCCGACAGCATTCCACTACTCATCGCGGGTCTGTCATCCTCCCCTACACTGAGGGGCCTGGAGCCCTCAGCCCCGAGCCTTACCTGAATTCTGGCAGACCGGCATTGGGGCGCCTCGGGCACTGCACTCAGCCTCCCTTCTTGGGGCCCTTTCCCCCAGCAATGCTCCCTTTTCAGCCCCCTCATTCTGCCCAGTGCCTGGGGCTCACAGGGGCCAGTTTCCTCCCTCTCAGCGAGCTGATTTTCAAGGGCAATCAGGAAAATGACACACATCACCCTTTAAGGAGCCAATGATGCTCAGCGGGAAAAGGCAGCCACGACCTGTCCTGGAGCACTAGGCCCCGCAGCCTTGTCCAACCGGAGAACTTCGGGTTTGTGAAAGGCCGTCTTCCCATGTTTTTGCAGTCATAAATTCACGCCAGGCAGCCCCTACCGCTCTCACCCTCCCACAGAGTGCTTCTGAATTGAGCCCTGCCCACATCTAAGTCATTTTAGCAGGCAATTCCCTATAAATGGCTCAGAATAAACTTAATTTACCTTGAAATATCTTTAAAACAGCTCTCTTCATCATAGCCTCAGCCTGCCTCTGCCCTTCTGGAGAGTTTTATCATCTCCCTAGACCTCTAGGCCCGAATCCACAGGGACTGCTAGGCCACTGTGTAGTCAGTGTTGGCTTTCTGTCCTGTGGCCCACAGCCATCAGGGCGACAGCAATCAATCACAGGACAATCTAGAAATGCCAACGGGCCACGGAGATACTAAGAACCCCTTCTTTAACATATACAAGAATAATGATACCAAGGATGTGCGAAGTATCTTAATACCTTTGAGCACTTTATAGTCACTATCTCGTTTTCCTCACAACAAACCTAAGAGACAAATCATTTTCCCATCCCATTTACAGACAAGAAAACTAAGTGACAGAACTAGCCCAAAAGTCACACGGCTAGTGCTGGGCAGGTGCACACAGTGGCCTCCCAGGGTGCCCCACCTCCCACACCACCAGGGCAGCTGTGCAAGGGGGACACAGGCCACCCCACACCCTGCTGGATGTAGACCAGCTCTCGGGATTAATTTCCCAAAGCACAAATCCACGAAACCATGTCACCCAATATTTAACAGACGGGAACAGAACATACTTTTCTACCACGGTGCCAATACTTCTACACGCTTCTTCGGCCGCCTCTCTGAATGCTGGCTCAGGATGAGCAATTTTCACAAAATCAGCCTAATAAAGAAGAGAGACAAAACCAAGAGGGAATTTGATGGCAAGCTTTCTTCCAGGATGTGAGGGCAAAAATGAAAACCTGTGTTTTAAAATGTGCCATTTGGCTTGACCTATGCATTTCCATTACTGAAATTTTCCTGAACCAGTAGGACACAGCAGCTTCTTTCTGACATTTATTCTGTTACTGCTTGGAACCAAGTTTGTTTCATTCCAAAGAAAATATGTTCACTAACTTTATTTTAGAAAACTCTTTCTTTTTTCAAATATAAACACACCAAGTGAATTTTCCTAATTCTATAGGTACAAAAGAAGACTCATTTCAAATATTCTAAAACTTTCTAACTGAAATTCTTTGCAGTGTGATTTTCACATGTCATTCTGGCTTCAGAGAACAACTCTTAAAGAGGCTCTTTTTTTTCAACTGTCACACAGTATAGTTTCAAGACCAATTTAACTACATTTCTTTGTGCAGAAAACAACTGTAACCTCTCTTTACTGCCCTTTTAGTAAATTTGAATTCCTAGTCCCAGCCTAAAATGGTACACATCTCCCTCTGCTGCAGCGGCTGCTATACTGACCTTAGAATTAAACTGAGCTAGAATTCTTCTTGTTTTGAAATGAAATCATGTACAACTAGATTTTCACATTAACTGCAGTACACTGCAAAAAAAGAATGCTAGGAAACTACAAAATACTACATATTTTCTTCCTTCAGCAAGAAACCAACATGTGTGACTATAACATGAAATAAAATCACCACAAGGTAAAATTGATTTTATTATCAAATCATTTTTAATGGGAAAACATTTAAAACCAGTCTGATACTTCTGATGTAACAATAAGACAACAGTAATACGAGAGCACCTGAAAAATCAGCTGTAAAATTACAACAAACTGTTTCAATGACTAATCTACATGTTGCAGAATTTACAATCAGTATTAAATTCAGCAAACACTAGCATGCATTTTAAAACTCATTTGTTATAATGATAAGGAAAATACTGTTACATAGCAACTGTATTTAAAAAGAAAAAAAAATGACCATTTGATAGGAAATACAGTTTACAAAACCCTTGCCTTATAATGGTATTGATCTTACTGGCAGGTAAAATCTTAAAAATTCAAAAAAGATGAAGGTTCTTTGGATTTTTCTACCCAAGGATTTACATATATAAATCATACCACAGTTTTTTTTAATGAGATATTATTTTACTTTATAAACAGAAGAAAAACTTTGAAAACTGCACAAGCTATGAGACAGAGAATTTGAAATCTTTTGGGGAGGTACAGCAAAAATATGGAAAAAACCCTAGAACACTGCTTAATTATGATGGAGGCTAAGATGACAAACAGTGAGTTCTGGGATTTCTGACAGAAAAAGCCAATACTTGATTTTATATAGGTTCGCTGGCAAACTCTTTCCCTTTCAGATTTCAGTGACACAATTAAGCAGAGAAGGTGTGAGACCTCCCTTTAGCAGCACGCGTCCCACGTCTCCTGCGCCATTTCCAGCGGTGGCTGTGCCCACACCGGAGGGCAGAGCTGAGACCTGTAAGACTGAGAACTGACTGCAAGGAACACACCTCACTTCATTCCTGGGAACCCTGAAGAAAAGACACTTTTTCAGTGTTGTTAAAACTAGGAAGGCTAGAGTGATGTATGATAATCTGGAAGGTTTTACTGCTCAATTCAGGTGTATGGGAGGAAGGAAACTTTCTGAAAAAGGATATAATGAAGGTGGTAGGCTGTTATGCTGGGTGGAAGAAGTCAATCCCAAAAGGTAAATAAATATGAGTCCACTTACGCTACATTTTAAAAAAGACAAACTATAGGGCTAGAGAACAGATCGGTAGTTGCCAGAGGTCAGAGGTCAGAGGTGTGTATGACTAGAAAGGGAGTTTTTGGGGGTTACAAGTCCTGATTGTGGTGGGGGCTCCGTGAATACATAAGTTAAAATTCACAGACCTCTACCAACCTCCTCCTCTCCCGACTGGAAGAAGTCAATTTTAGTGTCTGGTAATTTTAAAAGTAAATAAATACTTTGGAAAAGATGGGGAGGCTAACTTCCCAGCCCCTCCACATAAACAGACCTGCTCACCTTCCCTAAGCCACCAGCCAGTCCCTAAAGGATATGAAGCAGCAGGTAAGAGCATGAGTTCTGCAGCCAGACTGCCCAGACTCAATGCCCAGCCCCGCCACTTACTGGCCAGGTGACTGGAGTCACATCACTTAACCTCTTAGTGCCTTTCTTTCCTCTTCTGAAAATGGAATTATGCTGAGAAAGTCAAATCAGTTAACCAGTAAAGCTATTTCCAAGGTCCAGTGCCTAGTAAAATATCAAAGTTAACAACAGAATATAAACTCCATGAGCCAGAGACTGTGTCTGTCTTATTCACGACAGCAGTCCCTGTGTCTGGAACAGGGCCTGGCACATGCTGAGGGCTCAGTGCGGAATGAGTGTGAAGACAAGGTTGTTTGCAGCCCAACACCAAGTAGACAGGGTCAAGAGCGATCACAGTTTCAGATTATGTGCGCCATGACAATCACCTTCACTGATACGACTACTCAAGACAGGCCTTCTGGGGGCTGACAGAAAATCAGGCCTTCTATCTCGGCAATGGGTTTCTCAGATGGTGAAGAGACCGAGCTACATTTCTATTTCAACTTCAAACTGTGAAAGAAAGGAGGTCTTTAACACAATCAGCTCGATGCCAAAACTTCATTTTCATGAAAAAAGGCATCCCTGAAAAGGTTTATAAAAATTGGTTTTTCTTAAGATTAATTTTATTATAAATGTACAGCTGAATGTTCTATTAGAATTTCAGTAGTTTACATAAATGAAGAATCTTTGTCAAATGAAGAATCTCTGCCATCCAAATAATTCTTTTATTATATGCTACACGTATTTTTTAAAATATATATTAAAGTACAAGTTCTAAACATCACCTTTTCCTGTATGTTTCCCTGTCCTAATGACATACTTTACTATAACAAAACACACCCAACAGCTTTCATATAGTTCAGATATTTTTAACCTTATAGTCTAACATTAAGGTGAATCAATTTAGCTTAAATTTTAATAGCTTGAAGAGAGATACATTGAAGTCTCACGCCAAGCGTCTTACCAGGTCAGCCACCCTGCACAAGGAGTCGGAGAGCTCGTCAAAGATTAGCACGGTCTGCGGCCCTGGGGGGGTGGAACACACACGCTCCACCAGCAAGTCCGCCTTCTTCAAGGCCTTCTCCTGTGCAGTACGAAATCCTTCTGGGGCACTGAGCTCAGGAACTCCGAAAAGACCCTGAAATCAAACAAATTGTTCCAGTTTGTAATTCAAAATATGATTTTTTTGGTATTGGGTATACATAACTTTACTCATAAAGGAAAACTTGGTTCCCAGCGGTGCATCATATGAGAATGTCTGGGCTCAGTTAGCACTCTCACACTCCCTGCATCATTCCACACAGATTAGACTTAAAATGTTTTAGGAAGGTGATTTTTCTTCTATTTTTAATTATTTTATAAAAAACAAAAACAGTATGGTACCGGTTCAAAATCCAGTTTTGTCACTACTACAGAACCTAACTCATAAAGTGGTTAAAAGGATTAAATGAGATAATACATGTTAAAATATATGTATATTTTAACAGTGCCTGGCTCACAGAACACATTTAATAGATGTTAGCTGTGTGATCTTGGCGGACCTATCACTCTGCCTAGGCCTAATTTTTTCATCAGTGCAAGAGGAATGGCAATACATACCTCACAGAGCACACACAGGCACTAAGGGTAGAGAGTCTATATCGAGTCCTTACTGACACTGTCGCACAACCACCCAAGTCCAGTACACAGTCCCAGCCACTCCAAAATCGGGAGGATGACCTGATTATCGAGCACAAGGCATTTTAGGAAGATTTAATGAACATGTTAAACTATGTCATACACTGAAACTGGCAGCAAATTTTATACTTTCTAGAAACATTCCATTACCTGGATAAAGACAAAATCACTCATCTAATGGGAATGACCATCTTCTCGTACCAGTTTAACCACACTTGTTATAGCCCTCAGGAAGGTAGAAAAAAAACATTTACTACCATACACAACTACTGCATGCCAAGCAGTGTACTATGTACTTTATATAGGTTCTCTCACTTAAATCCCACAGTCCTAGGGCAAAACCATCACCCTCGACAGATAAGGAAACACACTTTAAGAGGTTAAAACAAACATGTCTGAGGTCACTGATTAACAGTAGGAAAGACAGAACTTGAACCTGCTCCCTGTGTCTCTAAAGCCCACGCTTCCGTATTTCTTCACGCTTCCGTTATTACAAAGTCGCTCCTGAGAAGGCAAGCTCCTAGAGGCAGGAACCCAGCCCCTTATTTTGACCAGCTGCCCAGTATAGCACCTGACACATGGGGGAACTCATGAATGCAACAATTAATAGACCAGATGCTTAACTTTGCAGATTAACTTTGTGCTGCTTGACGTGTTGATTTGGAGAAATACCAAGAGGTAAAACTTTCAGGCCTGATACGGCCTACTTTTCTGCAAGAAGGGATACATGAAATTAACTTTTCAATATATATTAATAAGTTGAAGAAAATATAGACAATTAGGGAAAGGATAGAATCAGGAACTAAGATAAATTTGATCTTTACATTGATTCAATTTGATTCAAGTACAGACTATTTTGGGGGGAGGTTTAGGCTATTCAAATGATTTTATTAAGGGACTTCGGGGGGAGTGTCAAAGGGCTGGGAAGACCATGAGGTCTAACATCCTCTTGGCTTCAAAGCTGCTGAAAAAGCCAAATGCAGACTTATTTTCACTTTCAGCACACCTCCCCACACTACTCTTCAGAATTCTAAATCTCAGACTGCTAGTTACAGTAATGCTAAATAGACTACCTAAACTTTGGGGTTTTTATTTTTTAGTCAAAAAAAATTCACATTATTTGAAAGTGAATTGATATCTAATATCAAGATGTACAAAAGAAAAATAAAGCTAAAATTAGTTACATTTCATCCACCCAAAACCAGGTTTTGTCTTTCCACCTTTCTGCTGAGTACACACACAGTTCCTCTCCTCATACCAATTATGTCACTATCAACATTATGTACCTGTATGTGAGTCAGTGTAGCAAATTTCATACAAAAATTTTAAAACAAAGCTAACGACGAGGATAAAGTAATAAAACAGTCATATCATCAGGCTCCCTGTAACCATATCCTAGATTCCTCTTTGTAAGAAAAGCAATGGTAGAAATAATGAAGAAACAAAAAAGGCAAAAGTAAAAGTTAACAACTTAAAGTGGACAAAATCCACAAATGTGAAGTAGAATAGGCGTCAGGTAAGTCCCTTTCAGCTTGCTTTCTTTTCACCTTTCATTCAGTGAACATAATTGAGGGCCTACTGAATCCCAGACACCGTGCTGGGCCTGCGGATATGAAAATAAACAGGAATCAAAGAATTGTCAGTGACTTTCTGGAGTTACAAACCAGCGTGGTCAGCTCCATCACATCATAGGAAATTAGACGGTTCTCAACAATTTTGTGCTTTAAAAAACAAGGAGAGCCCAAAGTTTTGAAAGAAATTGATGGACTTTTGGACATCAGGGAATTATTGATTACATGACTGAAGGCAAGTGTATCCTTGCGGAGAGAGCTTGATACCGCGTGTGAACTCACAGGGCGTGGTCTCCTATTGCACAAATGCAGGGCGGGAGCAAAAGTGAACTTTAGCCGCGGTTGGACCGAATACGGGGAGAGGGCGGGACCCGGACGGGCGGAATTCAAGCCGCCGCCAAGGTGAACGGTTTGAAGTTCACGTGCAGCGAGGGGCTCACACAGAGGCAGGTGCTGGGTCCCAACTTTGGGGACAGGACCACCAAAGACCGCCTCGCCCCTTTAAACCAGCCCCTCAAAAAGGAGGTGACGGGCGAGGTCACCAAGGGCGCAAACGACACCGTCCAGTACAAAGTGGGCTCGCTGCCCGGCCCCTCCCAGAGCAAACGACCTCGCCCGGATCCCCGCTGTCCACGCGGGGAAGAGGCCCGCGCATCTCGGGGGTCGAGGGAGCCCCTCCCACGCCGCGTACCCGGCGCTCGCCGAACAGGTCCAGGCGGCGGCCTTGGGGCTTGACATTGAAGGCGGCGCCCACGGGCGACCAGCTGGTGCTGACCCCCCGAGCCCGGAGCCCGGACACGAGAGCCGCCGCGCGGGCCCCCAGGCCGCCCAGCCCTCGAGCGGACAGCATGGTGGGCCCCGGGCAGCGCCTTCCCGGGCCGCCGGGTGCCGCGCCAGCACCTCCGTTCCCGCCGGGGGCTCGCGCGCCGCGTTTCCACGGCAGCGGCCCACGCCGCGCCACGTGACGCCCGCGCTTCCGGGTCGGCCTTCCAGGCCCTCCGGACGTGGGCACGTCGGCGTCCCGAGGAGGAGCGTCGCCCTGCCGCCCTCTCGGTAGCACCTGCGGCCTGGCGCCCCCGTGTGCCTGGCGCCAGGGTTCGCCCTTCCCTCCCACCTGACTCGAGGAGCGGGACAGGGTCCGAGGCCACCGGGCGCCGGAGCTTCCGTGAGCGCCAGGGCGGGGTCTGGGTGCCCTCCCCGACCCGACGGGGCCGCTGGGTCGGCCTCCTCCAGAAGGTGGTTGACATTAATCAGGAGGGGTGCCTGGAGATTAAGGAAGGGATCTTGTTAACAGCAAGGTGTTTTATTTTGAGAGGCTTCTGTAGTTGGAGAGGAAAAATACAATACAGCCGACCCTTGAACGACAGGGGTTTGGACTACATGAGTCCATTTATCTGTGGATTTTTTTTTTTCAATGAATATATTGGAAAGTTTTTTTGGAGATTTGCACAATTTGAAAATATTTCTCTAGTTTACTTTATAGTAAGAATACAGTATATAATACATGTAACATACAAAGCATGTGTTAATTGATTGTTAATGTTACCGGTAAGGCTTCCAGTGAACAGCAGGCTATTAGCAGTTAATTTTGAGAAGTCAAAAGTTATGGGTGGATTTTCCGAAGGCCCTGGGGCGTTGGCAGGCCAAACCCTGCATTCTTCAAGGGTCACCTGTAGTTGGAAGAAGGACTGAGAGAAAGCGAGGCTGCCAAAGCCACTGTCCCTCCCATTTTTTTCTGCCTGCTCCAGATACCTGCCACTGCTTGGGGCGGAGCCGGTGGCGGCTGCCGCATGGGGACTCAGCATGGTCCTGGGCCCTTGGGAATAAATCCTGCTGCAGAAGGGAAGCCGGTGGCCGCGTGTGAGGAAGACGACCGCCCAGGAAAGCAAGCAGGAGAGAGAGCCTGCTGCTGCAGCCCTCTGCCAGCTCCTCAAAATGCCATCTCCACCTCGGCTTTCTGCAGGAGCTAGACCCCACCTGACTTGGATACATCAGTGCCTCAGCGCAGACGGTATTGGGGGCTGTGGTCTTCTGTGGCTACGGATGATTCATTTGCCTTGGATACCCGAGGTGTGACTTGTGCAAAGGAAGAAGAACCCAGGGGAACATTTTTTATTCCATGGCAAACTGCAGCCACATGTTCTTAAATGTGCTTTATCTGAAGTCCTTTCAGAGCTTTATCTCAACTGAATGTTTGGGCTTAGAGTAAAGCTCTGCTCATTTTCACATTGCCTGTTGGATTTGAACAGTACTCAGACCTTCTCTAAAGTTACAGAGAGACAGAAGTGCAGACCAAGAGTCGTCCATGAGTCCTACAGATAGCTTCTAACTCCCACCACAACCCCCCCCAAAACAATTTACTTTTGAATGGAGTTTCTTTTCAATTCATCTCCGTAGGGAGAAAAAGCCCAGTGACAACGATGATAAGCAACTATTAAAATGTAGTTAGGACAAGTATCATAATGTACCTATGCAATTCTTTACATCTTGACTATAAATCCTCTGTTTCATTGTGGATATACGGTGAGTTGTGCTTCCATTTTTACTAATCTTTTAATCAAGATTTAAAAGTGCTCGGTGTCTTGTGCCCCAGAGAGTTTGGCATAGTTAGACTTTTCACAACTTGAATCCAGACTCACAGACAACCAGTGAAAAATGATCCCAAATGGCAGATTAGACCCCCCCAATCGCCACCATTTCACTTTAACTTTTCGAAGTCCTTTAAAACATGTTTACATCTCATCTTCGATGTCTGCCCCACACACAAAAAAAGGACTTGTATCCTATGTCCTGGTTGTAAATTGTGCTCTTTTTTCTCTATGCCTCTCTCAGCCTATAAAGTTGTGTTTCTGAAGAGGAGGGAGTTAACACAGGTATTTCCCCTATTCGGGGGAAAAACAGCTTGGAATGACACAGTTCAAAAAAGCCACAGAAGCCAAAGAATAAAGAAAGACACTCAGGCTGGGTAAATAGGATGATCAGTCCTTCTGTAGCTGAGCGGAATTAGAGCAGCAAGTGGAGCAGCCAGGGTGCAAAACTGCAGGAGGGGCTCTTTCTTGGCCCCCTGCATGGGGTGAGCGCCTCTGGCAACTTGACCCCCTGGGTGCCTCATCTGCTGCACCCTCGTCCTGGCTCTGTTCTGGAAGAAACGTAAATTAAGGAAAGGCAATAAAATACCTATGAACAGAAATTATTTCTGTATGTTTCTACAATTTTCCATAACCACAAAGTAACTTTTCAATATTTCATTGCCAGCAGGGTTGCCTGCTTATAACAATGCAGAAAAATCCCATTTTCCCAGGGAATGAAGATATCACAACCGTGTTGACTCAGGTGGAGTACGGATAGAATGGTTCACCCTCAGTCCCAGTTTCAGGGGGCACTGCGAGACAACACGTCCAGGCTGTGGTTTGGAAAATGCTGCAGCTGGAATATGCATTAAGTGTGTGTCCTTTGGCTTCATTATAAAATGCTCTCCTAGTAGGAAAGTACATCAAGTCAACGTAGACATAAGTAATACTCCCCGAGTTTTAGAGGACGATTGAAACCATACAAAATGCTTCAGTTCAACCACTGTTGCCCAACAAGAGACCAGGTGGGACACAGGATACATAACGCACTCAATTCAAATTCCTTCGTCATGACTGGAACAGCAACACATCTCAATTCTCCGTCTTGGGCTTTTTCAACTATAATCAAGCTGACCCTCTCCTTGGACCCTAGACCATTTAAGATTCTTTTCAACAAAAGCAATAGTACCAACAGTAATAACAAAGACTTGCATCAGACCTGTTTAAGCCAACAGAATTTGTTGGCTCACACAAAACAGTGCAGGGGTATCTCTGCCCTGAGGTGCAGCTGGATTTAAGGGCCCAAACAATGTCACCAGTTCTGGTCATCTCCAGCTCTGTTTGGCTTTGCTGTCAGTCTCTACGGATGAGCACGATAGCTGCCAGCTGGAAAAGTTCTTGCCTTTTTTTCAATAGGTCTTCCAAAGTTGCAGACGGAATCTCATTGGCTCTGGTCGGGTCAAATACTATCTTGGAAATAGTGACCAGGACCAGAAGGAGGTGCTATTTCAATCAGCCAGGCCTGAATCCCACGTCCCCTCAGTGTACAGAGTGGACAGCACGTGGAAGACTTCCCCTGAGTGGTACTGGGATACTTTTCCTTAGAGGTCAGGGAGTGGGTGGCCTGAGGGCAGGTTTCCCTTTTATTCCATTGACATGATAAATTCATCCCTCTCCTCTCCTTCCAGCTGTACCTCTGGTGTCTCTGTCCAATAGCTGTTTTCTTTTGCATCGCTCATTTAAAAATGTTACAAGGTAAATAGTGAAAAAAAATCGAATGGGCTTGGCCCTGCTGGGTTTGGGCCTGTTTGGACCCCTGATCTTTTCTCCTTCCTGCTTCTGTCTCTGTGACTCTCTGTCCCATGCCTTGCCCACCCTGGCCTCACAGGTTCACGAATGAAGAATTTCACCCTGGATGACCTACACCATAGATCTCTCACTGACTTAAATGATTTAGATGATGAGACTGGGACACGGAGTTGATATTTAGATGAGCTTTTTAGAGCTGATGCTGAAATCATTAAGCCCTTGGGGAACGTTGGGATGGGGTGAAGGTATTTCGCCCCTGGAAGGACATGAATGTGGGGGGAGGGCAGGCTGTTATGGGTTGAATTGTGTCTCCCAGAAAGACATGTTGAAGCCCTAACCCTTGGTATCTGCGCATGTGGCCTTATTTGGAAACAGAGTCTTTGCAGATGCAATCAGGTTACAAGGAGGTCGTACTGGGTTAGGGTGGGCCTAGCCCCAGTATGACCAGTGTCCTTATAAGGGGGAAATTCATACACAGACACAGAGGGAACAACAGAGGTAGAGCTTGGCCTGACAATTCCTCAAGCCACAGAGCATCTGGGCTTCCCGAAAGCTAGAAGCAGCAAGGAAGGATTCTTTCTTCAGGGCTTTGGAGAGAGCCTGGCTCTGCTAACACCTTGATTTTGGATTCTGTGGCCTCCAGAGCTGAGAGAGGGAAGTTCTCTTGTTTGAAGCCCCACAGTTTGGGTTACTTCGTCATTGGCAGCCCTGGGGGACTAATACCGATGGTAGCCTGGCAATTGGTTTACTAAACAACTATCTGTTGAATTGAATGGCCATGAAAGCCTAAGTTAGAAAGTGTGCAGAGTGTTCTGCAGCTTCTGGGATATGTCACTGTTGCCAACTTAAAACTTTCATTAGTCACTATGTGGAATATAAATATTTTCATTTTCTTTCTCCCTAATGTCCTCAGAAATTCAGATGTGAGAAAATTATGATATGGCTCCTTCAAGCCCTAAAATGATACCAAAACACTTCTTACAAAAAAAAACACACCCAAAGGATTCTTCAGATAACGGGAATGATGAAAAATATTACATACATTATAATAAACACTGCCAAGAATTTTAAACTGTATTCTTGGGAAGAAGTAAGGTACATGGGATCAGTTTTAGGGGTAACTATCCTATTTCACCTTTTTGTGATTATTACCGCAATGAGAGCGATTAAGAGAGTACTAACAGCGGTTTCACTGAGCTAATTCTGACGGGTGAGGAGGCAGATGTATGAATGCGTCTCCTGCGTTAGCTGCTGAACAAAAGGAAGCCTGTGAAGGTGGTGTCGTCGTCCTCGTCGGCAAACAAGCCGTTAAACCTCTCCCCGCCTGCTGCCTGCAGCCACACCTCGTCCCCCAGCTTCAGCTGCAGCACGGTGCCCCCGGAGGCCTGGTCCTCCGAGCTCATGTACCCATCCTTGGTGTGCAATAGCTTTACCCCATTTTTGACCAAAGATACCTGGACATTCCTGGAGAAAACAGTGACGTGGTAGGTGAAGTAATAGACCCCGGCAATGTGGCAAGTGAATTTCCCTGTGGCTACATCGAAATGGTTGAATTCGTTATACAGGATCCTGTCGAATTTAACGGGGGCGTCTGAAGGAGGAAACTTGCTCAGCACTGTAAGCCCCACAGTGAAAGCGCTTTTTGGCAGGACTGGCGTCTCGCCGATTTTTCCTTTTTCTCCTCGATCCCCTTTCCAGCCTCTCATTCCCCGGACTCCCGGCTCACCTTGGGGCCCCCAGGGTCCAGCTTCTCCCTTGGGACCAGGCTTCCCAAGGGGGCCTGTGGGACCAGGCAAACCCATCGGGCCTGAAGGCCCAATGCTGCCCTGAGGCCCTTCCGGACCGAGGGGTCCCACGTCACCTTTGTCCCCCTTCTGCCCTTGGAAGCCAGTCTCTCCTTGGAGGCCCTTCTCTCCCATGGGACCAACGACTCCCTTCGGCCCATGTTTCCCGGGGGACCCTCTGGAGCCTGGATCACCTTTGATGCCTTTTGCTTCAACTCTGCCATCTGCTCCTAAGAGAGAATGAAGGAGGAGAGGGTCTGTGAAGCATTACCTTGTGAAAAGCAACTTTGGTTTTTCTATTATTGGGCCTACAAATGAGATAAAGTGGTATACATGTTCAGTATATGCTCAGGGTTTGAAAATTAATTCACACCTGCATTGTTCACACACACACACACACACACACACACACACACACACACACACACACACACACACGGAAAACACCTTTTGACTTCTGTCTACGAAGTGAGTGCCAGGTTTCACGCTAGGAAATACAAGTCTTTACCATATGAGTCTACTCTTTGGCCACTAAACACTGCCGATCCTGGAGAGGACACACCTTTTAGAATAGGGATCTACAAGAGGCGGATGAACTCAGGCTACTTTGAGTGAACTGACACTCAGCCTCTACGACATGCGATGTTCCCTAAAAAAGCCCTCCCTGAAGCATGGACGCTAGATCACACAAAGCCTTCAGTTCTGCATGCAGGCTCGGCGCTTCCCTGTCCCTTCCACCCCAACTGGAGAGTGCTGGTAACGAGCACGGATTCTGGAGTTAAATGCCAGGATCCCATCCTGTCTCCACCACTTACGCACGATGGACAGGAGGCCGGCTGGTTAGCCACCGACCCTCTGCTCCTCATCTGTGAAGCTGGGATAATAACACTACCTCATCACAGGCAGTGCACATGGAAGAGCGTGGCCCAAAGGGAACATGATACGTGTCTGCCGCAAGACCACTTCTCCTCCCCACAGTGATGGCCGCCGGAGTCCTCCTGCCCTTCAAGGGCCGCCCTCTCCCTGCAGTGCTGCCAGATGCCCTGAACCAGAATTCAGTGTCACTCTTCAATGCTCAGCCACTGAATCAGGCTTCAGCAGCCAGTGGCCACAGGCCAGACCCAGCCTCCCGCCTGCCTGCAGAGCTCACAAACTAAGAAGGATTCACATTTTTACATGGTCACAAATAATACTCCCCAATATATGAAAATTATATAAAAATCAAATTTCTGTTTCCATAAATGGAATTTTGCTGGAATACAGCCCCACTAATTTGTGTAGCCCCTGTGACTGCTTTTTGTTGCAATGACAGGCTGAGTAATTGAGACGGGGACCATGTGAGCCTACTGTCTGGCCCTTTATGGGAAAAGTTTGCCAATCTCTGCACTGAACCATTGAGCTCTGGAAAACAAGAACTGTGTGCCTTTATCACTGGGTCATCCTCAGAGCCTGGTAAAGACTTGTCCTTGGTGAGCACTAAATAATTATTGTGAGATCATTAATACTTCAGAATTAGAGCTTGGTAAAATGGAACAATTTCTGACCCCGCTCTCCTTTCTCTCCATTCATTCCATCCTTCCCTGGACCACCAGGCTGTCCCGGGTCTCCTAGGTGGAAAAGAAGAAAATAGACAAGAGTTAAAATTCCATCTGTGATTTTCTGAGACGCTGCTCTCCGTCAGCAGTGTAGACAGCAGAGTCGTGGGATGACCCCAGTCCTGACACACTCCGCTTAGAGCCGTGCTGCTGAGCGAGCAGCAGGGTGCTGAGCTGTGTGAAAGACGGGAATGAGGGAAGGAGCTGGGTGGGCTCCCTGCACCCAGCTCCGGGGAATGTGTGTGCAGAGGACACAATCCGTTTTTCTCGAGGTGACTGGATGTTGCAGCGCAGGGTAGCTTTCTCACTTGTCCTTTTCTATCACTTGCGGAGAGAGGTGGAAGGTTTACTACAGAGGAGCTGGGGAGGGCGCAGTTCCCTCCAGACTCTGGCCTCCCCCACAGCAGCAGACACCCTGTGCTGCAGCCCCACTGACCCAGCTGTGGGGTGACAGGGGCAGGCTGGGCCAGGTTCCAGGACAGCAAAGGACTGACACGGGCAGATCTGTGTCAGCGATAATGCCCGGTCCCCTGGGATGCCAGGCAGGGCCGGGAGCCCACGCTGGTGCCGTGGGGTCTCTGAGCCCCAGCAACCCCTATGCTCACCTCCTCCTTTCCATCCCTCTCACTCCTCTCGCTGTTCTGTTCCAGCGGTATAAGCCTTCCTCTCCTTCCTTCTTTCTGGCTTCCTTGCTTAATTCTCAGCTCTCCATTCTCTACAACAGTGGCCCCCAAACTTTCATGAGCATGCACCTCGAAGTAGCAAAGGGAACATGTGCTCTTAATCAATGATCATTTGTGTACTTATAAATTATGTGCAGGTGATGTTCTAAAAATGTGTTTTATGTAAAACACGCTCATGAATACATTTGAAGAGGGTACGATAAAGATGAAGTTAATTTTTAGTATGAGAAATGTGGCCGAATATGCTTCTAAGAAACATGTTATATATAATATATATAAATTCTATACCAAACACATATGCTGTGAAGAAATATGTAAAACTTGAAAGAATGGATACCAGTGAGGAAGGAGAGAGGTTCAAAAGGAGGGAAATAGAGAAATTTGGTGTTGGATATATGAGCATTTGTCTCTATTTTTTATCTATCATCTATGTCCTTTTGTGTATATAAATTATTTTATACTAAAACTTTTTATATTAAAATTTCATCTATTTGGAAATAAATCCCACAAACACCCGACTCTTGAGTCCGAGAGAAAGAAGGACAGCAGAAGGTAAGACTATCACCCAGCTCGCCTGGCTGGAAGTGCGCTGAGCTGCAGAAATGCCGCCTTGGGACTGGAGCTAAGCATGCTCAGAGATTTTGAGAGACAGCTAGACTGTGACTCCGGGAGCCCGAGGTCATGCCTCATGCCCAACTTTCAGTGAGCAGAGTCTAAATCAGAAATTCTGAAGCTTCATGAACAACAAGCACAGAGGACGGCTGCCCTGGGGACGCCACTGCTTCCTGCGTCTGGAGGGCACAGGCTCTGAGTTTTGTGCAGACTGGGTGGAGGCCTCCAGAGCCAGGCTCTGTCAGGAAACCACTGCCCAGGCGAGGGTAGCCTGCCAGTGAGAGCATATGTGAAGAAATGGGGGCATTCAGAGGCAGCTGGACAATGACTGCATTGTCCACTCCAAGGAATGGTGCAGAAGCAGGTCCACAGAGAAGCTGCCAAGAAACTCACAGGAGAAAAGCCAGCACCAGGCCATCTTCCTCAGAGGGCACCAACATCTGATTTTAATGGTGCCAGCCAAGTGGGATCTTCTGCACCTCTTCTCCCTGCCCAGCCCCATCTCTGGAGTCAAGGGCAGTCCTTGCAGTGAGGAAGGAGAGTGGAAGAGAAAGGTGGAGGAAGTGTGAAGACACATACACGTCCTGTACACGTCCGTGCACACCCACGCACATGCGTGCACACATACACACACACTGTGGTCCCCAAGGTGGGGTAGAAGAATGGATTTCTTTACGACTGAGGTTTTGCCATTCACTTGGTCTGGCCTTTTTACAACAGAAATGAGACAGGTCTAGTGCCTAAAAGGGACATGGACTAACTGTTGATGCTATCCGGCATGAGACCCCACGGAGCAGATTTGCAGGGCGATGGTTGGGGAGAAATGACATCGCTGCTTCCTGGTGACCCTCTGCCTCATCCACCCACCTAGTAATCCTGCTAGGCCGCCAAATGCCACGAGCAGAGAAACCCCTAGAAACACCCAGACTTCCATTCAGCTCAGGCAGACTTCCCACACCAAGTCATTCGTTCTAATACTTCTTTCTCCCAATCTTAACAAAAGCTTTTTAAACACCCATATCCCACAGCGTTTTCTGACAAACCATTAATTTTAGTCCATCCTGAAATTGCTGTGTATTATTTCAACCATTTTTAATACAGCCAGAGGCATATCTAATCTTCTGATTCGATTAAGAAGTCTCAAAAGAGGCTTCCAAAGGTTTATCCATCCTTAAGTGTGGTGATGTTTTTATACTACTTAGTGTATTGCTGAGAAAAATATGACAGTTGGTATTCATGTTCCACACACAGCCCTGAATGTCTGGTTAATTGGGGTGCTTTTTTCTATTAATAACTGATATGTCCTGCTACAATTTACAGTTAGGATGACGTTCATTTTAATGAATGCAAGTGTAAATTCATATACCCAAAGTCTTAATAAGGTTTTTGCCCAACTTCTTGTCAGACCTGACTAGTTCGATGGTTGTTTTTCCCTAGCACTGTACTAGCGAAGCGTTCATGCGGAGGACAGAAGTGACGGCTCTGCTATAGTCACTTGGTGCTTGAATGCTTGCATTATCCAGGCCACCTTCAGTCCTCCGTTTCTTTGCAGTTTCTTAGGCACCCATCTGTTTGTGATGGTTCCATACTATAATCTGAAAACTCCCCCAGCTGGGGCCCAGACACCTGCAACATGCCAGAGCTCCCTGAAGGTCAGTGAACACGTGCGGGCTCCCTGCCGGGTGTTCACGCTGTGGGGCTCCCGCCCTTCCCACAGGACCCTACTGCAGGCCTCCAAGGACACATGCCCATCTGCAGATGGACAAAGCGAGACCACCCATTTCAATTCATATGTGAAATATTTTTAAAGCTCAATTTTATCTTTTAAAATATCAGTAGAGGTTTTGATGTTTTCTTCCTGTGCCCAGACAGACCAGTCTGCTCATGTCTTAGGTATGTGACCCTGTCTATGGCCAGACCAGGGCTCAAGAACCCCGTTCGAAAACTAAGCCTCTCTAACTAAGCTGGTGTTCTGGAAACCATGCACACATCCTGGCTTTGGCAAAATCTCCTTCCCAGAGGCTGGGTCCTGTCCCCAACATATGACATAGACACCTAACCAGTCACTGCATGACCTCAGTTTATCATTCGTTTTTCTATTCTCTGTCGCTCTGCATCATCTGCCCTACCAGTCGTCACCTCTCACCTGCGCTGCCCTGAGCGCTCTCTGCGAAATACCTGGCAACCAGGTCCTCCTACAGCCCATGTGTGCAGATCCATCATGCCTATCATCTGAAGCAGAAAGACCTACACCCTGATGAGGGTCCAGTATCAGAGATGATGGCTGACAACCAGCCAGCCCCACTGGAGGAGGAAACCCGTGAGGCCAGGGCTCTGTTGGGCTCCCAGCGCCTCGCTCCGAGTCTGGCGCGGAGCAGGCTCTCAGTGTTTCCTGGGTATGGGTGGATGAATGGAGGAGGGGTGAGCAGGTAGGTGATGACCCCACAGGCAATGAAGGATGCAGGGACAAAGGGAAGGGCCGCCGGAGGCCTCCGTGGGCAGGTACCTGCTTCCCCTTTGTCTCCCTTTGCTCCGTCTCGTCCATCTCTTCCAGGTAAACCGTTGTGCCCAGGATTCCCGGGGATGCCAGAGTGCCCTTGCCTGCATGTGTCCTGGGACTGCATGCTCCCTGTGCAGACTCCCACAGCAAGCAGGAGCCACCAGGCCCTCATGGTGACAACAGAGCTGAACTGAAAAGGGAAACACACACTAGATGGAGAAACCTTTGTTGCTGGGGCCGCAGACACAGCCTGTGTCCCCTCACAACGGGGAATGGACCCGCCCCTAGTCAGGCTTGGACAGAATGGCCAGGGCAGGCAAGGGCGGAAGCTGGAAGCTGACAAAGCCACTCACAGTCAGAAGGAACACATGTGATGAGGACACTGTCAATGGTGAGTGAGCAAGGAGAAAGCCGATTCCAAGTCAGGAGACATTTCACTGTGGGCAAAGCATTTGTTTGGAATCAGAGAAGAGTAAGACTTCTCTCACAGGACTGCTGTAAAAAACAAATCTGATTGCAATTTTGCATGACGGTCCATTTTGAATAGTAAAGCAAACAGAATGAGCATTTGACCCAGTGATCCCAGCCCTGGGTATGCATGCAAAAGAATTGGAGGCGGGGACTCCAGTAGATATTTGTACACCCATGTTCAGAGCAGAACTATTTACAACAGCCAAAAGGTAGGAGCAACCCGCCTGTCCTTTGACACATGAATGAATGAATAAAATGTGGTATTATCCATACAGTGGAATATTATTAAGTCTTTAAAAGGAAGAAGATTGTGACACATGCTACAACCCGGAGGAAGCCTGAGAATAGTATGTTCAGTGAAATGACCAGACACAAAAGGACAGATATTGTATAACTCCATTCCTATGATCTATCTTGAAGAGGCAAATTTACAGAGACGGAATGTGGAGTGGTGGCCGCCAGGGGGCAGAGGAGGTAGGACCGGGGAGTCAGTGGTTAGTGAGGACAGTTTCAGTTTGGGAAGGTGCTGCTGTGGAGACAGACAATGGTGAGAGCTGCACAACAACGCGAATGTGCTTCGTGGCCTGAGCTGGACCCTTACAAGTGGTGAATGTGGTAAATTTTATGTTATGCATAGTTTACCACCATAAAAAATAAAATTAGACAAAAAAACAATGAAGTGTTGCAAGTGGTCCTTCAATGACTGGCTGTACTCTTTGGGTTAAGGTTTTATATTTACGGGAGGCCACTGGGAGGAAGGGCACGCAGTTGGAGAACGGCACTTCCAGGGCCCCCATCAAGTTATTGGTTTGCTTTCTAACCTCATCAAGAGCCAAGACAACACTGGGGATGAGGTGGGGGCAGGTCTGAAGGAGAGGAGTTAACTGGACAAAGTGCTCTAGACAAAAAATCCTCCCAGTTACATCTGGCAGCAGTATGAAAACACAGATCTGCAGGACCCCCCCCTGGCCAGGTCACATCCCCCCATGGTGGGGCACCTGCCCCTCGCTTTCATGGCACCAGTCAGAGTATAAAGGTTATGTTCATTTATGTGATTGTGTAACTAAAAATCTAGCTCCCCGTCTAACTGTATTTTCCCCAGTATAGCACTTAATATTAAGCCTGGAACAGCAGGTGGAATAAATGTGTTGAATGAAAAGAATGTTATCATGGCAGGTACCTCAGGACTTAAAAACAACTAATGACAGAAGGCTGGTGCACCTGCTCAGAACCCAGATCCTCATGCAGGGCTGAAGGCCACGTACACCTGTACGGCCCTTCGGAAACTTGGAGAGAAAAGACATCCATGTCTTTGACCCAGTAATTGCATCCCTAAAATTCTTAATAATCCAAAATTTGAGTGCCAGGGATAATAACCATAGCTTTATACATAATAGGAAAAAAAGTGCATACTACAGAATGTGCAATGATAAGTAGTTTAGTAAGCAGAATATTATGTAATTACTTTAATAATTATGAAAGTCATGTAGAAATATGCAACAATATGTGGAATTTTTTAAAAGTTGATTTAAATGCCATGCGCATTATGACTGTACCTATGTAATTACATATGCATACAGCCAAAAACTAGAAGCAAATATATCCAAATAGCCGAAAAAGACAAGTATCAAATGATTTCACTCATATGTGGAGTATAAGAACAAAGAAAAAAACTGAAGGAACAAAACAGCAGCAGACTCACAGAACCCAAGAACGGACTAATAGTTACCAAAGGGAAAGGGACTGGGGAAAATGGGCGGGAAGGGAGGGATAAGAGGGAAAAAGGGGCATTACGATTAGCAGATGTAATGTTGGGGGGGCACGGGGAGGGCAGTACAACTCAGAGAGGACAAGTAGTGATTCTATAGCATCTCACTACGCTGATGGACAGTGACTGTAATGGGGTTGGTGGGGGGGACCTGATGAAGGGGTAGTTTAATAATCGTAATATTGCACATGTAATTGTAAATTAATGATAAAATAAATTATATTAAAAATATATATATCCAAATAAGCATGGTTGCTTTAAAATGCTGGGGTCATCATGGGAGTTTTTCCATTTCAAAAGGTGCTTTTTTACAGTGTCTATAATGATATTTCTAGATATGTGTATTTTTAAAACCAGCTGGATTCTGTCATCTATATAATTACATATCCATCTAACGGGAGCCTCTACACATCACAGGGTCCAGTCTGATGCAAACAGAGTATTTTTGGAAAAGGAAATACAGATGTTTCCCTTTTACATCACAAACTTACGTCACTTTAGGAAATTGAGTTGAACTTTCCTAGAGCCAAATTCCATAAGTAACGTACACTCAGAAGTGGCTGGTAGTAGTCAACTCTAAACTGCAGAGATCAACCTGTGAGGGGGGCTATGTTTTTCCTTTCCAATAATTTTCAAAATGTGTGCTACAATTATTCCAATACTAAAATGATCACAAATCAGGAAGGTGTCAAATTGTGATAAATTCCATAACTCTTTCCCTAGTTGTGCCTGCTTGATATAGGCAGGGATTTTGTTTAGCTTGTTCATTCCTCATACGCAGCATGTAGACAAGCTCCAAATGATCTTGAATAATTGAAAATGCTTTGCTTCCAAATAAGTGGTGAAAAAAGTTGTGGCATTATGTCTAATTAGGAAATCTAGAAGAAGGACATGAGGATTTGCACGAGGAAAATAAAAATTATATTAATATGTCATCTAAAAAAATGAATTACATCTGTGCTGCTCACAAAACCATAGGCTGGATCCTCAGGCACATGAGTTCAACCAGTTAATATGCTCAACTTTTAATTCCTATCTGGTGTTTCTCCAGAATGTACTAGAACTAGAACACATGCTCTTCTCCCATCCTTTCCACCCACCCTCCCTTCCCCCCTGCCTCTCTCCTCCCTGGATTGCTGACCCCACCTGCATCTGTTCTCCTCCAGCACCTACACTGGGAATCACTTATTAGGCACCAGCCTAGGTTATAGTTTTTTGAAAACAGCAGCCGCATCTCTTTACTTTCTTATTTTTAACATCACAAATATTTGTTGAATGACTGACTGAATGAATGAAAGAAGAAGGAAAGGAGGGAAGGGAAAGGAAAGGAAAAGAAAGAAAAGGAAAACGAAAAACATTACCCTGGTTCCCACTGGGTGCACATCACCCCACAGGAAGGTGACTGGGTAGTAAATCGAATCCTGTCAATGCTTCTGGTGGAGAACCCTAGTTTCCCAGCACCTCTTCTCACCTTCCTTCAGGGAACAGAAATTCCAGCTAGCGTGTGGCCGCCCACAATAGACTACATTCCCCAGCCTCCCATGCAGCCCACATACTACCATGAAACAAAGAGTCTAGCCAGCGGTAAGTGAGCAAAAAGGATATGGGCACACTGGGGACCATGACCTTAAAGGGAAGGGGTGTAACCCCCTTCCCGTGACTGAGATATGCACGGGTGGTGAGCCATGTTAGACTCTCCAAGGAGGACAACACTTGGGGGATAGAAAAATCCTGGTCTCTGGTGACTGCCCAGACCAGCCCCGCCCTATCAGCCCAGCTCTGCCGTGATGAAAAAACACATGACTAACTTGTTTAACACACCGTTTGGGGTCACTTGTACATACAGCTAAGCCTGCATCTTGACAAAGTCGGGACTTCTACTATCAAAGATGCAGGCACACATCCAAAGTGAGGAAGGTTTGTGGACATCTATAACCAGTTAGCCCCACAGTCAGAGCTGCTGAGGACTCACTGGGAATACAAACCAACATCTTTAAAAGCTGACGGTAGTCACTGCCTTAGATAGATTAAAATAATCAATGTGAATGGATGTAGTCCTTCTGCTGAGTGTGAAGTTCACAGAGTGAGACCCTGGGAAGCAGCCGAACTGCTGACATGGTTACAGGCAACGGGACACAGTCTACACATAACTTTGGAGTTCCTGTTTTTTAGACCCAAATAAAATAACATTTCTGGGTTGTTTCTCCTAAACTTTACCAATATTTCTCTTTCACTACTGGATTTCTTGATAGAAGGTTATTCCATGTCCCTTCTGATTTTCTCCAAGGACATAATGTCCCTAATTCATGACCAAGATGAATGGTTTCCGCACTTCAAGATTCTTAACTTCCCCCACACTAAGATTTAATAAAGACCTGTCAGAGTCCAGCTGGGTAATCTTTACCAGGTGTCCAAATCCCCTCGGAGCCTCTGCTTCCTTGTACATAGAGAGCAAGGAATGAACTAACCCCCAATATCCCTCCCAGATTTGAGTTCAAAAATCTAAAAATCTTGAAGCTTCTTTCTTTGACTACCTTTTCTTCCATGTGCTCTATACATTGTGCACTTTATGTATTTCTTCTTCAACATATGTTAAGGTCTTGTTTTTAAACTACACAATGTAAGTATAGCCATAAGTATAAAATATATACGTTAAAATTTGTGCAAAATGTAAGCCTCTCTAGAAAGGTCTGCTCTTCCTGTGATTTATTCCAACCCTCCTCCCAACCTGTTGGCAGAGTTCTGGCAGAAGAACCTCAAAATCTGCTTTTCTCTCTTTAGCCTCTTGCTCAAAAGTGAATTTTGGAATTGGCTTACTCATTTCCTACCCCAAACTCTACAGACATCTACCTTCTTTGCAAGTAACTAAGCAGGATTATCACACACTGATAATATAAGAGTTGTTTTAGGACTCAGAAGCCTTGAGTTGAGTTTAAAGGAATTGTTTCCTAATGCACTTACCTGAATCCCAGGGCTGCAGGCTGCGCTCAGGTGCTGTGCCGACCAGGAATCACCAGTGAACTAAATAAAATCACACCTTCCTGCCATACAATTCCCTTGTGGATATATCAGCAAAACAGCAGGAAGGGGAGGGAACAGAGTAAAGCACAAGATGTCTGTCTTGGAAGAACTTCAAAAATGGCAGCAACACTGGAATCAGGTAGCATCTTCCACCTAGTTTAGAAAACTTAGCTTTTTCCCGTCCTTTTAAATAAAATTGAGAGAAATCAAGGTACACGTTGACATGGAGTCTGGAGGAAGGAATCCCCACTGTGGGTTTCCTTCCTGGAAGTACCAACTGTGCCTTTCCTCGATCAGCCTCTCAGCCGACCTTGGGTCAGTTATGGGCCAATGGGACAAACCTGAAGGTGAACAGGTGTCCAGACTCGGCCATTAGGACCGACAGCATTAACTAGGATCTTTGCAACTTTTGTATGCTTCCTTTAATTTGGGCATTTGTGTACACAAAATCTAATGCCCATCTCTTCATGCACAAACACCCCTAACCTGCCACTGAGAAAAACATGGTGAGACTGTGTTTTCAATGCCATATAATCACTGATTTTTAAATTTTCCTGATCAGTGTCCATGAACATTGGCCTCTAACTTAAAGATAGCCACAAGAGGACAAGTGTGCCCAACACCGCGCCTCACGGGTGCCCAGCCCTGAGCTGGATTGCAGAGGCCACTAGACAATGGTGTACGTGGGGCAATCTCTTTTAAAAGAGGTAACCCCACACCCCATCTCAAGTTTCCTCATACACAGCAGGGCAGCACAACACCCACAGGGCAGCGGCAAGGGTCAATTAGTTAGTGTGCGTCAGTTAAGCCGGTTTCTCCCCACTCCGACTCCCAGCCCTCCCCTCTTGGGACCCTAGCCCCGAGCTGCCATCAGTGCTTTCCCCGTCTCTCCCTCAGCTCGCCCCCAGCCCGCTCCTGCACACACGCTGCCCCCATTCCCTTCCTCCAGGTCATCCTCTGTGGGTGTTCCCAGGCCCATCCTTTCCAGCTGCCCCCTGGCTCACTCCATCCTGCAGCCTGGTCCCAGTCGCTCCTGAGGTGAGCAGTGCACTGCATTAACCACCGGAGAGCTGCCCAGCATTCTTGACACCGAGTTCCCACCTGCCGCCTGCCATACTGCCCTGAATGACACTGGGCCCACCCGCCACCCGTGGCAGGATGTGGGAACTGCATCTCCTCCGGACACCCGGTTGCTGGCTCAGCATCCCTCACACCAGCCTCCTCTCCTGCCTCACTGTGCCCCTGGGTGCTCTCTTCCAAGTCGTCTCCCTGCCTTGGCATTAAACCTGTGCTTTCCTCTGCCACCGCAGTGAGCTTATCTGGCCGCAGCTTTCCTCACCCTTAACTGCCTACAAAATGAAACCCTGCACCTCACCACAGGCTGCAGGTCCCTTGGGATCCTGCTCGGCCATTTGGTGTCCCATAAGGCACATGATGGCTTCCACGCTGTCCTGCACTGGGCCCTGTGCGGGTCCAGCCTCAGGACCCTCCTTCCTGGGCCGCCCCTTGCGTGGCAGTCACCAGAGACGCTGGGGCCCCGAAGCCCTTCCGTAACGTCTGCACCCTGCTGTTGTGCAATTCGCGTGGGGCCTTAATTACACCTTCACGGGTGTCTTCCCTTTCTGACCACATGCTCCTTGGGAGGATCACCCATTTCAACTCTCCATGGTGGACAGGGCAGCAGTTCATCTGTGGGAGGGCATGTGTGTCACAGCTCTTCTGAGAAATTGCACTGCCCTCTAGTTTCACTGCTTCCTCTTTACGGGACCATGTATCAGCCGTGGAAGCCACCTTTTGAGAGGCAGACTTTTGGGTTCCTTGTGCTTTCACCTTCCTCCAGACCCCTAAGATAAACCCTCTCTTCCGGTCCAAGGGACCAGATCAGCTTGGGAAGTAGGTGGATGTTGAGAGTAAACAAAAAATGGGACTAGCTGCTCGGCAACCTTTATAGGAACTGACTACAGTCACAGCGGACAATGGGCTATTGACTTTTCTTCTGAGCTGTTAGAGAAGGAAATTCTCATGTACCCCACCCCCAAGGGTAAGTAAGCAAGCCCGGGGCCACCAGCAGATCTGAGCGGGGGCCTGATTTCCTGGGGTCAACCGCTGGGGAATGACAGCTGCATGAAGGCGTGTCCCACGTTCTGTTCATTTCCCTTCCACTGTGAGCAGCAAGAGCTGCAGCTACAACAGAGGGCTTCTCACCTCCAGTTTGGGTTTTACCTGTCTTGAGCCAACTGTCACTGACGTTTGTTTCCCAAGCCAAGCGGCACCTGTCAGTCCCCTCAGAGTCGTCTGTCTTTCTTTATCCCACAAGCTAGCCAACCTAGCTAGTGGTTTGATCCAGCTCAGTGATGGATGAGTCTTTACTGAAAAGAAGTCTACCTCCATCCAGCATTTACAGCAGGCAATAAGCTACAAATTCCAGAAACAAGCCTAGGACTCATTCTCCATTAAAAAAAAAAAATCTATCATACTTTACTATTCGAATGTATTACTAGAACCACTTGGCAAATTAATTTTAATATACAGATAACAAAACAAATATAGATTCACATCATTTACAAGAAATTCAAATAACATTGTAAATAATTTTTTTTTTTTTTTACAAAAACTTCATTCAACAAACATACATACACACCAGGTTCAAGCAGTCCTGTACAGCACACGTCAGCTGTCAGCAGCTGGTTCATCAGCTCGGAGGCTGTCACTTGATGATTACAGATAACGTTGTCTTGATGCTGGTCAGTTGAATTTAAAGGAAAAGGTCACCAAAAGCTTTGCAGAGGAGGTAAGTCAAACACAATCGATATTAATATTTATAAAAAGGACCAATTATTAAAGTACAGAACCAGTTAAAGTATTTTCTGAATACAAATGTCGATGCCCATGAAATAACTAATGGAAATAATAAAGCTAACTGTTGTAGCTAAGTACATGTGCATCAGATATTTAAGCTTCTGGTTTTTGGTTTGTTTTGTTTCAAGATCAGATTTTGTTTTTCAAAATCTTTTGAACTCCACTTTCACTGCATCCGTCCTGAGAACATTAGTCAAGTAAAATTTTAATAAGGGGAACAACTCGTAGGTTGAGCTTATTATAGGGAAAACTGTGTTTGCAGTTTGACGTAGCTGATCTGTGTCCGGCATATCCCTGGCCTGTGAGCCACTGAAAGGACATTTATCCACACCTGTTAGCACTGTGCTCTGATGGACACATCTGTTTATCGTTTCCTCAACAAAATAGTAACACAGCAATTTTCTCCCTAACTCCAGGTATCAGGCTGTTTCTCTTCCGGTAGGTAACTTAAGTTGAGTGGTATTGAGGGAGACCAACAATTTGGGCACGTAGAGATTTCCAACTGGTTAAAATGCTGGGTGATCATGTCATGGCTTTTACAAAAGATTTCTGTTGTGAAACAAACTGTGATACACACACTTTGGCTCTGTGTCTAGACAATGGCAATGTCGTATGGAAGGGATTTTCTGGACAGGCATGGAGATGGTCTTTGTTGGGATTAGGTATAAAAAGGCCTAACGATATTCATAAATAGTGTGGAGATGGGAGTGAAATGTTTTCAACTACAAAATCAGATTTAGCAGGGGAAAAACTATGAAGATGGTTTATGCAAAACTATCTCAGGAAAGCTCTGGCAAATTGCTGTCACTCTTTTTCTACCTTGCAGATCAAAGACAAAGTGTGCTGTGTCCCAGGGTTTTATAAATATTCTACCTCATGACTGTTTACAGTCTACTGCAAGGTCATTGCAGAGTTTAGGTATGATCAAAATTTAAAAGGTTGCTTTTGACTCCAGGCCATTTCAACTGCTATTCAACAGAGCTGGCAAATTCTGAAACATGAATGATGGAGTAAGTAGAATTCATCAAAATGTTATGCCATCTCTCCTTCTCTCTCTCTATTTTTTGGTCCATCCATTATTATGCAATGTAGGGTTATAAAGAGAGAAAGTCAGATTCCCACTGAAATTCACAGATACTCCATATATTTGGTTCTTTGTTCTTTTTCTTTCCAAGTGGAACATTTGACTTAAATCAAAAAGAAAGCAAACTTAAACTTAGAATACTTGAGCCAACTATTCTTTATAGAACTCAGGCCTTTAGCAATAAAACTCAAGCTAGACATGGATACTCAAAGAAGTCAAAAGATATTCTGTGTTTTTATAAATATTTAGCAGTTTTCAAAATACCCGAAAATCCAACCAGGCTCTATTCAGGACAGGTATCTCATGAAGTGGCCCGCACACTGTACAGAGCTGACGGGGCAGTCCTGGACTCGGACGTGCCCCAGTGTCCGAGCTTCCTGCCTCTGTGAGGGAACCCACAAGGGACAGGTGGGGACCAGAAGTCAGGGCTCAGCCGGGAAATACACCGGGACTGGTCACAGAACATAAAGCCTTTCTTCGCTGCCCATGAGTAAGTACTAAACCAGGGAAGCCCTCTGAGTGCTGTTTTACTTGAATGGATCCTCACTGAAAATGTGACATAAGCAAATGTTTCTCTTTTCTTCCCTAATTTTCTTACATTATATATTTTAAAAAACCTCTTTAAACTTGCTGTATATACAAACAACTCTTGTTAGCACAGAGACCCCTGTAGTTATTGCTGAGGGGTCTACGAAAAGCATATTAAGTGTAGTTTTCAAAATATATCACTATATTTTGTTAGTAAAAAAGGTCAGTTATATAAACGCAACTAAAATTTAGATGTCCATTCAAAAAGGAAACACGCACGCACACGCATGCGCTCACACACACATGGAGCCGCAGCGCCTCCTGAGAAGCCCCCTTGCAGAAGCAGCCCCGTCCCAACACACCGGGTCAACGTCCACAGAAGCAGGCGAGGGTTCTCAGCCGCAGAGCAGTACAACCTTCCAGCAATACTGCCTCGACGTGAACGCGTCAAGGTGGCAGAGCAGGGCCACGAACAGTGAGAGTTCCTGACAACTTGTCACTTGAGGTTCACCTGACAGATCCAGGCTTATGTCTTCTTGATACACAATGTCATCTCCTTCGGGCCCAGGTCTGGGTATGGGGAAGGTGGGGGAGAGTAGAGGCTTAGATCACACCTCTGTCTGTGATATTACAGGTTAGTTCATTCCCAAGCGTGGGCCTGTTAGAAAGAACTTTCCAAGAGTAGCACACAGAGAGATTCTCAAACAGAAAACCATGAACTGTGTAATACACCACCACGCCTCCAGTGCACTAGGTACATTTAAATGGCATCTCTCTCACAGATCCTGTCTTCTCCATACATATTTATCAAAATTCACACAAAGATAAGATTAGTATCTACACATATCAGCCCATGTAGCCTTTGTTAGAAAAGGTGGTGTCTAGATGTTTTTTTGTAAAGGTCTCTTTTATAAAGAATGAATCTTAGAAACCTGTTGACATGCTAACAGTGGCATGGTTAACACTACTAGTTTGGGCTGATGCAACAGTCAGCTTCAAAGGCGGAGGAAGCTGAGCTGCTCTGACCCTCATGCCTTCCTAGAGGAATGGAATTATCATTGTAGTTGAACCAGTCAGGGCACCGGAAACAACCAATGGCAAGAGCACGTCACCACTGTCTTTAAGAGTGCCTTTCAACAGGAGCCAACTGCGGGTTCGCGTTATCATAAAATTAAAGTAATTGGGTTCTACACTGCAAATGGGTCCAAGCAGACTTCCTTAGGACATGCGAGCAGTCATCATTTCTGCTCCTGGAGTCAGATACTGCACTCCGGCAGGAGAGCTCCTGACTTGAGAAGCACAAACCCACCTGGTGGTGGGACTTTTCACTCCCTCCCTTGAAAGCTGCTGAATCTTCAAAATGCTCCAGTCACTGCCCAGGTTGCACTACACAGGCGAGTGCATCCTGCTTCCCCCGAGCCTGAGGGAGGAACCTTGCAGGAGGAAGCCTGCAGATCACTGGCAGCGGTGTGGACCTGCGCTGACAGCAGTGTAAGGCCCCTGGCACCACAGCCCCTGCAGACTAGCAAGAGGCAGCAGTGCCGGCCCACTGCTCTGTTGCCATCAAAGTCAAATGTAACCGCAGCCTTGAGTCCGTTCCTTCCTTGGGAACGGACACTCCCAGCTCCCCAGGCTTGTGCTGCAGTGCACGCAGTGGCACTGCCGCTGGGGTCACTCCCTCGAGAGCATGTGTCTGGCTCCCAAGGCTCAGCCACCCCAGTGCAGGCCACAGAGGGCTCCATGTGCCTTGGAGCTTGGTGTCATGACTTCTGGCTACTGTCCCAGGAGGCGGCTGGGTCCCTGAAGATGTAAGGCGAGTCCAAATCCTACTCTTTTCATTGACCTCTGTAAGAAGTTTTCATCCCTGGGCCCAACATTCCTTGGACTTAGATGTAACAAAAACGGTTCTCCTCTCGGCAGCCAGCTCTGCGGGAGGGCAGCCGTGCGGTCTCACTTCTTGAAAGGTGTGAGTTTATTGAACGTGTGCCAGAACAGCGAGGGCTTCCTCTTGGGCTCTGCCAGGGCAAAGACCTGTTGCTGGGGGACGCTGGTGGGCACGGTGATGTGGCGCTGGTGAAGGGGGTGGAAGCTCTGTGGCGGCGGGGCGGCCGGGCATCCGCTGTAGCCTGACTCGAGAGAGGAGGAGGGGAACATGGACGGGGGGCAAGAGTTAACCGAAAAGGAAAAGCACTGCCAAGACTCAGGAGTTCCCAACTGCTTCTCAATTCACATTAACCAGAAGTGCATCTAAGAGCTATCATAACGCTTCTCACGCTCAGATCGGTGTGGGGCGCCGAGCCACGGATGACCTCTTTGATCCCCCCAGAAACCCTCCAGGGAGCGTGCTGTCATCGCAATGCGACCCCTAAGGAGACCGCAGCCCAGAGAGGCCGGGTAACCCAGGCCTGCTCGCATGGTAGCGGTGGCAGAAGAGAGCGGGGAAGCTGCGTGGGAGGAGCAGCACAAAAAGGCTTTCACGGGCAGCCTGGCGCCACGCAGCCGCCTCAGCCCCAGCCCGACTCTGCCCCCTGCTGGCTGTGATTCTCGGGCGGGCTCCGTGATTTCTGCCTCTGGGCCTGTTCACCTACCCGGCGGGTAACAGCACCGACCAGCTGCCGTAAGGATTTGAATTAATAGTAACATGCTTGGAAGAGTACTCCAGACACCGATTCACTTCGATCAAGGTGTTTCATTAGAGCGACATTTTAAATCTGTGCAGAGATAAATCAAAAAGGCTCATGGACATCAGCCCCAAGGTCACAAGCTCACTGTGAAAGGGAGCACTGATGTGAGGAAGAGTGTGGGTTTGGAAGGGACCAACCAGGACTCCGGTCAGGACACAGCCTAGCCCTTGAAGAGCCAGAAGGCCTTCCTGCTATTCCAGGGTCAGATGCAGGATGAGATCACAGCGCATGGCAAGTGCCTGACAGGTGATCCCCCACAGACCTTAGTGTTCCTTCCTTTCCGTTCTTCAGGGGCCTGGGGGCTAGGCCAGTGACTCTTGGAAGACACACACAGAAACCAAAAAACTCGAAGAAACTGGTATTTACTACTCACCTGCCATTAAAAGGAGATGCATAAAAAGAAAATGGTTTTCCTGCCTTGAAGATATTTATAACGTAGTAGGGGAAAATTACGCATTTGGGGGAAGGAAGCAGGGGAATAGTCAGTGTGCTTTTGGTGATGAATTCTTTTTGGTCCACCAGCTAATGGCGTATCACAGTCCTGGGCTTAACACATGCTCGTTGGTGCATTTTCAGTCAGAAAAATACTGACTGGGAACCAATTTCATAGGATGAATACTTCTTAAGACTAGAAAGTCAATCTGAATGAAGTTTCTAAGAATATCACACATATTTTTGGATTAAAAGTCAGTATTTCATTCTCGTTGGGCTCGATCCTTTGTTACCTACGCTGCAGAGTCTTTGCCCATTAGGACCCTGGGGTGGGTGACCTTGGCACTGACATTTTTTAATAGTTGCTCAGGTAATTCTAACGTGCATGAAGGGCAGAGAACCCTGCTGTAAATAAGCTAGTGGGTCTTCTTTTTAACTCACTGCTTGATGTCCTGAACTCTAGACCTCTTTTTCTACCACATTAGAACATAGCCTGTACTGAGTACTGAGGAGTGGCTCAGGACTGGAACTTCCTCCTCACATGTCAAAGCTGCAAAAGGTGTTTGTTGGTCTTCCTCTGACCACTGAGCTGGTTGGCCTGGTGGGTGATACCACCATTTCCTCAGAAGGGGGAGGTGGAGAGGGGTGTGGGCAGGACGAAGAGGGCTGGAAGCTCTTTGGTACCAATTCAAAACACATTTACAGACTCATATTCAAATGTAAGGAAATACTGAAGCATGCTCAAAGCCAAATGCAGTTACTCTACACTGTCTATTAGTTGGCTCTATCATTTTGAGTTTCACCCATTCGTCTTTGTCATTTGGAGTTGGTCATAGACTAAGAACTTTGTGCATTTCTCCTGATTTTAATTACAAATTGATCTGTATTGAGACAGACTTCTCCAAAACTTACCTTTTGACTTTCCATGTCCTGCTTTTTGAGCATTTAACATGGCAAGTTTCTTTTGATTTTCTGAAATTTCCATTCCTGGATTTTGAAACAAATGTGACATATAGTCAAAACAAGTGACATATCAGAATAACACTGTACCACACCCATATTAGCTCTCAGGTACTCCCCATAACCCAAAGCAAGGAACCTTAATCCTCAAGGAACTATGAGAGGTTGAAAAGAGTGGTAAAGGAGAAGTAGCAAGAACTGTCACTAGGATGGTGGCATAGTTATCCTCCTAAGCAGGACACTTTAGAGAGTGAAATGGGTGCTGTTAGTAATGATATACAAAGTACAGATGTTCCTATAGGGTCACGCTAACAGGAAAGGATGAGGCCCTGGGATGAGGGGACAAACTTACAAATGACTTCAGGGCCTGTGCCAGACACTGCTTCCCCTGTCCGTTCAGAGCGTTTCAGAGATTTCTGCCCCAATGGTGAGTGATCCTGACTGATGAGTAAATCCCATCCTATGCCGACATTCGACCCCATGAAACCTCCCGGAGCGGACCCACATCCACCGCCAAGCACGGAGCCGGTGCCACACAGCCTGGGGAAGCGGGAACCACCCCCTTCTTGTTTTCATCCTCACAGCAGTGGGCATGGGAAGGGCCGGGACTCCTCCATGCGGCACCACACGGCCTCCGAGCTCTGGGCTCCCGTGATGGCCGTCTCCCACTCCACCCCACCTTTAAGGGTCCCTGTGGCATCCTGATTTCCACTTAACAGTTTGTGCTCAAAACTCGAATGGCCCGGGAGGCTGTGACCTTGGGCTCGCACAGCACAAGTGCCATCTTCATAAATACTCGGCAGTTTCGGGGCCACAGGGCCAGTCAACACCTGGAGGGGAGCAGGAACTGGGGAGACCAGGGAGACCAGAGCAACGCTAAGCCTAAGGGCTCCCGAGCTGCAGAACAGAATGCACAGCCCTGAGCACCCTGGGTGAGTAGGACAGGGCAATATGCAGGCAGAGGGGTGGGCTGTGAATGGACTGTGGCAGCAAGGCATGTTTACAGTGCTTTCAAGGTACAGCTGAAGAAGCCGCAAGGACCAGTGATTTCTCATGGCCTAGGCGACAGTGACCTGAGCGTCTCAGTCTTGGGCTCACACTGAGCTGCCGTGAGATGCTACCTGGCTGTGCTGTAAGAGTGCATGAGTACCTTAAGCCTCAATTTCCTCGTCTGTAAAACAGGTATAACAGCAGTGTGCCCATCTTGGGATTCAGTGGGACAATCTCTATCAATGTGTGGCAGGGTGTCTGGCACTAAGGACACGCTGAGTAAATGCTGTCTGCAGTGGCTGTACCCGTCATGGCCTGTCTGGTAAGCAAGTGCTCGGATGTGCAAAGCCCATCTCTTTTCTTAAGAGGGGGCTATGCCCCATGGGAGGGGCTGGGCAAGGGTCAAAGAGCAGGGGCAGTGGCGCTGCTCACCCATCTCTTGGTCCTCCTGTACCCTTCGCCTCTCAGCCCCACACGCCTGCAGCCACCTCGCCTTGTCTTCCTGCTTTTTGGCACAAAACAGATGAACCTCGTCGGTGGTCTTGCTGATGAGCTTGAAGGCATTTTTCACGTGCAGGTTCCAGTCCTTGTCACGCCCATCCTCCAGGTCCAAGAGCTCCATGTCGTCCATGTCCACGCGACCTCTGTAGTAGAGCATGTCCCGGCGCAGCAGGTCCTTCTTGCAGGACACGAGCTGGTGGTCAAACAGGAAGAATGTCCGCTGCTGGCTCCTGCCTTGCTTAGTGACTCTGGTCAGTTCCCCAGAATGGATCAATTCTGAACTTCGGTCCAAAATATCCAACCCCTGGAAGGATGGAAACATGTCCTTATGATCTTCCAATTCAGACTCCTTCAAATGTCAGGGCTGCAGAGGAGGCCCTGGCAGACTCGTCCTTGGGCTTCCCAATCAGGTGAGGCCCATTCACAGGTAGGAAGGGTCACACAGGCTGTTGAACTCTTGGGTTATTAGTCTCCTTGTGTGTGAAGTTTCTTTTCTTTATTCCCTACTCAATGGGAAAAAGTTGTATTGTCTCTGTGTTACCTGAGGTGTCTTCCTTATGAGAAAGGTCTGGTGAAAAGTGTGCTGGATTAATGGAATCTAGTCCATCTGAAATGGCTGCTGGCTAAGACTGATTCTGGGAGAAGAAGGAAACTGAGGCGGCTTTCTACATATGGGAACAAAGTCCTGTGGACCCTGGCTTTTGGGTGAGGTATATGGCAGCTCCTGGAATAATAACTGGCTTAGGATCTTGGAACCAAAAGGCCAGAGAGCAAATCACCAGCACGAAATTGGTAAACTTCTGACAATAAATTATCCCCAAAATGTCAGAGTCCGAGAACAAAAAGAAAAACATACTTTTACAATATTAGGTTGGGTCTAATCCAGTATAACTTCACGGTATTCGGTAGGACACTGGCCTTTGACTTCTAAGATTGTATTCCCCCTTTAATCCCAGTCAGACACAGTATTTGTTGGAGGCAAAAGATCTGGACTACAAAACAGTTCTTCTGTTTACCTGCCTAGAGCAATTCTGTGCCGTAGATTCTTCACTTACAAAGTAAGAGACTTAGACTCAGTGATATCTGAGGTCCCAACCTAGGCCCCTGACACAGAAGTATTTCTTTGTAGCTCTCACTGCTAAAACTGACTATAGTTAAAAATCTAACTTCTCAATCCAAACTTTCCTAATCCTTTGGGATTAAGAGGAATTCTGACCAATTAATCTGATGTAGGATGAATTTTGCTTGGTCTTAAAAACAATCTGAACAGGGTCAGCTAATTGTTCTTAAAAACAGCCACAGAGCATAGTAGTTACCAGCATGGACACTGAAGCCAGGCTGCCTGCTTATGTTTGAATCTGGCTTGGCCAGTTCCTAGCTGTGTGGTCTTAAGCAAGCTACTTAGCCTCTCTGTGCTTTGGTTCCCCTATTTGTTAAATGGAGGTTTATAATAGTTCCTACTTCATGGGGTTGTTGACAGGATTACATGAATTCATATACATAAATGGCTTGGACAGTGCAATACATGTTCTAGCTGTTGTCACTGCTGGTTTTATATTTGTGTTATTTATTTATAAACAAATTGTACATATATGTATTTTTATATATATATGTGTGTATATCTTCCATATTTATTTACAATAAACATGTGTGTGCTGGACCATTATTATCGGCTGTGTCAAGCACTACACTTGCACTGCCTTATATAATCCTCCCAATAGCCCTGTGAGGTAGGTGATGTTTCCTTCCCACCTTAATATGAAAACAATAATCTCATTCAGATCATACCAATTCAAATGCAGGCAGTAGGACTCCGGGAGTCCACGCTCCTACCGCAGTGGAATTTGCATTTTAATTGTTCTCTAGCTGCTCTCCTGGAGCTTACTTTCTAGCAGAAGAGATAGAGGGGAAGCAATAGATCAATTACAGACACTCTTCAGAGTTTATTTCTTGGTGGAGCTGAGGGGTAAAATAGTTGACAGTTAAAGGCAGCAATGTGCCTAAAACACACACCCTGAAAGCCAAGAATATAAAAGTATCAATCACAGGACACTAAGGGATGTCACCCAACTGGACGGCAGGGGAGGGCATGAGCAGCGCTGGACAACGTGGAAGGTGGGAGAGGGCCCCCACTTACCTCCCAGCCTACGATGGACACCTGCCACCGTGCTATCTTGTCTATGCTCTCCAGCTTGCGTTTGCGCTCGTTGATCAAACAGGCTACATTCTTCATGGCCTCATACGCTGCCTTTATATTGTTGTAGTCACTGCAAAGTAGGGGGTTAATTGTAAAGATGTGACAGCCACTTGCAAATTGCTGTTGAACAAAATAATACACTCCATCTCCGATTTGTAAACTAATAGTCTAGACAATGATGTGATATTTAAATAACAACCACTGTTTCCTTTTTCTTCTTCCTCATGAATAGACCTACAGTCTGCATAGATTAAGGGAGCTGACCGAATGCAATCCAGAATTCTTTGGAAAAAGAATGTTTTTATTCATTTCCCAGAAATCACAAAGAATGAAAATAAATGCCACAAGAGTAAGTTTTAGCCAGAGTGACAATGGATTATTTTCATTAATAAACAAAGGACAGTCTTCATTGTTGCTTTGGTTTTTGATATAGCCAGTTTCACTATATAAAATACTTTAATAAGCACTAACCGTTTTCAAGAGGATTTATTTGCTCTGAATCTCTCTTACATTGTTCAGGAAGGGATTCAAGAGGACATAAGCCACAGGAGGCTTTCCGTAGTGAGTTATGTAATACCACATCCACCTCATCAACAGACCTTCACTTCTGGTGCTTTCCATATGCTACAGTCATTTCAAATTAAAATATTCCCCCAGCAGGCTCTTATCCTAAGGTCTCTCAAACCACAGGTACCAGGGAAACCAGCCACAGTTCTAATCTGCACACAGGCCAGAACAGAGGCTGTCCGGTACTGGGAAGTTTTATGGGACATCAAAACTAATCACCAAGTGAGGAGCTGAATTTTTTACTTTCCAGCACTTTCCTGTGTCTGAGGGACAGACAGAGCCTTTGGATCTCAGATGGACTGAATTAGAGTCCTCCAGCCCCACCAGGAACAAAGCCTTGGAAGCAGATTCTATTATCCATTTACAATACACAGTTAAATTCAGCTCCTGGGAAGTCCCTGGGCATTTACCCACAGGCAGACCCTGCTGTCTTTAGACAGGCCTATTCACACGCAGGAGCAGAGCACAAAGGAAGGACAAAATGATACAAGGGGGCTGCCAAAATAATGGAGCAAAGCCCCTAGACACGCCTCCAGCAATAATGAAAGTGTACAAAGTAATTATATTTTTTTCTACAAGTTATTCTGTACATTTCCAGAAAAGAAGCAGAGTGTAATAGGTTTCTTTCCTAATTTATTTTGTTTTACTAACAAGGAAATGTTTTTTTTTGTCATTTCCTTTAAAATGATTTTTCTTTTTAAAATAGCCAAAAATTTGCAAATGCCTCCTAGTGAAAAAATGCCTTTCAAAGAGAAAAACTAACTGTTGGAGGATGACGGGCAGACTTCTGGCCACAGCTTTCCCATCCAGGAATGTACTACGTTGCTTGCCCGTGTCTTTTCAAGATGTATCTGCTTCTTAATTCTCTTATTATTTTCTGTGGTTTCCCATCATGATGCATTTTTATTCTTTTTTAAACATTTCCTCAAACTTGTGACTCTCTTGACTTTACTGTTGTTCTTTCCACCCAACTTTTCAGCTTTTTGCATCAGGAACAGAAATATTTACAGCTCTTTCCTCTTACCTATTTCCATGAACTCCTTTCTCTTACTCTTTAATCCCAGTTCTTTAAAACTAACATGCATATCTAGGGTCTGTGGTTCAGTGACCTAGCTTTTTTATCTTTCTACGTTCCAGTCTAATGGTGGAGAGGTTCCTTTCTTCAAGCCCTGTCTCTCTGCAGGGGTCCAGTGGCAGAGAGAGCAAAGGAGTGATCCGTTTTCCAAACCAGACAGGGCCAGGCACCACCAGGCATAATTTGACTGGTCTTGGGGCAACAGTTGTTAAAAACCCAAAATTGTTGTGGTTTGCTATAGCAAACTTCTTCTGGTGTAACCCTTTCCTTCTCTCCCTTCACGCCAGAGGCCTTCAGGGCTGTCCTTCCTGCTCAAGGTTGCAAGGGCCTGGAGAGCTTTGGGCCGCATGCAGCCGTCAGACACAGGGTCTGAGTCTCATGGAAGCAGTCAGCTTTACCCCCAAGCCCTCCCGTGGGCACGTCCTCACTGGCACTCCAGTTGTGGCCTGGTGAGAACATAAGCAACGAACTGAACACTGCCACCTAAAGCCACCTGACAGCTAAGTCTGGCTGTGCTGACGTTTTTCCGCATCCTGGAAAACGGACATACGCACTCTGATACTGGATGAGTGACATCTTACGACTCATCACAGCAGGATTACACATTATACTGCACATTCAGGAAAATGATGAGGTGCCATTAAGTACCAGATCATTTCATGGCTCCCCAGAACTTAGTTGGGCACAAAGTTAACCCCAAAGGGAAGTAGAGCATCCAACTAACTGTGACCGGAAGCCCTGTGCCCAAAGCGAGAGAGGAGGGGAAAGGATTGTGGAGACCCAGTGGGCGCCAGGGCTGGTGGGCAAGGACGGGCTTAGTAGAAACCAACACAAGATTGTATTATTAACGATACTTTGATAAAAAGAAAAAAGAAAAGAAAGGGCTTAGAGCCCAACAAGGTCTCAGCAAGATGCCTCTTCCAAGCTGACCCTCCACACCCTTGAATTCCCGTCCCTTTAGAGGCTAATTCCCGTGTATCCTCACCCCTTCTACAAAGCCTTTCTGCTGCGGAGCATGAGGGGCGTTTGCCAGAACACAGTTTAAGGAGTCCGGGACAGGGGAAGAAGGAAAGTATGTCTGAAACTGTACTCACACTGGTCTACTTCTTTCAACAATGTTTGAAATTAACTACTGAGTAGCTACAGGAGATTTTTTATAAAATACACATCAATTATAAGGACTGATGATACAATAAAAATCCCATGTGCTCAGAACGCTGTTTAAGAATTACCCCTATTGTTCATTATTGTGGGAATGGATATTCCAGAGCCTCTTTCTTGACCCTATTTCAACACTCAACAACCTTAGCTAGTCTAGACAGTCTGAAAACTCCTTCCATACAGCTAACTGGAAGCGTCAAAGACTGCCATGTCAGCCCATCTGGCACTGCTGCTCTGCAAAGCCCAGAGCGCCTGCTGGAAGACTCTGCAGGGTCGCCAGCGCTGGTGTCACTCCCGGCTTGCCCAGGAGGCCCGAGCGGCTTCCGCGGGCGGCGGCGCCCTCACCTGTGCTCCTGCGTGGTATACTTGAGCAGCTCAGCCAGCTGCAGCGGGTATTTGCAGATCTTCTGCACTGGCGTAAGGAGGAAGCCGTCGATGGCAATGTCGATCATCTGCTGCAGCAGGCGGCAGGCCTCGAAGAAGTGTCTGTACCTGCCCTGCTTCATCAGGTTGGACAGCTCCGTGCAGGCACCCGGGTGGTTGTTACAGTACTCGGAATAGATGGCAAAGCCCTCTTGCTGGGGAGGAGAAAGCACAGCTTCATCAGCTTAAGGCCAGGCCGAGACACCTCCCAGCCCTGTATGAGTGGGCATTTCTGGAAGCAGGGAGATATGCCTGCACCGTTTCTCATGCCTGTGCAATAAGCCTATATCTTCTCAGTGGGAAGGGGCCGTTTCCAGGGGTGTTGGCTGCTCTAGGACTCAGCATCCTGGCCCCACTCCAGGCCCCCTTCCACACACCTGAAAGGGTGTGTTCAAAGGAACGTGGGGCTTCCCCAGGGCAGCGGTGCCCTCTGCTGTCACCGTCCCCCACCAGCTCCCCTCTGAGAAAGAAGGAGGTGCTGTTCATCAACTCTCCCTCCTGGGCCTCTTTATTGTCACTGACTAACCTGTTGACTATGAACAGGAGGAGAGGACTCAAGTGCCTCCTCCTCCTCCTCACAGCTCTTCTCCCTCACATCCTACCACCTGGTGTCCATGTGCAGGTCACCCTGCGACCTCCGACCGAAGCCCTTTGCCCACGTCCTTCCTCCCGACAGCGCCTGCCTCCCTGCCAGCTCTCTCCAGACATCTACCCTTCTCTTGGACTCTGCAGTACACTCTTCCCCTCCATGCGTCCTGGGCTGCTCCCACTTCCTCCACACCCCGGGGCCTCTGCTCCTCACCCCGAAACCTCCCCTCACCCCACATATCCCTGAATGTCCCCTCACCCCCGAGCACCCCAACCCCAAACCTCCCCTCTCCCTCCCTCCCAAATGGCCCCTCAGCCCTGAATGTCCCCCACCCCCAAATATCTCCTCCCCCTGCCCCCAACCATATAAACCAATTAATTAACTTTTAAGTGACATCTCCATTCTATAGGAAATTAACAAACAAGAACAAAACTAAAAGGACTCCTCTTTGCAGTGAAGAAACATTTCAAAATTATGTAACTGGGTGTTATTAATAGAAGTAACAGGTGACATACATGTTGAAGAAAGCAGGATCCTATTTCACTTAAATGCGGTTCCTCTTTATTGTACTGTTTCTCAAGGTCTTTTAGGAATTTTCTTTGGAATTTGTAAATATCTTCAATGTTTCCAAAAATGGTGGCTAGTTGTGCAACAGTGAACATTCCTGTGTGCTTGCGACACTGTCGGATGTAGCCCTACAAAACAGAAACGTAAGCTTTGTTAAATTAATTTGGAGACTCAAGAGAAATTATTCAGTTGAATTATATAGCTGTTTAGGTCTGAAGCCATGATCTTGGAGTGGATTTTAATTAGAGAAAATTATTTTATCCTATGGGTCCCTGATGAAATCATCATAGTTCCCTGACTACCATGTGACATAAATATTTTAAAAACAAAAGGAAAGAGAAAAGGTATGTGTGGTTGAATTTATAATTCAAGAAACCATATAAAAATTCTAGATTATACTCATGAAACAAGTTGCTTGGTTTCAAATATTAGAGCTCAAAAATTGGCATTGTCACACTCTTAAGGCAATCATTCTCCCATTCCTAATTCCATTTCATAGCCGAGAGCGCTTGTCAAATCCAGAAGGCCACTGCTTGTTGAATAGCCCATGCAGACCTGCTCGCTGTCATGGCCGAGAGCCAAGCAATCTTACCCAAGGACTCCACCATCACCTACTTTCTGTATACACACAGCATAAATCTGTAGGCCTTTAATCTGAGGCCTGTACTAACTGAAGCACTATTAATTCTCTGGTGTACCTTAGCTGTACTGTGGCTTGGGCAGCAGTTAGTGCAATAGGAAGGAGAAGCCATAAATATATGTAATAATTATCCCCAAATTAGCATTATGTAATTAATCACACAGACTAAACTGACTACATGGTAAAATACACACCACTGACCACTTGTATTGATTTTTAACAGAAAGACTGTGTAAAGGCTTACAGCACAGGTTCTAAGGCAGCCTCTCTGGTTTAGATCCCAACCACACACTACATAACTGCTCTGTGCCTCAGTTTCCTCATCTGTAAAAGGGGGCTGGTAGGTGAGAGTGTTGTATGAGTTATTCCAGGTAAAAGGATAGCACACAGTCAATGCTCAACAATTATTAGCAATGAGTTTTATTTTCCTAAGATGATACTTTAAAGAAACCCCCTTAACCAGGTTTATACAGAACAAGACGGTTGGCACAAATAAGCTAAACATTGGTGTGTCTTTATCTGGTCAGTTAATCCAATTACAGAATGGGCAGTTGTCTCATTTCAGCTGGTCATCAGGGCTGAACTTTCACAGCTGAACTGAGAGCGCAGAGATGAGCGTTCCCAGCCAGGACAGCCGGAATGATCAAAGGGGGCAAAGAGCAGTTTAGTGTAATGCTGACCGGATCCAGAAAATGAAAAACACCCTGGAGGACATAAACGTCACTGCAGAGGAGAACACCATGGCCATGGATGTCACCAAATAAAACCAATCTTTTTTTGGTCTGCATCTCAATGACGAAGATGTGCCAGTGATCAGGTGCAGCCGCTTTGGAGACAGTGACAAACCTTTGATTCTTTGTAAAGTCAAGTGGGTTTCGCTTAAAGGGTACTGCCTTGTCTGAAAATCATTCACACGTGAGCCGAGGAGCTACGTCTGGAGAGGATAGTTGCCTAGCGCCCAGAGAAGAGGACTGGCTATGACAGCAGGTCAGAGAGGCCCTGATGCTCACCGAAGTAGACAAGTATTCAATGAGGGAGTGAGGGGTGAGGAGAAGAGGGCCAAGGGTAATATGCAAACAGGAGGGCCTGCCTGCCTGGAGACAGAAGGAAACGGTGGGAGGCACCATGCTGTCCCATGAGCACCCCAGTGAGCCACAGGTCTGGCATCTTACCTCGCAGATGTCCTTGAGGTGCTTGATGTACACCCGCTCGGTGTTCATGATCTCCTGGATGACATTGGCCCTCATCCGGTGCTTGCTCTCAGAGTGCTGGTGGCGGCTCCTGCCAGCGTCCTCCTGCTCCTCGTCCTGGGAGCTGCTGGAATTCTCCGACAGCTCTTCCTGGTTGACGCGCAACTGTGGCCCACACACAGGCAGCGGGTGACTTGGGGGACACCAGAACCAGGCAGAGGGCCGCCCCCACCCCACTTCTCTGTGACCAGCGGGGAAGGCGGCCCAGCCCTGGCTTGTCTTTAGGTGCCGGGCTGCTCAACCACAGCAGCAAAAGGCCCATCAACTAGTTCACATAAGTTGAAACTTTTTCTTGAACTGAAGCTAATTTCTAAAAGGTTTGATTAAAATGATACAAAGAGGGAGTCTGGACCTTAAACAATTCCACTGTTCCCCCAAAGACAGCTACGGAAGTGCCACACACTTACTCTGACAAAGCTTGCGGGGAACCAGGCTTCCTTGTCCTCATTCCGGCCCCACCACCAGTCCTTGTTTGAAGCTTCCAGCACCTGGATGACATCTCCTGCCTTGAAGCCCAGTTCCTGGTCATCCATGGTCACATGGTCCCACAGGGCTTCTGCACAGACCACGCTGCCATCGCTGATCAACTGCAATGGAGACATGTGGGAGTACTTAGTGCAAAAACGAGGCAGGCAGCACAGCAAGGGAGACGCTGTGAGCTCTCTCAGGGTGACACAGACATCTTCCAGCTCTCGTTGGTATAGACCAAAGGCTTTCAGTCCAAGCTTACTGTCTGATTGTTACACAAAACGAACAGAGAAAAACATACCAGGGCAAACAAAATCAGGTGGGCATCTCCTACATGCTCTTAAAGGAAACCCCAAATCCACTTTTTTAAAAAATGTAAAAATGACACACTTATCTGTACACCAGTTACCTAATCAATTTGAATATCTGGAATATTCACCCTGAAAATGGCTTCTGAACAGTCAAACTAGATGTCAGAGCCAAGCCTCCAGAGGTTATGCACATACTTTACCACCAGACAGACCCTCACAGCCTCATTCAGAACTTAACTCTTCATACTGTATTCACAATTTGAAAAAACTCTGTACATAACTTTATAGTTTACTGCAATTAAAGAGAACACAGCATGACCTCTGGATATTAGCAGTTAAACTGAAAGAGTAAAGAATAGCCAGAAGTCCCTGTCAGTTAGCCGAGGGGCAGATGACTGCACACCCCCTCTGCTTCCCAGGGACGTCATCACATCGTATAGCAAAAGTGATGATATGGCCAGGATGCTGGTGGCATTGACGTGGATGGTAACTCACTGAGAAGTCAATCTCCACATGCTCTGTTGAAGAACTCCAAAAGCTAGAAGTGCTTTCTAGAAAGATTTCTGTAAAAACAGTTAAAGATGCAGTGGTAGAAAGAACACCAGTTTGTAGTGAGAAATAAGTAATTTCAGCTCTGCCATTTGCTAGCAAGTAATTTAGCCTCTTAGCCTCAGAGTTTATTAAAATATGGATAATCACTACCTCTTAGACTGGTTGTGAAATCTTTGTGAGATACATAAGGGAGTACATTACATAAACGGAAAAGCACCACTCAAAACCCTAATGACTACTGCTCTGTTACTAAGAGAGATGAGCTACAGTTATCTGGAAAATTCAACCATATAAATTGTCCTTGAAAATGCCAGAAAATCACAGTTTTTTTTTCTAATCAAGAGTTCTAGGTTTTAGAACATATTTAATGTGAAATAATCAGAGAGCAAAGTCTGAAGTGACTGTGGACCCAGAAAATCGGATATCCAACCTTCGCCATTGTTGTGTGGAGTCCTACCTCATTGATGGCCAGCTGTTCCCCACCTGGCTGTAGGTATCTGGGGTTGGCCTGACACAGGTCTTCATAACTGTAGTCTTCCTCACTGCCGTTGTCATCCACTAAGGCTGAAGACTCAATACCTCCATCTGAAGACACTGAAAAAAAAAAAAAAGAGAGAGAGGGGGAGGGAGGGAGGCATGGCACAGTTTAAAAGAGTCAGGCAACAAAATTTTAAACGACAAAATAAGAACATAGCCCTAGGGGAAAATAATCTTTTATGTTAGCCAGAATAAGAAATCACTAGAAAATTTCTACTGCTCTATTAAGCCAAAGTTGGTAGTTATGCTGAGAAGAGCTGGGGTCACGCACACCAGTGGGTGGGGAGGGGAACACTTCGGAGTATTGCCAACGCTAACACAGTGTTATTTTGTGAATTAGGATAGTGAATGAACTGTATGTGTGACTTAGTTGGAAAGTGGTGCTTTAAAGTGGATATAAAAAATATACATAACAATGTTTCTAAGCAATGTGCTGCTAAGTGCGAAGAGGGAAAGAAAAATACCATTTTTTTAAAAGCTGTATCTTTTACCCACAAGGCATTAGTACTACTATAATGAGAAGGTGCTGACAGCATCCTAAGTAAAAACAGGCAGCCATTCTTCCTAGTCATCCATATATGAGAAGGTTGGAACTCACAACACCAGAATTTAACCAAAAAAACAGAAGATCTTTTAAGGATGGGTGTAGCATTCCTTGGCATTTCTTGGAACAGGAGGCTGTACTCACTGAGGCTAATCTGTCCCTGAGCAAAGGGAATTTTAATGAGAAATAGAACATTATTCCCTGTGAAGAAGACAGGGAGAGGCTTCATAGAAGAGGTAGCTGGCTCTTCAAGATACTTGAGGACAAAATGTGGTTCGATTTGAAGAACAGGATACATGGACATCGGTAGATCTAATGAGAGAAGAGACTGGAAAGTGAGGTGGTGGCATACTGTGGGGGCCTCAAGGGCTAGGATAAGCAATGAATGGCTCTTTTAGAGCTTTGAGTAAGGAGTGACAAGTTTTGAATGGAGGCTCCCTCTTGAAGGAGGATGGGTTTTAGAGTCACATGGACCTGGTTTGCGTTCTAGCCCTATAGGCATGGGACCGTAGCCAAGCAACTTAATCTCTCTGAGCTTCACATCCTAATGTAAAAACAATGTTCCTTCCTTTTGGTGATAGAAGTAAGATAATGTGTGTCAAGTTCCACCAGCCCTGATTCAGAGAATGAATAACTCACTGAAAGAGTTACTGTGGTGGCGGCACTGAGCATGGAGGCGGCTGGGCCGGAGACGGGCTCTGCTCGGGCATGGAGTGGGCAGCTGGAGGGCAGCGCAGGCCCAGGGAGACTGGGGGGGTGGCGGCTGGAGCGAGCGGCACTGAGGAGCTGCCCCGGGGAACCGGCACGGGGACTCAACTTCACGGGCGTTGGGCAAGCCAAGCTGGCACAGGTGCAGCAAAGACGACAAGGCAAGGATGATTCAGAAAAATCTCAAGTTACCAGGGCAAATAACAAGAAAGGGAAGTCAGGGAAGCCAGGATGCGGAAGGATGGCGGTGGATCTGAGCTTGCAGGGCAGAGGGCTGTCCACCCTTCCTTTGCTCGAGGACTTGTGAAGCTGAATTTCTACTAACTCTACCCTCAGGGGACAGGTCCACTTTTCAAACTGAAGAACTTTTCTTTTTAAGTGAATGAGATATTTTGTATTCTTTATTTTTGTACTAAGTCTTCAAAATCTGAGGTGCACTTTCCCTTCACTGCCCAGCCGGTCCTGCCAGGCCACAGTGCAAGCGCTCCCCAGATGTATGTCCAGCCCCAGGCCAGCTCTGTGCTCTGCATGCCAGGCCCTATGGTGTTCCTGCTTCCCCAGCACTTCACTTGTGAACTTTTTTAAATCAACACATTTTGTAAATAAAGTATAGGATCCTTACATTAAAACAGTGAAAACTACTGAAAAAGATTTGCAAGTTTAAAACTAAGCCCTAAGATTCTATAATATGCAGAGTCAGGGCCATTATCATGATGATGAGCTCAAACCAGGGAAAGGGGGGGGCGGATCCTGGAGCACGTGGACATGTGGCAGCAGAGGGCAGGTGTGTGTCACAACCATCCGCCTTCCCCAGGCCCCGTCCAACTGGCCTGAGCTCTGGACAGAGCACTGATCAGCAATGCCTGAAAGCCAGGTCTCCTCAGGGACCCATGCTTGCAATTGCAATGTGCTTTCCTGAGGCCCAGGGTGCACCTCTGCACCTGGGAACACACCAGCCCAGCCACTCCCGTCATTCCTTCATGTCTACGACAGTACGGGCACGTGTAACCATAACCCATCTCTTGTGTCTTTGTCCAGCCAGGCTAACAGGAGGTGGGGAGCTCCCCATGCCTAAGGATGGTGCACTGGACATCAGGACAATGAACTTGGGATGAGCTGGTGACTATGCAGGGAGTTGGAGCGCTGGAGGACAGAAGGGTCCTGGTTCTGACCACATCGTGTGTGGCACCCTCTCCCACCTCCCTTCTCCTCCCTGTTCCCATGGCCAATCTCATTCAGGAAGGATCCCAGCCTGTGGAGGGAAAAGTGAAAGTTGCCTCAGGGAGGAAGGCAATGCAACAGAGGAATGTCCTGGACCTGATGCAAAGTCAAGGAGCCGAAGAAAGTCTACCAGGCCCTGGTGCTGTGTTCAAGGCCCCCACCTTGCTTTCCAATTCACCACAGAAGAGAGGCAGCACCTGGTTCAGGGCACCTTGGGCAGTCTATGTAAGGGGAGCGCGGCAGCTGCACAGCAGAGAGCCAGCTGTGTGCATGGGTGTTGTCCCAGCAGGCAGCGGGTGACACAACATACCAGGACCCTCTCTCTGGGCAGAGGGGAGGGGGGCCTCCCTCTGGAGTGCAATGCTGGCAGCGCTTCTGTTGCCAAGTACCAGAGGCAGGGGTGGGGTGGGGTGAGCGGGGAGTGGTCTTGAGAAAGTCAGGCAGCACTGTCTGAGAAGAGTGCACGAGACGGTCCAAAAGCCTGGGTGATGCGTGCTGACCTCTCCCTCCCGTGCAGGTCAGAGTGCCTGCAGGCAGAGAACACGAGGTCCCCTGGTGTAGTCCACTTCCCCAGTGTGTGATTTTGGAGGAGCAGAGAAAGTCTTACAGAAGCAAACACATTTTTTCTACTCGCATGAGTCTTTCTTACTAGACTAGAAAGGAAGTAGCACTAAAGCTGCAAATCTCCAACCGAAGTCCTTAGAGCAGCTGCCCAGACCACCAGGCTCAGCAACTGCACTGGCGAACGGCTGAAACCTTCCATTTCAGTGTCCTGGGTGAGGGGGATACATACAAACCTTTGGTCTGTAAGGGGCCCCGAAGAGGCAGGAAATTTCAAATTCCAGCAAACACGGACCTGGCACAGCCCGGCGCCAGGAGCATTTCTCCTTACCGCATTTCAGCCGTGGTCGCTGAGCCAAAAGACATGATGCTCAGCAAGACAAAGACGCCTGGGCCTCCCACTCGCAGCAAAACCCTGAAAATGACACTTCTCCCCTCAAAGACCCACTGAGTAATGCTTCCCCAGGGAGAATTCTTTGCCATCTGATCTGGCTCTTGCTATGAAAATCAGGAGAGGGGAGAAAAAAAGCCAGTGGTGATAATATACAAATCAACAATTTACAGGAATCTAATGAAAAAAGGATTCCACTGAAAAAACTGCACTTTTTCAGGAGGCACTGGAATAAAGTTATCCGGAAATAGATAGGGACATCATATATTGAATGATGTCTGAGTCGCTCTCATAAAAACTTAGAAAAATAGCTCTAGCTGAGGTGCAACATGAGAAAGATTTCAATAGTGAATATTCGTATTTGCTGAGCACTGCAGGAACAAGGTGGTCCTTTGTGCTTGGGTCAGCTGACGCAGTCTTCCAGGGGGCGCCTGAGGGGGGCAGGGGGCCTGGGCTGGGGGGACACGTGATGTGTACACGGCAAAGACTAAGGAATGTGGAGCAACACGCCTGGGCAAATGTCCCGGCCGCACTTTCTACCTAGAGGACCTTGGAGCAAGTCACCTGCCCTCTTCCAACCTCACTTTTCCCATCTGTAAATTGGGAGCAGGTTTGCATGTTTTATTTCCTCAGAGGTTATTCTTTTTCTTCTGCTTCTCCCAACCTACGTCCAACTCATCAGCAAATTCTGACTCACCCTTCAGGATACATCCATAATCTGGCCACTTCTCACGCCCCTGAACACTCAAGCCTCGTCCCCTCAAGCTGGGTCACTCTGGCAGCGGCTCACGGGTCTCCCTGCCACTGCCACGCCCCTCTCCCAGCGATTATCATCACAGCAGCCAGAGAGATCCTGCTAAACCTTCCAGGAGTCAGATTCTGTCACTCCACTGCTTCCAACCATCCACAGGGGATAAAGCCAAAGTCCTTGAAGACCACCCCCCGACAAAGTAAGCACTCTGCATCTCCCACCCTCATTCAGCTCTGGTCCTGAGGGTGTTTCCCACACCAGGCACCCCCGCCCTGGGCCAGAGGCTCCCTGCGCCTGGCTGCCCCCACCCCTCCAAGCACACCCACTCTCAGCAAGTCTTCCTGACCATCCCACTGTGAACGGCCCCCTCCTATCCCACCCAGTCTGTCCTCATTTATTTTCCTCCATAGCATTTCTCACCATCTCATCGATTTTGTTCATTGTCTATCTCTCCCGATTAAAATGCAAGCTACATAAAGGTAGAGGTTTTGTCCACTTTGTTCTTAACCATACTCCTAGGACCCAGACCACTGCCTGGCACACACAGGTGCTCAGCAAGTACTGGATGGATGGATGGATGGTTGGATGGACGGATGGAAATACAACACACAGACTAAGAGCAGGACTTTGGGGTCAGACACACCTGACTTCGAGTAATAGTGCTGTGTGTATATATATTTTAGAGTCCTTGATCAAGTAACTTCCTCAATTCTTCACCTGTCAAATAATGGCAGTACCCATCTTATGGATTGTTTGCAAATTCTCAACAAGTAACTTTTATTAGTTTGCTGTGAGCCTCATGTGAAAGCACTGAAAACTGAAAATCGGTACTGAGGCACAGGACGACTGCGGCGGGCTCTCACGAGCCAGGCGTGGTTTCCAGCCTTTTCACCCAGACAACCCTCTTGATAATGCTACATGGAGGAACTACTGGTTTTCCCCGTTCACAGATCAGCAAACTCAAGCACCACCACCACACATCGCTGTGGGAAGCAGGGCCCCATGCCAAGGTCGCCCACCCCTACCCACTGGGTGCCACTGCCCCCCAGCACTACCTTTGTTCTGAGTGGTAACATGCCCCCCACCTCCCAGGGCTTGTGCATCCCTTGCACAGTGGCACCACTCACTGCTCCTCCACTCTTTTGGTCCACCTTTCCTCCCTACTCCTGCTCCTTGGTCCAAACTGGGCCTGCAAGGGCCTAGCTGGGCTTTCTGTCCTATCCTCATCTCTTCATGACCTTCACTACTTTCATGATTTTCAAGTTCCTTCTAAGTTGATGGCTCCCTGTGTTATGGTTCTCTAATGTACATGCACCTTTTGGAGGTGGATTTTTCAGCATCGAGATCCGATGTGAGGATCTGATGCTACATTTTGAGGCTGCATCTGTGCAAAGCACTGTCGTCTAGTATTCCCCATACTCACTGTCTATTTATACGTGCTTCCCGTCTGAGAAGGGCCAGAGTCTGTTTTTGTATCCCCAGTGCCTAGCGCACCTGACATATAGAAGACACTCCATGAACACTTTTCAATGGAACCGCAAATCGCTGATGAGGAAACCAAGGTTCCAAGACATTTAGCTCTTTGGGCAATACATGTGCTGGGCCAGAAGCCAAAAGCACCCTCAGCAACCCCACCCCTGCCACCATATCCTATGTGTTACTTCCAAAGGAAACTCTAAAACGGTGCTTTCATCATTTTCACAAGGAATTACACAGCAAGTATTTATTGCAGAATTACAATATTCTTCTGCAGCATTTCAAGGTCGTCTGCAATCTGACCCCACCCTACTTAAACAATTGTATCTCCCATTGTGTGCCCAAACACTGGGCACCCCCTGCCCCATGGCCCAAACAACAAACCACCCACGGGTGGATGGGTCCCGTCCATGCAAAGCCCACCGTCCGCACTCTGCAGGGTCACTTCCTCCCCAGACGACCGAAGGGTCACTTAAGTGGCTGCAGAATCTTTAACTACAGATCAGTAATGGTGACTTTATTTAGGGGAACTTTGCATGATGTAGAACTACTATAAATTCTCAAACTGCCCTTCAGCAAAATTGGAAGTGAATATATTCTAATAATAAGAGAGTGAATTTAATTCCCTTTTTTCACAGTAACAACATACAACCGAAATCAACCACCCTCACCATTTGAGTGTGCAGCCCAGTGGTGTTAAGTACCTTCACCCTGTTGTCCAACTCACCTCCAGAACTCCTTTCATCTTGCAAAACTGAAAGTTCATGCTCATTAAATACTAATTCTCCCTCATGCCTCCATTTCCTGGCAACCATCCTTCTACTTTCGGTTTCTATGAGTTTGACTACTTTAGATACTTCACAGGAGTGGAATCATATAGCATGTGTCCTTTTGTAACTGGCTTATTCCACCCAGGGTAATGTCCTCAAGGTCCATCCACATAGTTGCATGTATCAGTTTCCTTCCTTTTTTAAGATAGAATAATATTCCATTGTATGGGTGGACTCTGTTTTCTTTATCCATTCTTCTGTTGGTGTCCGTATGGGCTGCCTCCACCTATTGGCAATTATGAATAATGATGCCAACATTGTATGAAAGATAATGCACTGAACTTGGGTGTGCAAATCTCAAGACCCTGTTTTGAACTGTGAGGGACTGTTGGATCATGGGGTGGTTCTACTTTAACTTCTTGAGGAACTGCAGGCTGTTTCTACATGGCTGCACCAGTCCACGTTCTCACCAGCAGTGCACAGGATTCCAATTTCTCCACATCCTCACGAACTCGAACTGTATTATCTCTTTGGTTGAATAAATAGGTGTGGAAAACGCATTTTTGAAAAATATCTTGCAAATGTGAAGCTAATACTGTTACAAACTGAAGTTGCTTTTAGAGCCTTAAATTCCTGGCTATAAAATGCCAGAGCAGATAAGGTATGTTCTCTTCCCACAACACATAAAGCTCTAGTCAAGCCCAGTGAGGACATCTTTTATCATCTCAAAAGTTCTGCATACTGATTAGCACATGCCTCTGGCTGGGAATGATTCTTAGATAATACCACACCTTTTCCATAGAGTAAATATGTACAAATATGCTAAATTTGTATAAAATGAGCTTATAACTTTGTTTAATGGTCACAACAGCTGTCATCCTGGGTCTCATGGATGTTGTACTGGGCCACCTTCTCCCTGTGGCACCATCTATCCCCTTACCAGCCCTGGCCTGTAGACGGCTGTACCTTAAGATTCAGCCTCTGAATTTTCCTTTCCTCCGAATCTTGGCTTACTTCCTGGGTGAACAGCTGCCATCCGAGGAAAAGTCCCTGTCCACACTTCCAGTCCTGCTCAAGCAGCATGAGCAACAGCTGTACAGAACCACATATCCACGGACGATATGCCATTTTTTAAGTCAGGGGGACTTGCTGCAAATACAATTAGAGATGATACAAGTTTTCTAAAAAGGTCAACAATCAACAGCTTCTACATTCCTCAGGAAAGCAGCAGACATTCTTCTGTCTGAACTTTATTTTACATTTGTGAGGGGACCTGACAACTGCTTCTAAAGGTGAATTTTATGACAGGAAATATCAAACATCACCAACAATGGAAAGCTATTTTATAACATGTGCTAAAGGACAAGGACTTCCTTTAGGAGTATGATTTACACACAGAGAAAACAGGCCATGCCTATATCTCAGGACATGCAAGATGTCTGTTTCCCATCTGGCTTGTTTTTATGCAATTAAAGGCTTAGGATCAGAGTGAAGGAATTTCAAAAGCACTGAAAGAGAAGTCCAAAGACTTTGGTTTTGGTCCCAGGTAGCTCACCATAAAAAAGGCCCTGGGCTCTCTGAGTCTCTTATCTCATCTGGAACTGAGAAAACGCCACCTCTTACCTGTCTCTCAGGGCTTGTGGGGAGCGAGAGAGGACAGAGTTTTGTCACAGGCTGACAGGTGTCAGTGTTTTATTAAATAAGGTAAGTAAGAACTAACACAGTGGGGGCTTCACAATCAGGCACTCGGCAAGCAGGCAGCACGGATGGTGGCTCTTTCCTTAGTGGGCCTAGGCAGCCGTCACCACTGCTGCCTAACGAGTAGCACTGTTCCAGCTGCTGTAGCTCCTCCATGGGGATTTCCCCCATGAAAACACGAGTGACTTCAGGGAAATTCCCACACTGAGAATCATCTGTTAAAAACACGCATT